>VYZX01005103.1:56747-193523 GCA_013401335.1 Brachypteracias leptosomus
CCCCCCCCAGTTGGTTCCTCAGGCAGCCATGACTCGCTGGGATGGTTGGGCGCAGCATGGCCGCGGCAGGTGGGGAGCACATGGACCCACTGCTGGACACCGGTCTGGCCATGGCATGTGCCCTGGCTCCTGCTGCCCTGTCCTGGTCAGCTGGGTACCCACCAGCAGCAGCAGCTCTTGCTGCTGTGGCCACCACGGCACAGGCCACAAGCTGCCAGACAGCACTCGCAGGAGGCACAGACAGCATCCACCTGGGCTAGTGTGGGTCCGTGGCTGGACAGGAGGAAGGACTAAGGTACCGCACAAGGGTAGGAGTTGCACTACAAGAGTCAAGACCCTCCTCTGTGTAGCAGGACTAAAAACTGGCAGAAGGACCAAACGGTCCGAGATTTGCTGGTTACAACACTCTCTGTGCTCCATGTGCAATATATTTGTTATGAATGTTATCACAAAGTCGGTTCATTCAATACTCTTTTAACCACCCTAGTTAGATGTTCTACGTCCATTTAAGTGACTTTTCTTCGAGTGCAATATTTCAATAGACACGTAGTGACCTAGTATGCTTTTGTGTTTTAGAGAATCTGTGTGCAGAGCAATGCAATTAAGTTTAAAACCTTGTAAATAAAACAGGTTGCAAACCAAAAAAAAAAAAAAAAAAAAAAAAAAGAGAATATTAGGCTTGCATTTACTTTCCGTGAGTGTTTCAGTATCGTGCGTTAGGCCGCCCCAGTGCAGACCTGTGTTCTCTGTGCCGGTATCAATGGAGGAGCAGCTCCTCAGCTGTTGAATGCTCCCTGTTAATGCTTTACTGCTTTACCTGTATCCATTTTTCTAGACTCCTGTCTGCACAAAATGCAATAAATGATTTTATTACACCCTTCACTACTTGCACAGGGAGTCTTCACTTGCTTCCAGGGTCTCCACAGCTACTTGGCACTCAGCTGCCACCACTTTCCTAACAAGAAGCGAGCCCCAGCAGGGAGTGGCAGGTCGCAGAAGCAGCAAGACATGGGGAGAGGAACAGCCTCTCCCAAGGGCCACAGTTCCCGTGTTTAGGCTCACATCTTTTCCAATCACCCCATCAAAGATGCTTGGCCTGTCTGCAGGGCTGCAAAGACAGGGAGAGGGATCTAACGAAGATACGGGGGGGGGAAGATGGCAGACAGGCTTCCACTCCATTTCAGGCTGTGCAGTAACATCCCCATGAAGTCACAGCAGGCTGCTGCTAAATGCATGGGGAGGTCACACAGCAGCCCTGCAGCATCAGCCACTGCCCCTGGCGCTCACCTCCCTCTTTCCTCCCACCAACCACCAGCCGCTGAGGAGCCCTCGCTCCTCTCCCTCCGCTCCAGCTCAGGTCCTGCACCAGGCACATCCCTGCACTGCCCAAGGTCATCCAGGAGCAAACCTGTGAGGTACTTCAGACCCAAAGCACAACTCCAGAGAGTTGTCACAGCAGGTCACAGCAAGGTCCACATGCTTTTGCGCAGTGTCTGGTGCTGGGCAGCACCTACCCTGGCTCATCGGGAGGGAGAGGAAAGGCAGCTGCAGAGAACAGCACATCCCAGTGGAACCTGAGCTGTCGAGTGTCAAAAATGCAACAAAACATTTTTCCTGCCTTTTTATTAGAAAGTGATGCCCTCTTGTTAACAGCACAGAGAGAAAAAAATGCTACAAGACAAACCGCCTGGGACAAGGGAAATCCTCTGCTGCAAGCACCCCGCTTTTCCAGCGTCCTGAGGTTCTTGAGGGAAGCTGGCAGGCCCTAAGAAGGCCATGATGGGGAGGACCAGAGTTCAGAGATGTTCTGTGTGCTGGTATCAAAGTACGTTACCGGTTAAAAAAGCAGTGAAGAATCACTGCCCGATTTTCCACTCAACCGTCTGCTGCAGCTACTGAAGTGTTGAAAAAATGTATAAAAGGGTGGTATTGCATCTTGGCACTGCCTTCCCCTTCAGATGGACAAACCCCAACCACCACTGAGATGAGTGTCAGGGGGCAGATGTCCACCACCAGCACCGGGCTGCGGGTGTTCCCGAGGAGGGGTGACCGATTGTGAGCTGGTGGGCACAGTAACCAACCGTCCCACAGAAAGATGATAAGAAAAGGAAATTTATACACCAAATTTAACAGATTGATCTTAACACTGACTACCCTGGTGTAGGAAAACTGAGAGACCATTTGAAATCTCTGCCTTGGCTGGAAGCTCTTGTGTTTCAGCTCTGCCACTGTGCTCAGACCAAAGCTGCAGGTCTGTGAGCCGGGAGGGGCAAGGAGCGTGTCCCCATCCCACCCTGCTGGGACATGGCAGCCCACCAAGGCAGGACCCAACGGCACGGTCCCAGGGCACCAAGCAGTGGTCAGTGCTTCATGAGCTCAGCTGAGCTACCACTGTACTTCCCAACTGCCCCATATGCCATTAAAAAAAGAAATCCGAATCAAAACAGTGCCTGTTGCAAAAGGGTGGGTCCAGGAAGGCCCGGGCAGCGCACTGCTCTGTGCAGCCCCTATTTCCTCAAAGCCATGGACCAAAACTGTGCTAAGACCAGCAAGACCAAACTGCACCACAGCGTGAAGATGCTCCAGCTGCTGGGAGTGAGGAAATGCAGGAGGATGTTGGTGCAGCAGCACCTGGGGCCGGACAAAACAACCAACTGCCCAAAGTGGCTTTGAGCATCATGCTGCTGAGAAAACAGAGCCTGTTTTTCCAGATCTGCCGACCAGAACGGGGCGAGGCAGTGCCAGGAACACTCCGCAGCAATGCCACCGGGGTACCCTCACCAAGGTGGAGAGGACATGCAAATCCAGGGGCACTCGCCCATGCCAAGGACAGGAGACTCTTCAAACAGCTCTAAGTGTGGAATGGCCAAGGGAAGGGGGAAGGGCCCGGCAGCTCAGCTTAGTAGTGCCGCTGGTAGGAACCCATCGGTTGCTGGGCTGAGGACCCTGCTCGCCCCTGGGCCACGGTCTGGCTCACGAGGTGGGAGAGTGCAGGACCACTCTGGATGAGGGTGTCCAAGGCTTTCTGTACACTGGGGTTGTCAAAGTTGATACCAGAAGACATTGGCCTTTGAGCAGGTACATTGCCAGGCGCAGGGAGGCGGTTTTGGTGCTGACCGTAGAGCGACTGAGCCTGCGGAGGAGCTCCGGGTCTTGGACCTGGATTTCTCGAAGGGCCTTGGAGAGCAGGAAGCTGTGTGCTTGGAGTCTGCAACCTCTGCTGAGCCTGGTTTAGATTTCCAGCACTTATCTGCGCTGGCCGGGCCTGACCGCTGGCCATGTTAGCAAAGTTCTGGTTGGGAGTGCCACCCGACGTGCCTGCAGAGGCTGCAGAACTGCTGTTTGCTGCTGCAGCTGCTGCCGCTGCCGCCCCGCTGTTGAAGAGACTGAGGATTTTTGCTTGAAGCTCCTGCTGAGGATTAGAAGAGGGTGCTGGAACAGCAGGGGCAGAGACCAGAGGCTGTGAACCCTGATGAGCCTGAGAGCTTGGAAGACTGGATTGACTACCGAGAGATGATCCTGAAGGTGCCCCCAAGGACTGTCTTGACATGGGTGCTGGGAAAGAAAGGAAAGAGGGTTAAAGTTCCACAAATGCCCTTGAAGGGGCACCTGAAGAAAACTAGGGCAATGGCTACCAAAGACAGAAGCATTGATGGATACCCACCCCTGAAGAGGAAAGCTGCAAGCTCTGGGGAACCCAAACCATTTGAGAACCATTGCCTCCTGTGTAGCACCCAAACCAGTTACGTCAGTCCCACGGTTCCCTGACAGAACCCAGTATAACAGTTCCTTCATGTGAAAGACCTGAATCATCTCAGGACTCCCAAGGACACATCCATCAATAAAGAGAGGAGCTGTGTGAGGGAGCTATGATGCCAGGACTCCTCCACACTCCTGGGACTGTTTTCCTCTCCCAGCCCAGAGCGCCCACAAACCACAAGATTAACTCACCCTGCAGGGAATCGGTGCTTCCCCTCAGTAACCGCTCCTTCCGGTCCCTCAGGTAATTAATGACTTTATCAGTCTCCTCAGCAGTTAGATAGCGATTGTCTGCCAGCAGGTTCAGGAGAGTCTGAATCCCTGGAGGGTGCCCCCCCCTGACACCCTCCTCCATGGGGGGCGGGCGCTCCCGCTCCTGCAGCACAGCTTCATCTGCCATCTTGGCAGCCTGCCGGGCGATCTCCTCCCGCTCCTTCTCCCGTGACTCCGTCTTGTAGCGCTCGTAGTTCCTCGCCACCAGCACCATGGCATCAGCCTGGGGCATGTTGCGGTGTTCTGCAGGAGGAAAAGAAACGCTTTAAGCAGAGCAAAGTGACATTAGCAGGAGGTGCCTCACCTCTTGCGCGCCAGCACACCCCACCCAGCACGCAGCACTGCTCTGGGATCGCAAGCATAGACCTGGGAAGCTTCCCAGGCACGCAGTAATCGTCCAATGTCCTAAGCCAACAGGAGGCTCAGAGCTATCACCCAGCAAGGCCATCCTGAGAAGATATCATATCAGCCCTGACTTGCCTCGTAACAAATTAACAGGGAAAGCAGCTCCCTCTATCTCTCATATAAATGCTCTGTCCTGCACATGTGTATGCAGGAGATGGGGAGGAGAGAAGTGCGGGGTCAGTGTCACACTGCTGCTCATGGTTACCGCTCTGGGGCAACACGCAGCAAGCCAGTTCCATAACAGAATGAATAATGGTCAATTCCAATGGTTGTGGGTTGGGTTTTTTTTTTTGCAGTTGCCTTTTAAAGTTTTTGAGGTCATTACTTCCACCTCACGAAGCACACACGCAAACATTCCCCTGAACATCAATGTAAGCAGGGAGATCAAGAGAGCCTCTACATTCCAAGAAGTGCCCGAAGTGCTGGGCACTGTTCACGCCTGCAGGACACCAAACCTTGCCACCCTTCTCCTCCTAATGGGAAACCAGGTCCCATTCTAAGAGTTGTGAAAGAGTTCCCTGAAACTCAGGTGAATGGAAAGGTGGTCACGTGTGGTTTGAGTGAGCACATTTCATCTCTAGAAAGATGTGGATGAGCCAGTGACTGGGGTTCTTACCAGATCTGATAGACCAGCAGATCCAGCAAAGAGAGGAGAAGCTTTGGAGGGAGGACAGGTGCTAAACCAAAGGAGTTAAGAGCTAAACCGAGCGCAGTGGAAAGCCCAGTAGAAGCATGTGTCAGTGTATTTCTGCAGGAACGAGGAAACCACATCCTTTGTTAAAAGAACCCAGCTTCTCCAGTCATTCAGCACACAAAAACTAGTGACTGTGCATTTGGAAGTTTACTCTCCCAGATGAACCTCACAAAACATTTCCTGAGAGCACAAGGGAGAAATAACTTCTGAGAAGTCAACCGTGGCCAAACACACCTGAGTAAACATGTATGTGAATAGGGCTTTGGTCAGATGAGGGGCTACTTTCCAAGGTCACAGTCTGACAAGACCTGTTTAAATACGTACACCCACCGGATGCTCACAACCACGAGGTCACCCCCCGAGATGGGAAGTGATGCAACAAGCATAAATGATGCTAAAAAGGTGGGGCACTTAGACCAAATCATGTCATACCTCTTCCCCATTTCAAGATCAGATCCTTGACCAGATACACTTCCCCTGTTCTGTTTTCTTTAAATCACATTTGGTTTTAAAACCTGTCCTGTAATTTGTCACATTCCAAATGTGCTCTCTTTGAGACCAACAAGTGACAAGTGGAGGCTGGACTGGTTCTGCTCAGGAATCTACCGAGGCAATGCAGCCACTTCTCGAGCTGCCCTGGTGGCGTTAGGTGTGAGAAAGGCAGCTGAGATTCCCTGTTGGCAGAGATCAGACAGCCCTTTTGGCAAAGGACAAATGAAGTGTTACAAAGGCTTGCAAAAACGATGTTCCCTTTTGTGACATGGTGTCAGTCACTAATAACTACTAATGTCACAGCAAGGATGAACTTTGTCCTGTGTGGTTCTGCTTGAAAGGAAGCATTCTCAAGCAGCACTTTGAGCGGTTCAGAGTGACCACACAGCCCACCGAGACCTCAGTACCTTGTGGGGTGCCAAACATGATGTTAACAGTGCAAGAGCGGTGAACTTGATGCTGCTGGGTGATGACGATGGCAAAAGGAGACCCTCCTCTGCTCACATCGTCCAGGGCTTGCGTCAGCGACATCTCTGTGTTGAGGAAGATGAGGTCCACTACCATGCCCAGATCCCGCACCTTCCGCCCCACCGACTCCGCGTACTCCCTACCACAAAGCAGAGCCAGCAGAGTGTAACACGTCAGTCACATTCAGAAACAGAATCCCTGGCACATCCACCCTCTCCGTCGTCTCACTCTGCCTTTCCTGATGGCTTGCCAAACTCCACATTGTTTAACGGGGCAGTATTAAACCAATCTCATTACAATCACATAAAAGCCCTTTTTTTTTAAATCTGGATCAGTCATTTCAGCTTAACTGAAATAAATTACAAGTCAAGCCTTAGCTTAGCTGAGAAATAGAGTGTTTGCAAAGGGATTTACACTATTATAAATTTGTTTACATACAAATGTGTTTAAACTGAACTCATGAAGCGAGGCAATTTATGCCTGCAGAGATCCAAGGGGTACACAGCAGAGCAGCCAACCTACAGAACTCATTACCTGGGCTACGTTCAGCATCTTCACTGTTCAAACCTGCCTCACTTCTGGTCTTGCTCTGTTGTTCTACCAGCTGCCTTCTGCTCTAACCCAGGGCCAACACAGCACCTACAGATCTGCTGCTCCTCCATCCACTGTCCTGCAGCCTTCCTGTCCCAAGCACAAACCACAGCTCACACGCTGAGCTGGAAGTCCTCAACTCTCTTTTGAAGCTTACTGTACTCAGCACCAGAGCTGCAGTACTGGCTGCACATGTCAGGAACGGAGTCTGGTGAACCTCCTTCCAAAGGTATGGGTGCAATTTATCATCATTGGATGCAAACATTATCATGGTGACTAAAACTGTCCCTCCACCCCCACAACTATCTTTTTAAGGATTTCTAAGTTACACCAATGTGTATCTAAGTCACTCGGGAGTCACCTTTCAACAAGTCTAGGGTAGGTGACATCAATGCTTCAATACCCAGGAGTTATTAACGTGCTCCAGCTCTTGAGGTTTGCAGCTATGACAGCCCAAAATGATCCTGATTCTCCTGCATAAAAAAAATTCTCCCTACCAAGCACAGTAACTTGTGGTCTATTAGAGTATCTTCTAAAGGCTTTTACTCACCAAGGGATAAGGAATCTAAAATTTTCTTTCAAGATTTGTCCCAACAGGTAATCCATTAAGTGAACCACAGGAGTCTATTTCTAGTTTCACTGCCTCCCTTGTTCCAATTTCCTGCTCGATCAGGCAAGCACCATCTCACTCCTTCTGCCCCACAGATACAGCAAAGTTAAGCAAAAGCAGCTCTTGATCTTTTTTCTGAGGGGCTGAGGATACAGAGCTTTCCATTTCCCCTTGACAAACATTTTCCTCAGACTCCAAGCCAGACTATTTGCTATTCTTCATATATTTATTTGTACAGAGACATCAGACTGATGCCATCGTGACAGTCCCCTCTCCTGCTGTACCAGGCAGGTGCACCCCTGTTTACAACACCACACCCACCCCGCTACCCCAGTGAGCATTCAGACAGCCATTTGACATCACTCTGGTTACTACTCACACATACTTTTAACATTGTTCATGACTACTTTCAGCAGTGATTTTATATTTCTGGCATGCTGGATTAACAGTAACTACTGGTATCTGGCCTAGTAACTGATCCGAAAGGGCTCTGAATCAAACTCCCCCATGCTTTTACCCTGACAGCTGCTCTGCACTCTCTGCTGGTCAGCTCATGTTAATTAATAAGCTCCACGTCATTCTACCCATGAGTAACAGGTACTGACCACTATAACCTGTTGCGACAGGAAGAGGAGGTAGAAAAGTATCAAGAGAAGGTACAGAGATAGGTGACAAGAAGGAAGCTAAAAGTAAAGCACAAGATACATTTCTCCATCTCATCAACACGTATTCCCAGAGCAGCCCCGAGAGCTGTAGCTTTCTCTAAAGCCCTGTTAGTTCCTCAACAGCAACCTGTAAGACAAACAGCCTCAAGGCAGGACTAAGTTTAATTCCATTTTCTTCTACTATGCAATAATAAAATTGGTCATAACTATTTTCTTACTTTGTCTGTTTATTCACCACTATCACAGAACAATCCACAGGTCTCTCTGCATCAAAACGTCTCTTGATTTCCTCATAGTACTGGCGGTAGAGCTCCTCTCGGTGCCGCTCCTCGCGTTTCAGACGGTCTGAAAACAAGAGACAGAGCAAATCACACCCTTTGACCTGCTCAGAGCCACAGAAGGCCACATGCTCAGCACTGCAGGCACCTCCCGCATCCTCCTGAAGGGAGGATGTGAGTCTACCCATTAAAATGTTACAGGTACTCACCTTCTGAATTCACCGGTGCTCTATCAAAATGCTCTTTGTAGCGGTCATAGTACGAGTCATCCTTCCGCCGATAGTAGTCTTCAAGGCGAAGGTAACGGTCATAAGCTTCATCACGTCTGCAACATTTAGAGAAGCAAAGGGTGTCCATCTCCAGCACACACGCAGGCAGCAGCTCTGGCTGCTGCATCACACACTTTCCTCGAGTTTAATCTCTGAAGGACCCACCCGCTCCCCACAGGACACAAAGCAGGTATTGCCTGTCCACAGCCAGAGCAACTTCCTTGTCTTGAATGCCTGACACCACTCAAAACAGTGCAGCCCATGAGGCAGGAACGCCATAAAAATGTGTTGACAAACACAATCCCGCAGAGATTACCTGTACAAAGGGTCCCGAGGGTCTCTCATATCCCAGGGATCCCTCATATCCCGTGGGTCCCTCACATCTCGTGGGTTTCTCATATCCCGTGGGTCCCTGTACCGATCATAGAGCGGCTCCCGTGGGTCACGAAGATCTCTAACATCACGAGGGTCCCGCATGTCTCGTGGATCCCTGATATCCCGTGGGTCTCGCAGGTCCCGGGGGTCCCTGTGGTCCCTGGCATCACGCATGTCTCTAGGACGCATGTCTCGAGCATCTCTGGAATCTCGCCCGTTTCTTCCGTCCCTGGGGTCTCTGCGTGGGCTCCCCCGAAGAGGGGAGCGGTCACGTCTGGCATCCCGGCCGTCCCCGTAGGCATACGGCTCTCTGAGGAAAACACCAGGGAAACTCCATTACACCGCTAACGACACGAGTACAGCCACCCCTAGTCTCCTACCTGAGCTGCCAAAGCAATCCTTTGCTCAACAGCTGAATCCTCCCTCCTAGCCCACAACAGCAAGAACTGCCCAAAACACATATTTGTTGAAGCAGCCTGAAGAAGATTCTTCATTCTAATGTTTATCACAAGTCAAACAAGACCCAGAAAGCTCCTTAATGGAGCACCAAAGTGCAGAGTGTCTGTGGAGGAGTGAACAGGTACCTCGGAAACCACCTGCCCAAGGCCTCCAGCCTCCAACGTCAGCCACAGATCATCTGTCAAACATGTTTTTTGCAAATTCTTTGAGAGAATTCAAGGTGCTGTAGCCTAATATCCACAAATATTCAATAGTGAGGAGTGTGTAAAGGATCCATGAAAACCAGTAGTCAATGACAGCAGAACACCTGAAATAACTCATTATTGGCATAGGATTCAAAAAGGAGCTTGTTGTGACCAAAGACACGGCAGGTTCCACATTGTGGTTGGGTTTGTGCTGCAAGCAGAAAGCAGCGACAGCCACCACCATGTCCTGGATCTGAAGGTGGCTTCTGTAGAAAGCCAGTCTTGTGTTTACAATGTTGAGAGGCACTAAACTCAGCCAGCGTCGCATCCTCTGCAGCAACAGGCCGCTCTGTCATACCTGAATGCTCCAGCTCACTCAGACTTTGTGCTGCCTGTCTTTGGAGGCAAGGAAGAGTAACATTCCAGTCTTCATCTTTTCCCAAAACAGTAGGGTTTTTTCCAGGTTGTATTTTGTTTTCCAGAAAAAAACGTAACTTCACTGTAGTTCAAACCAAACATCAAAAAGTCTTGCTGAGAAACTACTGAGCTTGGAAAGTGTTTGGAAAGTTCTTTCCCCAAGATACTGACACCCATCGGAAAAAGAACAGGCTTTTTGAATCTTCTTATTTCCAAAACTTGACAGACTTTTAGAATTCTCTACCAGCCCAGTCTAGTTTATGGAAGATCAGCAGCACACAAGTCTGCTTCCACTCCAGTGCGTTCACATAGCCGTCAGCAGGGAACTGTGAGCCAGATGTGCCCTAGCTGCGGGCAGGTGTGCCCGGCAGAGCGGGCAGTAACGAGATGGGGGCACTGAGCCCATGTTCGGACACTGGTGTTGGACTCACAGCTCTGCCGGGGACGTGCTGGGGCGCCGGCACTCTCTGCTTCCATGTCAGGTACAAAGCAGGTCTTGGGACAAACCACAGAATTGCCACCAAGAGCATATAAAGCCTCCTCCTGGAGAAGAAACTGTATTTGCACAGAAATGTAAACTTCTTCAGCCTCGTGGACACACAAATCCACTGTTTGTGATCTGTATTGAAACCACATCCCACAAGAGACACACCATTGCCCCTTCCCCCCAGCCTACAGTGAGCGACAGCAGAAGCTCAGGGGAAGCTTCTGATTTGCTCTAATGAACATTGAGCGATCTTTCTGTAGCTGTGGGACTACACAGCCAAACAGCCAGACTCAGTGCAAGTGTTCGGGATGTGGTATCTATTCCACCTGGAGCACGGGTGACCAGAACCAGTCACGCTCATCATCTGCAGAGACAAAACGGTCCGGAGCAAACACGGCACAACTGTGGCAGCAGCGCAGACGTGGCACAGGTCCCCTCTGATCACTGCTGCTGCTGCCCACAGAGGATGTACAAGGGCACAGACGCTTCTGCTTCCACACTCCCCAGTCTGGCTCCTGCAGCACCAGCACTGCTGCCCATATCTGCTGGGGACTCAGCACTGCTGCCTGCAGTGCAGCATGGGACTGCACCCCGGCATCAGCGGCTGTTGGCCACACGCCTGCAGCATGGTCCAGGCTCCATCATCTGCAGCCATGCCCAGGACTCAATGTCCCTGACCTCATTGCCACCCATGCCCATGGTACTACCGAGGACCTGGTGCCAGTGACATGGGATGGCCACCATGTCTGTAATGCCAGCTGGAACCCAGCACCTGCCACAGTGGCAGCTGTGGTGGCAACCCAGTGCCCACAGCACCTCCAGTGCTCTTCAGGGCCTGCGACAGGAGCATCTGCTCTTGCATGTGTATAGGATGACACAGGCTCCAATGCCCATGGCATCAGTGTCTGCTGCGCATCCCTCTGCAGCATGGTCCAAGGACCAGCACTTGTGGCACAGGTGGCTGCAGTGCTGCCTGGCACCTGTGGTGCCAGGGAGGCCAAAGCTGTGCCATCAGTGCCTGCTGCTCGTGTATGTGCAGGACTCCTGGAGTCCTGATGCACTGAGCACACCTGACAATGCCTGAGCCCAAGGCACCTGCAACAGGAACCCCTGGCTATGCCCACAGCACGTCCTGGGCCCGACACCCCCACGCTGCTCCCTGCAAGTGTGTTTGGCCCTGTGTGGGGTAAGTGCAGCACATACAAAAGACTCAGATGATGCTGAGAATTACAGCTGCTCATTCTCTGTTTTTTTGGTGGTAGGTGTCTTGCTAGTTGAACTTTTTCCTCATTTTTGGTAATTTAACAGGTCAGATTAGTAGAGCACACCAGACACGTGAGAGCTTGATTACCTTCAAATCCAACAAGAATGCTCCTTTGTGTGGGAAGCTTTACAGGACAGGCACAAGAGATGCACATCTCATACCAAACTATAACCACAGCCCCTCCTCGTGCGCTCCCTAGTGATGCTATGGAAAGGAATCTGGAGACATCTTCCTCTAACAGGACAGTCCAGTCTTCTCCATTTGCCAGTGATGTCACACACTGAGGATGCAGGTGCTATGCCTGCCCGGGGGGCCCGAAGCAGGAGAAGCTGGCAGTACACATCCCTGATCACACAAAGGGGGCTCATTCCAAGTCCTGGCCAGGCAGTGGGGACAGTGCAGCAGACCCACTCGCTCCGCCTCGGCTCATGCACTCTGTCCCAGTCTCATCACAGCACTGGAAGCTTTCAACATCAGGAGAGATCCCGAAGTCCTCCGCAGCGTGGCATTGGAAAGGCTACAGCCCTTCGGTGTTCTCTAGATATGATTCAGCTTCTCTGACACTTGAGGCAGAGCAAACACCAAGTGCCTTCTTCCTCACAAGTCTCTCACAACCTGTGCTGCAAAACATAACGCTGAGCTGTAGTAACAGCAGCAGACACGAGGTTTCCCTCGTGCCTCCCGAGGTGCCAGCGCCAGAAGGGCTCGTGGAGGCAAGCGGCCAGGTCCCCACTGTCTCGCTCGAGCGTCTCCGTTGGACTGGGGGGGTGGCAGTAGGGAAGACACAGACATTTAGCACAGGCCGATAGGCTCACGTCCCAAGAGCCTGACCTTCCTACTATAACTCACTGCTTCCAGGTACTTTACCTTCGTGCTGGACTGGACCTTGATGAAGCCTTACTCATATTTCTTCTTTCCACTGCTTTCTTAATATCTGTAAAGAATAATCAACCCATCTGTTCAATGCTACGGAACAAAAAACAGATTATCAGCACAATTCAAATGAAAGCAACTTAAGCTCAACAACATCGATGGTACAAGAAAATCCATTCAGCAGAGAGACATTGTCACTTTGACAATTTTTTATTAAGTTTAGATAGTACAATGTAATGAAATTTTAATGGGTTTCTCTGACTTCAAAATGGGGTGGCCAGCTCAGGTGAAGTTTTAACTCTTTATGTTCAGGCCTACATCCAGACTCTTCAATCCATAAGAGAAACCTCTTTCTTCTGCAGTCTATGAGCGAGCAGAAAGCAACTCATGGACTCTAGGAGAAAAAGCAGAGTCTGAAAACCTCCGAGATAGGAAGGTGGTGGCCAGTCTTATATTCACAGCCAGTCCTGCTCAGTGGTGCATGCTGCTACCCTTGCTGAAATAACCCAAGGGTTCTTAGGTGGCACATGCAACTGCCTTCCAGGGGACTGCTGCAGCGCTGGCTTGTACAGCCTCTGCACGAAGGACTCAGATCTGAGGAGCCCAAGGCACCAGCTCCTCAGGAAGTCAACACGGTGCATTCAGACCACCACTGTGAATGTGATGAGAACTGATGCAACAGACAGAAATCTGAAAACTGGTTGGCTTCTGAGCATCTCCATGAAAAACAAAGTGAAACGCAAAGAAGTAAGAGAGCTGAAGAAACAGAGCCTTGCCCTCAACCAGAAGCAGCGAGGACTGGCAGGGACCCGCACTGTTCTACTGCAAAGAGACAAAGCCTCCATAACAGCAGATAGAAGAGGAAATATGTAGGGGAGGGGGCAGGAACAAACAGAAATGATTTCAGGTGTCTTACTCTGAGAGCCTTTTTGGGAAACGAACGAGACAAACATCAGGCCTGTTTGCTCCCTGAGAATCTATCAACAATTAGAATTTCTTGTTAATCACATTAATGGCTTTCAAAGCTCTTGCAATAAACACCACAATGTCTTTAAGTAGACTCAGTCTTAACATCTCCTGTACCTTCCCAAACTATCTCAGTTTCCCAACTATCCTTCGTTGCTTTCAAGATTAAAATGAGAATTAAGGGATTAGTTCTAATTTTTGCTCTGGTTGTCAATCAAGCAGCAGCAGGTTTTCTTTTCTGAGGATAGGTGGAGAAGCAAGTGTGATCTGACCACACCTACAAACGCAGCATCACGACATTGAAGGACCACAAAGCAGCCCCCCCCAGCTCAAGCGCTGCTGCCCTGCTCACAGGCACAAACTCTGATGGGCAGTTTTACTCATTAAAGATATGAAAACACTTCCATGCATTTCTGGAGGTATTAGTATAACACAACACTGGGGTTAAATTCCCTCAAAGTCTTTTACCTTCTTAAGTTATTAGCAATTACATCTAATTCAGATTGCACAACTGAGGCAACTGTTCTCCTCACATTTTTTTTTTAATTGCGAATACTTTTCCCCTTAATGTCAAGTGTTATCTTTAAGCAAGACACTATCTGCTTTCTTTGGTTTAAGATTATTTTTATTTTCTGTTTTAAGATGCCATTGCAGAAACCTATTATTTTTACACTCAACACCATACATTTCTTTCAAATTAAAAAAATGTATTTAAATCTGAACAAAAATATTTTACTAGAAGAAAAAACACCTTTGACAGGGATCCTTCCCTTGTGCAAAATGAACAGATTTAATAACATTTTATTTAATGCCAACAGCATTTACAGGTTAAGTACTTGAACGCTGACAAAGTTTCCAAGAAAAAAAAGTCTTCTGTCCTGGAGGATTTTGAGCTGACAGGGCCACTATGACCACAGTGGAACCTTCTGAACAGAGGTGACAAGAGTGTCTTGAGTCACATTCCTATCTCCAGCACACAGCAGCACTGAATTAGAGCTTATCTTTTAGCAAAACACCCAATTTCAGAGTCTTCAGAGCACAGACACCACCAAAGCTCCAGTAAGTTATTCCAGAAGTAAATTACTTTGCTGTTAAAGAAAACCATTTATTTTTATTTAGGACTTGTCATACCTATGCCTACTGGATTAAAACTCCCTTCTCTCCAGGTCTGCCTAACACAGATCACATCACTCCATCTTGAGGCTTTTGCTAGGTCCTGCTTTTTGACTCTTTAAGCCTTCTTCAGGTTTTTCTGAGGCTTCTCCAACCCAGCATTACCCTTGTTGAAGCAGGCACACCAGAACCACACACAGTCTTCCAGCAGCAACCCCCACAGGTACCAACCCCCCCTCTGACAGGTCTGTGGCCAGTGCTCTCCTCAGGGTGCAGACCTGCCCTCCTGGCCTACTGAAAGCTCCGCTGCACCCTTCTTGGGACGAACTCCAGGTCATTCCACCACCAGTGACTCGATCTTCATTACCTCACCCTCTTTTTAAAACATGGTTGTGTGTTTTCTTTCCAAGTCACTTATAAAAGCACTGTATGCCAGGAATCCATTTTTCCAGAAGGCCACTCAAAGCACTGAGTGATTCCATTCACTGTACCCTGGGATTCATTTGAAATCTGTTCAACCCTATGTTGGTTTTAATTGTTCTATTTTTTTAAGTCAAATATCTTAACAGTCTTTTGCACCGATACTGCTACTTTTGACCATGAAGCTTGAGATATCACAGACAGGATTTATTTTGATTCCCTCTCACTGAGTGTCAGGTGAATTCATCCCTTCATCACAAGGGCTGAGCCAGGCTCATCCTCCTCCTGCCACAAGTCTGCAGCACTCTTCTAGCCCCTGGGAACCCCCCAGTTTTCCAAGACTTCTGGAAAAACACCAATAGCCTAGGCAGGTCTCCATTGCATTGACCCTTGTAGATGTTAGATCATAGAATCACAGGAATTATAATTTAAATAATAGATTTAAATTTTTTCTAAAGTTCTAGTTTTGGTAGCTGCTGTTTACCTTTCCCGTTTTGCTACTGAAATGGAAATTATATCAAAGCTACTTTCTGCCTCTTCAAAAAACATAGGGCAGAAAAATTAACTGAAGACTGGGTGTCCTTTCCAGTCAGAAATGTTATCATTTCCAGCCACTACACTGTGGCTTCTAAACTAGCTGTGGTTGTTTCCTGTTTAAGCTTCCAGACTTGGACAACACCAGCCATAACTTCTCCTTGCACCTTTCTACCCTCCTTGTCTCTTTGTCTCCATTTCCACCATCAGGCTCATACCTGTTGCTGCACTTACACCTTGCACAAGTTATTATTTACTGTTCCTTTCATTCCTCTCTAAGCCAAACCGGTTTTCTCCAAATTAGCATAGACTTACTTCAAAAGTAATTTTTTTGGCCTATATTTAAGAGATTGCTTTTAGATTACTAACCATTCATTTCTGTTCAAGTTTGCTCCCAGCATATTTAACAGAATCATTTTTATCTTTATGAAAATGGCCTTTTTAAGCACCCCATATTTCTATCACTGCTCAGATTGACTCCAGATGTGCAAAAGCTCCCAGTTAAGATCACTTATCTAACAGGTCCTAAGTGCAGTGACCAGCTCCTCTGAACCTGTCAAGATGAAGCCAAATATGGGTCTACAAATGGTTTTAAAACATGTGCATGTGGTTTTAGTGACCGTTCCGAGGCTTGCATGTGGAGCCATTTCTTATAGAGGGTATTTTCAGATATAGAAACACAAGTTCAGAGGAAGATGTGGGCAGGAGATGAACCTCAAAGCACTCTCAGCAGGTAACTCTGCAGGTAACCCACCCAGTGAGTGATTTTAAACTAATGCTGGGCACGTTTCACACAGTGATCTTTCCAGAGAGCTCTAAAGCAGCAGCTCTTTGCACCAGAATGCATGCTGGGTCAGGAGGAGAGCATGGAGCAGTTTCCTTACCTAATCTATACCCTTTATACAGGCGGCCCTTCTCACCGTCCAGAGCGGCCTGGACGTCCTCCAG
Organism: Brachypteracias leptosomus; assembly: GCA_013401335.1. Classification (NCBI taxonomy): domain Eukaryota; kingdom Metazoa; phylum Chordata; class Aves; order Coraciiformes; family Brachypteraciidae; genus Brachypteracias; species Brachypteracias leptosomus. The sequence continues at coordinate 73,293 of VYZX01005103.1, forward strand.
ACGGTCATACTGCACAAACCCATAGCCATGGTACATGCTGAGGGCTGGAAAAGGCAACAGCAGGGCAAGAGTGGTTACAACCACGGGACAGCACCAACCCACGCCCCGGCTGCGCCAACCCACCAGGCAAAGGAGCTCTACCCAGAAACGACTTTCCTGGGAAATCCCTTCTACCAGGATCAAAATGCAGAGCTTAGACTCTGAAATGTATTTCATAGATCAGCTCCCTTCTGATGAGGCAGTGACCAAAAAACAGCCCATGAAGTGACCAAGATTTGATTAAGAAACTATGAAGTCCCTAGGAAGAGTATTGTAATAGCACATCGCAACCCCAAGAACTACAACATAGCTTATATATGCACGTTACATTTCAGCTGGGCTGAAAGAATCACTTTTTCTGAGAAAACTATCATTACAAGGTCACTTTTTAGGAACAACATTAGTGGTTCCTCTCATCATCATCAAATAGCATTTGACAAGCAGGAATGTTAATTTCTAACCGAATTCCCAGCCAAAAAAAGGCATAAGATAAGATACTAACCCCTAATTTTGCCATATTTTGAAAATATCTCTTCCATTTCTTCACGAGTCATGTGGTCTGTGGGCAAATTGCCGACAAAAAGTCTTCTCTCTAAATCCTGGGGGTTGGTGCTGTTAGTGAAGTCGCTCTGTTTGATGCTATTGCTCTTGCGTCCTCGAGCCATTTTGCTTTCGCTCCAAATCCAGCTCTTCGCAAAAAAGAGAAACGGCCACGCATATAATTTAAATCCATGACATTAAAATTAAACTGGAACAAGATTAATCTTAACAGCTTTGCAGGCTAGAAGCCAACCAGGTCTGCTTGACGCAACCTTCACTCCAGAGAAATCTCAACCCGAGGGGCACGGGGGGCTGGCAAACACACATTGCAGCTTTCAGGAACTCTGGAAGGCAGCAAGTCTAATGATTTTTCAGATAGGCTTTAATGGTTTAACTCCAAACTAAGATACAAATAAAAGTAATTTTCTGCCAAAACATCTTAACTTTAAGCTTTTCAATGCACCTGTTGTTGTCAGATCTATTTCTTCAGTCCACTGGTGAGAAGTGTTGAAGTTTATGCAATATTTTAACAAGCGGAAAGGAAACACTCATTGCAACATTGCATAACAGGAGCCAAGCATTTCACTGCAGGCTTTGAACCAGGCCTCAGAGGAGCTGATTAAATGTGCTCCAGTGATAATACCTGGATCACTTCACTGAGTGTGAAACTGTAGCTTTCCAACACCAGTTTCTCACTCACACCCCCACTAAACAGCAAATCTTTGCCCCCATCAAGGTGTCAACTCCCAGAGAAGGCGGGTCCACAGCTGGGGATTTACCCCCCACACCCCACCAGTGCTGTACCGAGACTTCATCTCCCCAGCATGGCAAAGGACACTGCTCTAACCCACACTGCTGCACTCTGCACAAACTCACCCACAGAGCTACAGCAGAACAACCCAACAAACAAAACCTAACCAAACACACTCCACAGAACTAACAAACCCCTCCAAGCCTCCCCGAGACTCATACCTGCTCCTTAAAGAATCACCATTACATAAAGCTTAAAAAAACCCCAAAACCTGAAACACACTGAAGCTTTCGAAGTGAACTTGAAAGTTTGAAAACTCTTTATTAAAGTTGTGGTACTTCCTGAACATTCATCTAGAGGGATGTAGAACAGGGTTTTCTGTTTATAACATGCAAGAAACCTGGAAAAAATGCTGATGAAATTTGGTGTATCAACAGAAACAGCTACTGTTGATCGTGAGATGTCAACAACCAATACATCCCTGATAGCACTTGGTCTCTAAACAAACAAGTCAAATGTCCAAAATATTAAATGGTTTTACATAAACACTTTTACAACACTCAACTGGTATGAAAAACAGAACTACTCCAGACGGGACATAGAAAATTTGGGTTGTTTTTTATTTTAGATAAACCAACTCTACATTCATATCACTTCCTCCTCCCGCTCGGAAGCCCTGCAGGGACATCGGGCAGAGAACATCTCCCAGTTTGAGAAACTTTTTAAATGAACTGAAAAAACAGGAAGGAGGAAAAAACCCAACACCCAATCCAAATATCAAACAAACTCCCTCATTTCTTCTATGACATTTGCCTCAATCCTACTGTAACTTTGTCCACACAGTTTTATCTTCCCCATCAGAAGTACCAAATCTTGTCCTATTTTCCTGCCCAGAAGCACTTGATTTCTCCTCAATTCTACTACTGCAGCTCAAGTTCTCAATACTTGAGGGGAAAGAAGTTTTCAAAATTCTTCCCAAATGAGTAAGCGGCTATAAAAAAACCCCACGGAAACACCCATCCAGGCCAAGCTCCCATTGGGAGTAAGGTGATGCCCAAGTTGTCACGATGTCCGCCAGGGCTCAGAGCTCCCCCAGAACCTGCTCCCACAGCACAACCTGCACACGTGGCAAATGGGTGGCAACAAGACTCACAACTGCTGCTGGCAGGAGAGCTTCCTTCCAGTACAAAATGCAGTCAGAAATTCCCTTCTCTTTCTTAAGGGCAGGAATAGCAGAGGGTGCCTGGGCACAAGAGCTTTTCATGGGAAGGAAATCAGGAAGTGATTTTTCTACCCGCAGGTCACTCAAAGCACAGCAATAAATCCCAAACACTCAGATGGGTTGGATTCCAGATCTTTCATATAAGCGCATTTACCAGCTCTTACCATTTTCCACTTGGTAAATTACACAGCTAAGGGTCATTTAGTAATCAGAAGTCCAGAATAACTGGCTGCTGTCCCAGCTTTAGACACCTGCACCAGGTGAATGGCCCATAGAGGCCAACCACACACAGGGGTGGCTTCAAGGTGCCAACTCCCTGCACAGAAACCGACTGCCACACTGAGCAGGTTCCCACAACAGGGCAGCTCATGTGCCAATAAATCCTCTGGAAGTTAATTTAAGCCACATTTCCCTAAAAAACCTTATATTTAAAACTGAGTCCAACCCCAGCCAACACTTCAGAAAGTGAGACACAACTGAAGCAGGATACTGAGACTAGCTTGACGCAAGAGTAACATGACACAATTCTGGGAGAGGTTTCAAGTCAAGGCAGGAACAATAAAGCCAGGCACCACTGGAAGGAACCGGGCTGAGGAGCACCAGGTTCCCACCCAGCACCTCGGAGCCACGCCGGGCAGACACCCCCCGCCGCGTTCCTAAAGGCCAGGCGGGCCGTTCTCGGGCAGCATCAGCAGCACATGCCCACCCTAGTCCCTCGCACCCGGGGCGGCGGACAGCGACAGAGCTGGGCACAAGGAAAGTGCTACCGCGGAGAACGCCTGGGCCTCCCCTCCCGAGGATCCCGCTGCTGCCGGGAGAACGCCAGCTGAGCTCCCCAAAGCGCGGCCGTCCAGACCCTGCTCACCGGCCCTGGCCCGTGTCTCAGCAGCCTCCTCGAGCCGCGGTGAGGAGCAGCCCCCGCCTGACGCCCCACCGGCGGCCGCGGCTCCACCCCGACCGCGACACCACCCGCTGCACACCTTGACTGGGGATCGGGCGCTTTCCAGCCTCGTTAACCCCGCTCACCGACCGGCCCCCGCGGGTGGAGCGCCGAGGGCCCAACAAGCCCGCGCTCCCCGCTGCCGCTTCCCGGCCGCACCCGGCGGGAAGACGGAGGCGCGGCCCGCCCGCAGGCCGCGGGGCACGCCCGGCCCGGCCCCAGCCCGGGGACTGAGCTCTCCGCGGGGTTGGCCGCGCTCCGCCCGTTACTCGAGCGCTCTAGAAAGGCCACGCCGGGGCCGCCACAGACTCACCGCCGCGCCGGGCCCGCTCCGCCTCAGGCCGCCGCCCGCCAGGACAAAGGCGCCAACCGCCACTACCGCACGGCGCGTCGCAAAGTAGGGGAAAAGCACCGNGCCGCGCGGACGAACCCCCCCGCCGTAATGCGCGCCTTGCCGGGCTCCCGGTGTGCCGCGCGAGCCGCCGCCGCAAGGCACGCTGGGATTGGTAGTGCCGCGGGGCGGTCGCTCGAGGCCGCTGGGTGGCGCCATCAGACGCCGCGCGAGGCGGGGCGGGGCGCGAGGGAGGAGACCGGGAGCGGGGCGGGACACGGGCGGGGCCGCGATCGGGGCGGGGAGAGGCGGGGCCGGGAGTGGGATAGGGGCGGGGCTGGGAGCGGGGCAGGAACGGGACCGGGACCTGATTAGGGATCGGGGCGGGGCAGGGACGATCTGGGACCGGGACTCGGATTAGGATCGGGACCGGGATCACGATCAGGACTGTGACCAGGGCGGGGGCGGACCGAGCCTCTCGGGGCCGTGCTGCTGCCGTCACACGCGGGCCAGGGGGCTCCTGCCGGGCAGGGAGCACTGGGCCGGGCCACCCCCCGCCGCTCTGAACCACTGATGCGTCCCCCTTCACAGCTGGTGCCCGGGGCTGTGGGGACTTCCCGGGCCGGGCCCGCGGAGCCGGGCCCAGAAATCCCCTCCCTAGCTTTGCCTCCCGGTCTCCACCCTCGAGGCTCCCCAGGGACCCTTCGTGCTCTCGACAGCGTCAGTTTTGGGAAGTGACGCGGGACGGGGAATCCAGAGCACGAGGTTCCCGCCGCCCGGGGCAGCAGCGACCTGGCGAAGGCCACGAGGAGCCGGGGCTGGCGCCGGGACCGGGGCCAAAGGCCTTTGCTGCAGGGCGGCCGTTGCCGTGTGAGAGGCTGGGGCCAGGACTGGGGCACCCAGGGGTGCTGAGGAGCCACCTGCTCGGCCACACACTGGGATGGGGAGGGGAGTCCAGGGAAAGCCTCCGGAGTGTCCAGGGGAGCCTGGAACTTCCCTGGGGGCTGCGCGGGGACTCCTTCGAGGGAACTGCGCCGGGGGGGCACAGCCAGGGCTCCAGCACCTCTGCCCCTTCCCACTCCTGGGCTGACGTCTTTGTGGGGACATCCCGCTGGGGGGGGGCAGCAGCGAGGGGCTCTCCAGGCCTCAGCTCCGAGATGCTGTGGGAAAAATGAAGTGAAACCTCGAACTTCTGCTGCAGGGATGAGCAGGCAGGACCAGGACCGGCGCTTTCCTCCCCGTGGCCCGCAGCTGCCTCCTGCCCCTGCCCGCAGCTCATCCACCCGGGAAGGCGCAGGCAGGAGCCACCTTCCCCCCTCCAGCAAGACGTTCACACGGAGCTACCGCGCAGGGACCCCCGCCCCAGCCACTCTGCCCAGCCCCTGGTGCCAGGCAGGTCTGGTGGTCCCGACGGGAGAGCGGCAGGACGGGCTGGGGCGGGGTCCCCACCCGCGGCCCCCGGCCGAGCATGGCGGGCTGGCCGGGCTGAGGCCCTAGCCAGGGGCACGGCCACCGGGTCTGGCGGGGCTCCCCGGGCGGGGAAGCCCCGGGGGGCGGCCCAACGCCCCTTTCCTGGGCGGGAACGGGACGAGGCGTTATAGGGCGGACGGGCGCGGTGCGGGGCGAGCGCCATGAACCGGCTTGGGCTGCTGGGACTGCTCGGCGCGGTGCTGCTGGGGGTGAGCGGGGCTGGGGAATCGGGACGAGGCTGGGGCGGGGGAACGGGGCAGCTCCTTCTCTCCCTCTGCCTCCCTGCGGGCAGAGCCCGGCCCGGAGCCGTCGGGCTTTCCGGGAATGGGCAGGGTCCGGCCGCTCTGGCCCGTCCCCTCGGTGCGCCCCCCCCACTGCGGGAGGCCCACGGCCGAGGCCCTGCCCGGGTGGGCGGTAGAGGGAGTCCCGCAGCACCGACCAGCCGGGTCCAGCCCCCCCCTGGGACACCCGGCCGGAGCCGGGGAGGCGGAGAGGTGCGGGTGGGGCCGGGCTCTGCCCGGGCCGATCCCGCTTTCGCTTTCCCCCCAAGGGGGGGGCCCGGCGGGATCTGCAGCCCGGGTGTGCGCCCGGCCGCGGCCGGGTCCCCGCGGGCAGGGACGGGCGGTGTCGAGCCCTGGGGCTCCGCCACCGATCCGGGTGCGACCTGGGCCCTTGGCCGGGGTCTGCCAGCCCGGGGAGCAGGGACGGCCCCCCCCGCGCCCCTTTCACTTCCCTTTCTGCCCGGTGTCTGACGCGTGTGACGCTCGGGCCGGTTTCCCGGTGGCGGGACCGATTCCCCTCCGCCAGTGCAGGCGTCCCCATGTCAGAGCTGTCCGTGCCCCCCATCCTCATCGATGCCCCCGCGGGCCTGGCAGCCCGGTCGTACCCGGCCATCCTCTCCTGCCGGCCCCCAGCCCCTTGTCTCCCGGGCTCTGTCCGAGCCCCCAGACCCGCTCCCTGGCTCAGGCGGCTCTGCCAGGATCTGCCAGGCTGCTGGGGATGGGCAGCATGGGGCTTGCTCTGAGTGAGGGAATGAGGCAGTTGGTGCCCTCCTGTACCCAGACTATCCCGAGATCCGATTCCTGCTTCCTCTCCATCCTTCCCCCTGTACAAGGAAGGGCCCTGGCTGACTGCATGGATAGTACAATTCCCTGGGGCTTTCCTGCCCCTCAGGGCCAGTGGATCAGCCTTGGGAAGAGACTGGCAGTGCTCTGGGCAGGAGAGGCTTGGTTAACACCGCTCCCCCTGCCCAGGACAGCAGCACTGGCACAGGGACACGGGGCAATGTGAGGTCATCATCTGGTAGGAAATGTAGGGAAACATGGGGCCACCCTGTCAGAGTCGCTGCTGTCCCACATCAAAGAGAGCTCTGGTGGCATCAGGCAGCGCGGGCGGCTCTGCTGCGGTCTGTGGTTAGCACAGGGTCGGGAAGAGGGTGTGAGGGAGCCCTCACCTGAGGATGTGGGGTAGCCTACGGGGTGGCACACACGGGCTTGCAGCAGTGAGGGAGTGCTGGGGAGTGGCGTGAATTCACAGGTCTTGTTTCTTCCAGTGCCTGGAACCTGCTGGTGGCATAAGGTGCTTTGATAAGCAGTATGAACACAAGGGCAAGTGCTGCAACCGGTGTCAGCCAGGTATGGAGACCCCTTCCCTTTCTGGGCACCCCATACCTTGGCTGTACCAGGTCCCTCTCCCTGGCCATAGTGGAGCAAGCCCAGGTCAGAGTGACCGAGTCCCTCCACCACATTGCTAGCAGTGCTGACAGCTTCACCTCCGTGTGTCAACTCAGTGCTTGAGCAGCTGGGGATTTCATGGGTGTCCTGAGAGACCCCCTGGATCTCACCAAATCTGCCACAGCTCTCTTGGGTCTGTGCTCCTGCATCCGCAGGACCCCATGGCACAAGCAATTTGTGGGGAGAGTGCTGCCCCTGGCACTGCCAAATTGTGATGGTATTTGCCAGTTCCCACTGTCACTGCCAGATCATTTCCCAGTCCTTATAGTGCAGGAGGCAGTGAGTGGCCCGCTGCTCTCCTGCCCCAGCACCCAGCAGCCCTCCACTTGAGCCCCATGCAGTGTGCGCAGCCGCCGGGTGAGCTGGTCCTTGCAGCCCTGGCTGTGGTGTCTGGCTGCCAACCAGCGTGCTGCAGCAGCCCTGCCATCCACAGCTGTCCCTGCTCCTTGTCCTGCTGGCAGAGCTGCTGCCTGGAGAGGGAGAAAGACCCCTCGCCCCCTCCTCATCCGGTTCTATTGCAGGGGAAAAGCTGGTCTCTGAATGCAGTGACACAGAAGAGTCTGTCTGCACCCACTGCGAGAGTGGACACTACCAGCAGAGCTGGACCAAGGAGAAGCACTGTGCTCCCCACGATATCTGTGACAGCAGTAAGTGCTCCCTGTGCCCAATGGCCCTGGTCTGGGGCAGCTGCAGGGGCTGGTACCCCCCTAGACTCACCCACCTGGTGTCTCACCTCGCCCATGCTGCCTTTGCCCAGACGCTGGCCTCATCGTGAAGACGCAAGGAAACACAACACACAACACGGTGTGCCAGTGCCAGGCTGGCATGCACTGCTCTGACACCAGCTGCCAGACCTGTGTGGAGAACCAGCCCTGCCAGCATGGCTTCGGCTTTGTGGCAGGTGGGTCCGACCAGCTCCTCCCTCTCAGTGGGACCGATGGCCCTGGCAGCATTGACCTCGGGTCTTACTGGGAAAGGGGGGCTTTCCCAACAAGGTTCCCCTGGCAGGGCTTCAGGAGAGCTGTGCCTGGCAGCATTGCCCTGACCCCTACAGCCCCTCACCTCCTGCAGCCTGTACTGACCTTCCTGCAACCTCTGCTCCTCTCCAGCCAAGGCCATGGCCCAGATGTCATCCCCCTGTGAGCCCTGTGCTGAAGGCACCTTCTCCAATGTCTCTTCTAAAACAGAGCCGTGCCATCCTTGGACAAGGTATTGTCTGAGTGCTGACCACATCCCTCACCCATCTCCGGCTGTGCCCAGTCCCTGTGAGCACGTCCTCTGCTGCCTCCTTATCGGGGCAGAGGGACAAGGGATGAGGGGCTAAGGGGACCTCCACACCCTGTCCATGCCCCCCCTCCCAGTGTGCTGCCGAGGCACCAGCCCTCTCCATGGGGAGTCTGGCTTTGAGGATGCCTTGGGCTGGCAGGTTGTCCCTCTCTTTAGAAAGCTGCTTGAGAGTTAATTGCACTCCCTGGTAGAAACGTGAGCCTTATTTCCAGACTGAATTAGTCTTGCTCCAGCTGCCAGCCATTGGATTTCACTTTGCTTTTATCTGTGCCCAGAAATTACCTCCCCATGGAGCCACTTGTAGCCTGTCATCGAGTTATCTCCAACTTGTTCTGCAGTCGCAGCAGTGCCCAAGCCCCAGAGTCTCCCTGACTCAGCAGGTCTCAAAATATCAGTTTCCTCCTGCGCCTTGTCCCCAAACTTGTCCCCATCTTCAGCAGTTTCAGCAACTCCAGAGCAGGATCTTGTGGTGGGGGAGGCCCTGCTGTGTACCTGGTGTCCCTGTCACGTAGCACAGGGTCCACTCGCCCCTCCAGAGCCCGGCAGGCTTGGTGCCAGATGCTTGGTTGTGCAGCTCTCATGTCTGCCCAGCCCAGGCCGTTCCTCCCCAGGGGCTTTCCATGGGCTGCTACTGTGGTGACATGGTCTTGTTCTTCCCTGCAGCTGTGAGGAAAAGGGGCTGATGGTGAAGGTGAAAGGGACGAACACCTCGGATGTGATCTGTGGTGAGTGCCTGGTGCCCTGGGCTGGGCCAGTGCGGAGCAGAGATCTCCTGGTGCACTTGGAGGAGCTGGCCCAGCTTGGCCCAGGGGTGTTTCTGGGAGCAGAGCGTCTGACCCCAGTGCTGGCGTGATGCCTCCCTGCTCCTCTCAGTCCCCAAGGGGGATCCCTGCGGGACAGTCTGGAGCAGAGGCTGTTTGGGGCACCTGGTGTCTGGGTGGGGTGCCACACGGGTTCCCACTGACCCCATCTCCCTCAGCAGAGCCGAGCAGACGCTCCTCACTGTCGGTGCTGATCCCCATCACAGCCGCCATCGTCACCTGCCTCGTGGGTATCTGCATCTACTGCCTGGTCCACAGAGGTGAGGAAGGGGCTGGGACACAGGAAGAGATGTCTTGGCCAGAGGGGCCATACGGGGTGAGGGGCCAAGCAGAGGGAATGGCAGCAGCTCTGCCAGGAATGGGGCAGCCCTTCTGGGAACTCTGCCAGGCATGGCACTTTCCTGCAGGAGCCAGTGTCCTGTGGATCCAGCCTGGCTCCCCTGCAGTGGGGGGCAGTGGTAGCAGCATAGTGTGAGCTGCAGGGCCTGCGCTGCAGCAGCTCCAGCCCCAGCTCTGACCCCTGAGAGCTCACGGCAGGGAATGGCAGGAGCTCTCCCTCCTGACTGTTGCCTTCTCTGTCCCTCTTTCCATCCAGATCCCAAGCGACGGGCGCAGATGCACGTGAGTCTGCCCAGAGCCCTCCTCCAGCAGTGGGTTGGGGTCTCTCCTGGACACAGATGTGCCAGCAGCAGAGAGCGACAGAGCAGGGGCTGTGTCTCTGTGGGGCAGGAGGGGTGGGGGCTGCCCTAGGGCTACCCATCTGGGACAGGACAAGGGCTGAGGCAACCCTGGGATGCTGCTGGTAAATGCTGAGACAGAAGGCACCTGCAGAGGTGAGGGATGTAGCTTCCTTCTTCTGACTCTATGCAGATAGAGACCGGGAAGCCCAGAGAGAACCTGGAGCCCCAGCAGGCCCAGGAGGTGGGGGAGGACGACTTACCCGTGCAGGAGACCCTGCTCGGACGCCAGCCCGTGGCCCAGGAGGATGGCAAGGAGAGCCGCATCTCGGAGCAGGAGAAGCTGTGAGGGCGCAGGGCACTGTCTCCAACAGGAGCACAGGCTGGGGCCAACACCATCTCCTCTGTCCCCTCTCCAGCCAGGGAGGAAATCTGGCATTTGGCCTGGCTGCAAATGATGTGATATTGCAGCAGACCATGGCACGGCCACCCCCGTGGTGGGGGTTCCCCAGCAGCGCCCGGCCCAGCCACCTGCCTAAGGCTGCCAGGGCAGCACAAAGCTCAGCTGTCCGCGGGGGGATGCAGAGCAGAGCCCGGTACCGCTGGGGATGCCAGGGCTGAGCGTGTGGGACCACCATGGCACAGCACAGCTCAGCCACCCGCTGTGGCACCCAGTGGGACCACCACCCACGCTGGAGCTGGGCACGCTGGGTGCTGGCCAGGGCAGCACCCCCATTACCTCGGCCACCGGGCACCCTGTGTTGGCCCATCGCTGACGGCGCCGGCGGCACAAATCCAAGCCGGGCTCGGTGTCTCTGCTGGGCCCGCCGCTCGCTGCTCTGGCCGGGAGATGGTGCTGCGGGACCGGTGCGGGGCTGAGCGGCAGCGCCCGGGCCCCGCGGCCCCCGCGTCTCCGCGCCCGCCCCACTGCGGGGGAGCGGCTGCGCTCGATTGTTCTCCCCCGTGCCGCTGACAAAAAGCTGTGATTAAACTTTATTGTTATCCTATGTGCGTGCTCAGTGCGGCCCGTAGCCCCCACCAGCCCCTCCCTGCTGCACTTGTGCCCACCAGTGCTCCTGGGACCGGAGCTCTCGGGATCGGTGCTCCCGGGACCGGCGCTCCTGCGTGGGACACTTGAAGCTCTGATGCCCGTGGGAGCGATGCTCCTGGGAGGGATGCGGGCAGCTCTGATGCTCCGGGGACGGGTGCTCCCAGGATCGGTGCTCCCAGCAGAGGAGGGAAGGGAAGAGACACCATCAGCTGTGCTTGATCCGTGCCCACGCTGCCACCCTAGCCTCGAGCACACCCTGAGCCTGGGCGTGCCCCCCCCGGCATCCCGTGAGGCTGCCAGGCAGTGTGGCAGCGCCCACCCGCTGAGCCTGGCCTGCGGGGAGAGATCACACGGTCCAACATCACCCGTGCCCTGACCTCGACCTGCATTGCAGTGGACTGAGGGTAAGGGCCCGGCTGCCTCAGTGCATACACATCAGATGCACCGTGTGGGGCCCGTCTCACTGCAGGGGTGCCGGGGGCAGCAGCTGCCGTGGGCCCCGATTCGCTGGCCTGGGGCTGGACCAGGCTGGACCAGCACCGAGCCCAGTGCAGGCTCCAGGTACCACGAGCAGCTGCAGCCGGTGACCCAACCACCACCCAAACCTCTGCAGCGTGGCCAGAGAAGGGCCATAAATCCCAGAGCTGGGAGCAGCCGGAACACGGAGTGACACTGTAAAGGCAGTGTCACATTATTTAAGGCTCCTCTTAAAACCTAATATTAGGTTTAATAAGGGAGATAAAAGCACGTCAGCAGCTCTCCCTCTCAGGGGTTGGTGCCCCTGACAGTGCCAGCAGAATGGTCCCAGGGCTGGGCAGCATCCCCTCAGCACGGGCCTGGTGAGCACTGCCCTGGGGACAGGCGTGACCCCGATCCCTGCTGGCATCGCCTCAGAGGGCCCCCAAAGGACACCTCCCCATGGCTGCCCCATGGCAGTGGGCTGGCCCTTCACACTCCCCACTGACCTCCCCTGCTGGCTCGCAGCGCGGTTAGTGCCCGCTCCCATGTGCCAGACATGTGCCAGCTCATTAACACGTCTGTCCCCCAAAGTGAGAAGGGAGAGCGCATGAGACCTAATTGAATGTAACTAATTATTCACTCTGCAAATGCCCTGTTTAAATGGGATTGTGAGGGACAGAATTACTCATTCTGAAAGGGGAAAGAAAGACAGAGAGAAAACAAATAGAGGCGGATGCCGGAGCTGCAGCTCCCTCTCTCCCCAGAATACCAATTACCGGATGAAGTGATTGTATAAATCTTTACCGAGTGAACGAACTGTACTAGTCACTCCTGTCCTCTTTTTACAAGGGAGCAATGAAAAATCATCCCACTCTCCAGTCCAGTCAAAGGCTCCCAGTCACTGTCTTGGACACTTGTCCCGATGCTTTCCCAGGGCTGAGGTCCTACTGAGATGAGGCTGAGGGCTTGGCACAGATGCTCTCCACTCCTGCAGCCCTGGCCTTGGGAACCCTGGTGGGAGCCAGGCAACACCATGCAGCACCCTGGCACACAGGGAGACATAGGCTGGTCAAGGGCCTCAATGACACATGAACGACAGCTCACCGGGGATCCTGGTGTCTGGTGCAGAGGCATCCTGGACCTTGTGCCTGCAACATTCCTGCCCCACCTTTGGTGGGTCCAACCCCAGCCCCTCCCAGCAGCTCTCACAGTGCCCAACGACCCCTCCAAGTACTCACTGGATGGGGAGAACCCGGTGCTTCCTGACCCCTTCCCACGCTGGAGTTGGCATTTCTCACTCCCTGGCATCTGCTCCACAGGCTGGAGAAATGTGCTCATTAGCAGCAATCTCCATCGCTCATCCCTGCCACATCGTTCAATCCCAGGTCCCTCACATGGCTTCCTCCAAACACCCATTTCTGTCTTCAGCAGCTTGTGGGATGGCAGAGGAGATCCTGGCTGCTCAGAGCAGGGAAAGCAGACAGACCCTGTGCCCTTCCCAGCTGTGGGGGGCACCTGCACCCCTGGGTCCTGCTGCATGAGCTGGTGAGGACACAGTCAGTCCCACACTCTCTGCAAGCAACACTGGGACCCCCCTCACCACGAGGCCCCCAGCACCCTGGCACTGGTTTGCTGGGACAAAGGCCACTGGCCCCCAGTCTCCATGTCATGCTGTGGCCAGGAACAGATGCAGCAGCCCCAGGGTCCCCAGGGAGGGTCCACGCTGCTGTGCGGGCACCCAGGACCCCACGGCACTGCAGGGACTGCAGCTGCCCAGCTCGGCCGGGGGTCGGTCACTGCAGGGGAAGACAGCCTGGCAGCGAGTCAGCAAGGAGAAGGCAGAACTTCCAGCCTGTCCTACCTCGTTCGGGGTGGGGACGCAATTGCTGCAATAGCGAGTTTCACAGCACTGGAGATCTGCGTGTGAGGAGGGAGAAATAACATCATCATCATCATCACCGCAAATGCAGCAGTGCAGCTCCATTCTGTGCTTATTGGCTTTCTTCTGTTTATCTATAAATAACTGTAGGGACACAATAGACTTTTAGGACTGCCAAAGAGTTTGTCTCCCTCCAGCAACAGTATTGCCACAGTGCTGCTACCTTATCTGCTTCTAGAAAGATGAGGGTGGGAAAAATATTTACTGTCAGGGATATTCGTCATCTGCAAATTACCTCTGCCTGCAATCTGTGGTGGGGATGGGGCTGACAGCGCTGGTCTGTGCGGCAGGCAGGCGAGCCCAGGGTTCTTCCCACTGCCCCAGACCCACCCGAGCCCCCTGCCTGATGGCTGGCAGGGCAAGCAGCACTGTGCCAGCAAAGCCGTCACGTCCAAAGCCGTGCCAGGGCCTGCAACAGCAGCACATGGGATGAGGGAAGCAGCAGATGATGCTGAACCAGGTTCCCAGTGAGTGGCTTGACACAGAGCAGCACTGCGACGGCACAACAGGGGTGTTACGCTCAGAGGTGGCACTGCTTGAGCACACCCTGCACCCCCATGCTGCCCAGCACAGCAGCCCTGGGCACCCACCACCTCGGCAGCTCCAGGCCTCGCTGCTCTGCTGTGGAGGAGGAATGTGCTGTGCTCTGCTGCCGCTGTCCCAGTGCTCGACATCCTCTCCAGCCCTGCTCTGCCCACTGTCACCAGCCCCACCAGCCTCACTTGCCACTGGGATTCCTCAGATCCTGCAGCCCAGAGGCTTTTGCACAGCACTTGTCACTGCAGTACCCAAGAACCGATCTAATTGATGTGACACCAATTACTCAAGTATCACTAAATGCAGAATTAATGCATCTGTGTGTGCAAACCTCCAGACCCTGACCATGAAATTACAGCTCTGTCACAAAAGGAGCCAGAGCAGGAGCACCAGCTCCCGGCTGAGCCCCCACCACTGCCGTGCCAGCCAGTCCTGCTGGGACCCTTCCTGATGGGCACGGGAGAGGCAGCATCACGGGGACATATTCAGTGTCCAATGCCAGTGCCCGTGGCTCCCCACAGACCTGACTGAAGCTGTGGCAGGTCCCGCTCCACCAACCCAACCTGGGCAGCACCAGCCTCGGCAGTGCTGGCAGGGCCGGCAGTGCCACCGTGATAGCCAACCCGGGCAGCTGCAGGCTCTGCTGGGCAGCACAAAAGCTACTTCTGGGCTGCTCAGCAGCCCTTGCAGCTTGCAAAGCTCTTGCCTTGGACCTGGACTGGTGTTGGGAAGAGCCATTAATTGCATTTGAAATTGTACTGTGAAATTAAGCTATGCCTGGACACGCAGAGCTTAGCATAGGCAGCAGTTTGTGTTTTGTAAGTTGCTTTCTACAATCAATTAAAGGGAAGAGATGGCTGGTGGGTGGCACATGAGGTAGCTCCTTTCTGTGCTGGCACCAGATCCTTGCCGCACAGTCTGGAGGAGCTGCCCTGGCCCCTGAGGGAGCAGCCTCGGCCTGGGGAGTCCGTGGGGCTGTGGAGAGCCCGTGCCAGCCAAAAAGGCCACGGGCTGATGCTCTCTGCCGTGTGCTGCGCGGGGCAGGACGGCCCCATTGGGGCTGCTCAGCTCAGCTGCCCCTATGCCCACGCTGATTACCAGGGTGGGGGGCTCTTGCTCTTCCGTTGCTAGATGCCCACTCCCCTCTGCACCCCACCTGTGTCCACCCTAGCTGAGGATGCCCACCCACCACTGGAGCCAGCTCTCACCACCACTCTGCATGCCCTCCAGGCCCCACCGTGGGGTTCTACAGGCGAGGTCTCACCATGCTCCCCACAGCACGGGGTGTCCTGCAGACCTGCAGACTGGCCCCAGGCGTTGGCACTGTGCCGGTTGGCGGCAGCTCAAGCTGGAGCTTTCAAGATGAACCCCTGCCCGCTGCCAGTCTCCCCCCAGCTCCAGCAGCATCGTCCCCCAGCAGGGCCAGCAGCACACTATGGCCCCAGCACTGCTCCAGCAGTGAAGCCAAGAGGTCTCACATGAACTGGGGGATGCAGCGAGGCACACAGCCAACGTGGTAGAGCTCTGGCATCATCTCCCATTGCATTTGGGCAGTGAGCACGGTGAGCACGGCACGAGTGCTGGGCTGCTTGGATGGCCAAGGGCTTGCCCTGGTTCTGGTTTGCTCGACGTTTTCATTAAGGACCTGGATGATAGAATAGAGAAAGCACTTATTAAATTTGCAGATGACACGAAGCTGGGAGGGACTACAAGTATCTTGGAGGACAGGATTAGAATTCAAAATGATCTTGAAAAATTGGAGAAATGGACTGGAAAAAATAGGATGAAATTCAACAGGGACAAGTGCAAGGCGGTACGCTGAGCCGGGAACAATCAGCTGTGCAAACACAGGCTGGGGATGGCAGGGCTGGCAGCAGAGCCCAGCCGGGCATGGGGCCGCGCAGGCGCCCAGCAGGACCGGGGCTGTCCGCACAGCCTGGTGCCCTTCGGGAACCAGGGAGCAGGGCCTGTGGGAGGGCAGGAGGAACAGAGTGTGGGGTGAGACACTCTGGAGGAGAGGAACCTCCTCTGGCCTCCAGCACAGACGGGCCCCTCCAAGCTGTGCCATGGAGTGTCCCCAGGTCCCGCACGTCTCTCCCACACTGGCCATGGTGTGGAACCATGGTGAGATCCGGCTGGACTTCAGCCCCTACACTGGGAATGGGCCCGAGCAGGGGTTCCCCCTGGGCTCCACTGTCCCCCTGCCTTTGCCAGTTCAGAGCCAGGGCAGCTGCTACCCTGTGGTGCACCAGGGAGGTGCCCTTAAACCAGACACTAGAGCTGCTGGACTTTTCCTGGTGCAGCCCCACCAAGGAGGAGCCCCGGGCCCTGGCACAGCCCAGCTGTCTGGAGCTAGACCACCCCTGCCAGCCTGGGGAGCTTTGCTCCAGAGGGGCTTCCTGCTGCCTTCCCTTCACTCCAGCAATTAGAGCTCCAGCCAGCACCCTCCCAGCCTGTGCAAACACTGAGAGTCATTTAAATAAATTAAGAAGACATAATAAATCAAAGGGAAATGAGGGGCTGTGCCTGGGGGCAGGGGAGTCACTCGAGTTTAATTACATTGGCAAGCCTCTTGCAATGAAAACGTGGTGAGTCCCACATGTGGGAAGCACAGATGTGCAGGAGCGGGGACAGCTCCTCAGCAGGGCTGGCAGCACTGCCACGAAGCCTGTGCCCAGAACAGCACCAGCACAGCACTGGCTCCACCAAGCCAGGAGAGCAAGATGTGTGTCTGTGGAGATGGGTCCCGACTGGCCGCTCCTGGACCCAGCAGCAGGTGGTTGTACGGGCAGGCTGCATCCCTGCAGCATGGCAAGAGCCCTGGCACACAACCACTGGCAGTGCCTGCGGAGCTGCCAGCGGTGCCCGGTCACATTGTAGGGAGTGCTGGGGCAGCCTTCAGACCCTGCCTGCCCCGTGCCCCTGCCCAGGCCCTGCCAGCTGCCTGAAGCCGCCAGGCCTGGCCAAGGCCTGGGGAGGAGTGGTGGTGCCGGCACAATCCCTCCGGCACTGCCAGAGATTTACAGCCCGTCCCCCGTTGTTTAACGGCTCTCGCTCACGCCTGCGGTGGGGACTCCAGGAAGAGCTTTGTGTAGAGGCAGCAAATTTATGAGACTGGCTCTGAATCCCCAGTCACATCAGGGGCCAATTCGTCTTCCCAGGGCTGAGGATGAAATTAAATTATTGTAAAATAAATCTGTAAAAATGATGAAAAGACCATCACCCGGTGGCGAGGGTGGGGCACCGGGAACACACATGCAGCCGTGACGGATGGGGCTCACTGGGTGATAAAGCGCCCGGGACCCGGTAGCTCAGGGATTTTTGCTGTAATCTCACTAAAGAGATGTTGTTTACAGGAAAAGGGTATTTTGGGGAGGAAATTGCATTTCAAGGTTAAAGGAAAAAAATGGAGCAAGTCTCCCAGGGAGCTCGCTTGTGTGCACGACGGCAGCAGATCCATGACAGCCTGAAGAGGGTGGATGGACCTGTGGGTGCTGCTGGGCATTCCTGCCGGTGCCGCTGGGCATCTCTGCCCACACTGCTGGGCATCCCTGATGCAGGAGCTGATGCTACACAACATCCAGTGAAGCAGATGCTGCTCCTTAGCCCTGGTGCTCTGGCACTGCCCAGTGGAGGGTGCCCAGCCCTGACCAATGCCAGCAGACACTTGCTGCTTCCTGTGACAAGCCCTGTGAGGAGGGTCCCAGCTCCCCCCCGCTGAGGGGGCCGAGGGGCACAGCTGAGCAAGTGCACTGCACAGGGACCCACAGCTTCCCAGTCTCATCCTACAAGAAAGCTGCCGGAGATGTGGATTTTTTTCTGGGATGATTGGAAAAAAATAATGACTTCATTTTATACTGTGTTGGCTGGCCATTTAACAATAGGCCATTAGCACGGCTCAGCATGGGGAAGGGATTTATTTAGGACACATGGTTGCAAAGACAGCCCAGCACCAGGTGCTTAATAGTGTTTCAGGGGTATCAGAGTGTTGCAGTGCTCAGAAAATGCAGCTGTAGGGAGTTCAGAGACTTTATTCTTCACTTCTGTGAAATCCCACAATACCAGTAGAGATTTCTCAGCTCTGCCCTAAGCACAAAAGCAATGTGGAGAAAGCAGTGGCTTTGCAGGGCTGAGATGCCAGCAGCTACCAACCCTGGCACATCCCAGATGCCCCAGAGCTGTCAGGACTGAGCCTGGCACAGGGGAGGGAAACATTCCCCAGCCCCAGGTAAGCCCTGACCTCCTGGGCAGGAGCTGGCAAAGCCTCCCTCGCCCATCCTCGACTGCCTGTGCCCTTGTCCTGGGTGGCACCAGCGGGCTCTGCCTGAGCCTTCCCCATGCTTTGGTGGCCTGGCCAGACACTGTCACCCACCAAGACCCATCTTGGTCCTGTGCACACCACAGCACAGTCCCAGCTCCAGCCAGCCCCTCCTGCTGCTCACACGGCCTCCCAGTGCATCCCAATGCATCCCAATGCATCCCAGCACGTTCCATGTCTTTCCTGGGGCTCCCTTGGCCAAGGTGGACGAAGCTGAGCCAGGGAAAGGCACTTTTCTGGACCCAGAAGCCAGCGCAGCCCCTCACCCAGAGCCTGGCCAGCGCGGTGCCACACGTGCCATGGGGCGAAGGGTCCGTCGGTGGCAGGCGGTGGGGCCGGGGGCAGGAGCTGGCGCCATCCCGCACAGGCGGCAGTGTGCCGAGGTGGAAGTAAAGAGTTACTGAGCAGGCAGACATTCAATAATTCATGGTCACTGAACTGTAACAGGAACAACGACAAATAATAATAGAGGAAAATGGGGAAAAGCCTGAAATCGTTAGGCCAATGGCTCAAGCATGAAGGAGCGTGCTGGGGCAGCGGGGCAGCAGTCACGCCATGTGCCAGTGGAGGGGTCAGTGCCAGCTGCACCGCACTGCTCTGCCCCCAGCCTGGCACTGGTCCAAGGACCCCCAAAGGGGCTGTTGCCCTACAGGGGCTGTGCCAGGGCACGTGCCCAGCCCAGGGGATGACGAGCCATGCCGCGTGCCTCAGTGCCCTACCAGCCTGGTCGGCAGGGAGGGAGCTTGTTCACATCTCCAAGAGGCAGGGAAGGCGGATCTGCTCTCCCTAATTATAATTAGTGATGCTTACCATGGGAGTTTGCAAACACAGTTTAATTAGAGCAGCCAGGCTCCCTTCACATGCTGCACTCTCCCCGGGGTCAAGGACAGAGCAGAGCAAGGGAAGCAGGAGCTGGAGGATGCTCAGGAGAGTTTTGCTGCTGCACCACACAAGGTTTACCCCTTCTCTTCACTCACAGCCGTGTCCCAGGGGGCTGGCAGGGTTCAGCTTGGCACAGACCATCTCCCAAGAACCTGTCACCACAGGACTGCGCTCTGCTCCCAGGAATGGGGCACACACCCATGCACAGTGACTCAGCCAGAGGCCAGCAGACGCTGAGCTGGGAAATTTAATCTACAGCTATAAGAAAGGGCTGTGGAGTCTCCAAACGCATGAGCCTGCTTCTTCTGTCAAGAAGAGAAATAGAAAAGGGGCACAGGGAGTTAGACAAAAGCCATGAAGCAGAGAGGGAGGGTGGGAGAGAGCAGACTGTGGCTGATGGCAGCCCCAGCATGGGCACAGCCGGTGTGGCACCGGGCAGGGCAGAGTCCCATGGTGGCAAGGGCTCGTTGTGCCTTTCTCCAGCCAGACCTTCCAGCAACCTCTGTCCAGTCTACAGCACTTTGGGTTTATCCGAGCCAGGCCAGCCTGGCCTGTCCCTGCAGCCTGGCCATGGCCTGTGGCTGGCGGTCACATCTCCCTGGTGCCCCTTCAGGGCCCGGGCACTGCACCAGGAACCTGGATGGCTAATTGCTATTGTCACCAAACCTAATTAGGAGGCTGGCCACAGCCAGCTGGAAACTATAGGTGTTAACTCTTCCTGGTGGGAGCAGTGGCCCATCCAAAGGGGTCCTGCACCCCAGCCTGCCCAGAGCAGCTCCTCACCCTGGCTGCCCGCAGGGACCCTGCCTGCCCTAGCACTGTGCCCCCATCCTCACCCGTCCTGCCCTGCATGCTCAGCCACTCTCCATTGGCAGCAGGCACTGGCCAGACACTGGCCAGGGAGCCCTGATCTGCAGAGCCCTGTGTGCTGGGGACATGGCTCCTTGCAGGGAGCGGCCAGGGGGGTGCCTGAGTCCTGCTTTCTCCGAGGGTCCAGGTGGGCACAGGTGTTCCCCATGCCACCACGAGATGGGCAGAGGGATCCAAGCTCACTGTCGGGGTGACAGGTTTACAAATCACCACTGCTGCGTGAGGAGGGAGCTTGGCTGCTCGGCATTCATCCCTGCACTAATTACTGCCTCCCTGAGGAACTCGATCCATCTCGCTGTAATTGACAAAAGGCAATTAAAAAGCAGTTGTGAATAAAGGGGGACATCTTCGGAGAACCTGGCAGGAGAGATTTAGGTGCTTTGCTCCCCGGTGCCTTGGACACATTCCAGTGGTGCAGCCAGTGATGCTCAGGGCGGCCGTGCCCCCTCCTGCCTGGTTCCTGGCTCAGCCCAGAGGCGTGGGTGCTCTTCTTGGTGCCCGGCCCTCTGCTCACTGTGTCTCCTCTTGCCCTGCCAGCTGCAGGACCGGCTGCTCACCCCGCACCTGATCATCAGACAGACCCAGAGACCTGGTCAGCTGCATGCTGCTCTCTGGCCACCTTCCCACAGCAGGCACCAGGGCAGGAGCCACAGGACCCTGCACCCACGTGGTGCCAAAGCCAGCACCCAACAGAGACCCCAGCCTAGGGCCTCCTCTTCTGCCCACACGGGGATAACCCTCAGAGCTGGGAGAGCCCCAGCACCTTCCCCAGCCAGGATCTGTGGCACACAGGAGCAGGGGCACAGAGCTGTGCCTGCCATGGGAGCACCATGGCCCCGCTGCCTGCGCTGGCACCGAGCACGGCCTTGCAGGAGACAAAGGGCAATCACGGTGAGTGGCACGGAGCTGGGCGAGAAGAGCGGCTGATTGAGGAAGAACCGCGTCAGAGCCTCTTGTGCACAGCAATCTCCTGATTGTGAGAGCAGCAGGTGCTGCCAGCTCACCTGCCGAGACAGCCACGGGCTGCAGGGGTGGGGGGAAGGACAGCGGGAGGGCACTGGGGACACAAAACAGCGTGTGCCCTGTGTCCCCATGCAGTGTGTGCCCTGTGTCCACGTACAGTGTGTGCCCTGTATACTTGTGTGGCAGTGCCCTACATCCCTGTAGGAATTTCTCTTCTGCTCCAGCCTTGGAGGGACAGACCTCCTGGGGCCCCATGTGCCAGGCAGCTCGTGGGTAGGAGAGGGCAGGGGCATCAGGCCACGGGCTCAGCTGCAGGAGCAAAGCCCATCGACAGGGTGAGCTGTGCCTGCCCTGAGCTGTGCCAGCTGCTAGTGCTGCTGGGAGCCAGAGGCACAGCAGAGCTGCCCAGGGAGAGGCAAAACCACTCTGGGCAGAGCTGCAGCCCCAAAAGCCCTGGTGCACATGGCTCCTGTCGAGGGGAACATGCCTGCCCACAGCCCTGTGGTGGGTCCATGGCTGCCCTGTGCCAGGGCGGGGCTGCCCTGGGGTTCATGGGCCTGGCAGGGCTGCTCCATTCTCCAGCGGTGGCAGATGGCGGGATGTGCTGATGCTGGGATGTTCTTCACCATCTGTTGGGTCTAATTGACTTCCTGCAGAAGTTCTTAAAAAAAATTAAACCAGTTGCAAGAAGAAAATTGTTAATTAAAAGGACTTTTGATTAGATAGACAAATATTTACCAATTATGACTGACCCCAGCCACTCTGTTTTTTGTCTGCAAATTCCACAATCAGCAGTTATCTCAGCAATTACCTCTGTGACAACGATTCCCCTATGTAATCCCTCCACTGAGGTGTCCCTGCAGCAGCGGGCAGGACAGCGGAGGAGGGAGCCCGGTGCTGCCGGGCAGACGGATGGATCGACGCTCTGGCCACAGTGGCTTCTGGTGCTGGTGTCCTCCCATGGCTCTGGTGTTGGTCCTCAGGCAAGCAAATGGGGCTCATGCTGCACCGTGCACCAGGAGGATGCGGATCCCAGACAAAAAGCTCTCTGTGCTTTTAGGGGAGGCTCAGGGCTTCCCAGCTCCGGTGGGCAGTGCCCAGTCTTGGGGGTTTTGCTTCCTGTGGCCAGCCCTCCTTGGCCATCTCCCACTTTGGGCAGTGGGTGTCATGGGCTGTGCCAGCCACCCGGGATCCTGCTGTGGTGCTCAGCTCCACTCCCAGCCCACCAGAGCAGCAAATCCCCCTTGACCTCCCATCCCACCGGCACCCCATGGCCATAGGCTGCAGGACGGGGAGTCTGTGCCCATCCTCACCTCTGCCCATCTTGTGCCGATGGGTCCCAGGCACATCACAGCCTATTGCACACGGAGCTGCACCCCCGGGGCCAGAGCGGAGCAACCACAGCCTGCGAGATGCGGGAGCCCCTGCCGCAGAGGGACCCATGGTCGTGCTGTGCCGAGGGCTGTGCTGGGGGAGTCACTGGGCGCAGCACCAGCCACATGCTCCCAGGGTGGGACGTCGGTTCTAATGTGGTAAGAAATTGATGGATGATTCCGAGCGAGCGAATGTTCAGTGTAAATTACCCATGTTAGGCTCCAATCCATGGCTAATTCATTAGACACACGCTTCTACACAAAAATAAAAAGCCTTCTGGATGCATTGTTCACCAAATGCTCTGAAGAAAGATGTGGGAAGGCGAGGCAGGCTCTTGACCCACTCTTCTGGTTAAATCCTAATTCCCAGTCTCTCTGCTCCCACCACAAGGAGTGGGAACAGCTCCAGCCCAGGAGCTCAGCTTGCCAGGGATGAGCTGCCAGCACCCGCCTGTCCCTGGAGCTGCCCGCCGGAGACCAGAGGGGCTGTGCATGGCACAGTGCGGTGGGCACGCACTGTCAGCTTTGGTGGGAGAGCAAACCCTGGGCATCAGACCCAGGAAAACGCTGGGATGGGTGTGAAGGGCCATTCCCTTGATCTAGCACCATTTGGAGTCTTATTAATGGAGTGGGAAAGCTAATTGTGATTAAAGTAACGATGGTGCTAAACAGATAATTCTGCACTGAAGGGCAAGATGGATTTTTAAAAAGTGAATAAAAAGGGAAAAGCCAGAGTAACTGGTACTTAAAAATACAGAGATCAGTAAGCGAGGATTCATTTTTTTATTAGCAGAGGGATCTCAGGGGAGGCGTGTGGCTGCATCCCCAGCGCCGGAGACTGCTCAGCTCTTAATAAATGGCACGTCGGTGATTCTGGGCCTGCCCGCTTCATTACCATGACTACTGCACTCTGCTTTTACAGAAAACTAAATATTGAACTGAGAGCGGGTGCATGGAGGATCCCGGCCCTCCTAAGCCATCAGCTCTGTCTCCGCAGGCAGCCACAGCCCCTGGGAGGGGGCACTCAGCCGTGGGGCAGCGGGACAGGCGAGGTGAGGAGGGTTCCTGTCCCGCACGTGGCCATGGGTCAGGAAAGGTGGCGAAGGTCCCCATCCCATGCATGGCCATGGGCCAGGCAAGGTGGCAGGTGCCCAGCCCTCCATGTGTCCCCAACCTGCACATGGTCATGGGCCAGGTGAAGCAGTAAGTGTCCCACACATGGCCACAGAAGCCTTCACAACCCAAGCCAGAGGGGCAGGGACCATCCCAAGCCCTGGTGTCTCCACAGGAGACCCTTCTCCAGAGAGCTTAAAACCACAGCCTGTGAGGAGCAGAGCAGAGCTCCATTCCACCAGCAGCGGCAGGGACAGCCCAGCTGGGACATCACCGTGCACTGACCAGCCCTGCAAAGGCTCAGGAGTGGGACCCATCCTGGCGCCAGGGATCCTCCTCCCCTGTGCCAGCCTGCAGCAGGGAAGCTGTCGGGCACTTGGTTCACTGGCCATAAGCAGACAAACCCTGGGATGGAGAGTATGTGCTGGAGACATCCCAGATCCAGCCTCCTCCCTGCAGAGCTCAGCTATGATTGCAGCAGACTCCAGGATCTAGAAACTCAGGAAACATCCTGTGGCTCCTTCTTCCTGCAGCAACCAGCACAGGAGGCAGCGGGGAACGAGTTTACATATCAGGAAAGCTGGAGGTTATTGCTTTCATAAATAGATGGTGAGTGCCCAAGGTAAGCAAGGCAGGAGGAGAGCCCGTACCTCAGCCCGTGTCTCAGCACGGCTCCCGCCTCAGCATTCCCAGGGCTCCCCAAGGCCCATCTCTACTGGACCCCTGCTCCCCGGGCATTCTGCTCCCCAGTGATCTCACACTCTCGCTCTGCATTTTTATTCACCCCTCTAAATGTTCTAATACTGTAAAAGATCCATCAGAAACCTTCCACTCCAGAGGGATATATATTATCTAAATTTGATAAGACAACTTAATTTCTCTCCATGTCTGTTACTGGCGATAAAACTGGGAGACTTTTATGACCCGGAGTCCTCTGTAAGATTGTCAGGAACTTATTATACAAGGTATAACTGGATTTCTCTCCACAGATGGCTCGCAGCCATGAGCTGTAACGCAATTCTGCAGCACATTTGGTAGAATAAATGCAAAGAGCTTGTTACAGTGAGTTAGATAAGAGAGACGGGAACACGGCTCTCGCAGGCTAATTCGGCATCTGATCTGCCTTTTCCCTCGCTGTGAAGGACAACTTGGAAAAGTGCATTTCACGCTGAGGAAGGAGCCAAGCCCTTCCCAAGCCTCCTGGGACTGGCCTGGCAGCCCAGCAGTGCTCTCGGCAGGGCAGGACCTGGCGTGCCGCGGCAGAGCCACCGCCCCAGCGCTTTGCCAGCACTGCTGCTGTTTCCCCAGCAAACCGGCACCAGTTGGTGCCTCCCTGGCTGGCAGTGAGGGACGGCAGGTCCCTCTCAGAGGCCCTCATGGCAGAGCTCATCGGTTATAGTTATCACACAGCCCATTCAGGCTCTGACCAGATAAAGACTGGTGATTTTTTATTTACTGATTTTTTATTTCAGCATCCTGTGGGCAGGATGCCACACAGCACACTCATTTATCTCAATTTGCTCCCTCCCACCTCCCATCCCTAATTTTTCAGCAGAGCCTTGGAGGTGAAAGCCTTATCTACATGGTTCTCCTGCACATGGAAAGTGATCATGGCCTCTCTGTGTAGGGGCCCTAATGGGGCTATTTACCATTGGGGCAGTGGCTATGAGGACTTGAGATGCCATCGACCCCTCCACAGCTGCACGTGGCTCCAGCCTGAGCCAGACCCTGCACCCCTGTGCCCAAGGCTCATGCGTGGGGATGCAAAGGCTCCTGGTCATGCAGCAGCTTCCCAGTGACTATCTCCAGATGACAGATACTGTCCCAAGTCCCGACCATGTTGGATCAGTGGAGAAGCAGCTGGTGCCTGGCCCTCAGACCCCACTGGGCATGGCAGGGCTGGACCCTGACTTGGAGCGGAGGCTGCGGCACAACGTGGCCACGTTAATTCTGGGCAAAAGACGCCGTTATGTGCATCAGGCTTTGTAATAGAACATGTTTAAAATTCAATGGGAAGAAAGATTAAAAAATAAGTTTCTTATCTGAAGAAGCCATAGAGCCAGCGAGGAAATTATGAATGGCTCGTTGTCCAAGGTTAAAGAGTGAGAGCCGAGGCATGAAAAGGCAGGAGATAAGATGAAATGTTTTCTGTTCAAATGAATGGGCTCCACTCTGCTCTGTAATAAACGATCAGTGTCAATATGACAAATTAATTCTGCATTGAGCTCCATTCAGCGTGTGCAGGGCACAGAGGGGCCAGTGGAGCAGCAGAGTCCGGCCACAGCCTCCACCACCAGATCCGTGCTGCGGAGCCACGCCAGGACATCACAACCTGTTGCTCTGGGAGCATCTCCTGGATGGTGGCACAGGAGAGGCCCCACGTCTTCTTGTCTGGGAGCCACAGTCCAGCTCTTCAGCCCCCTCCAGCCCCTCTGCAGCCAATGGAGGGGAGACGGTGCCCCAGGCCCTAACCATGGGCTGCAGGGCTTGGTGGGTGCTACGGCAACCCCTAGGCATTGCCTAGGCCCTGGCTCTGAGTGTTCCTCTGCCCACGGGGAGAGGGGGGATCACTGCAGGACCCCAAGGACAAGGGGACAGGGATGATGCATCCTGGGCTGGCAGCTGCAGTGGCTGCGGCAGAGCAGTGCCAGCACAAGGAGCTGCTGGCAGAGCAGCCAGGTGACCCCGCAGAAGAGATTGGACCTTTCAAAAGAGACAGTGACAAATGGAGCTCCCTTCCAGCTCGAGGAGTGGAGGAAGGGGGCAGGGAGGCGCTTCCAGGAGCCACCCGCTGAAGGTCACCCAGGAGCCAGCCAATGATGCCACAGAGTGAGGGGGGCCCAGGAGGGGATGGTGCAGGATGGGAGGGTGCAAAGCAGGGTGGGATGGTGAGTGCGGCACTGGGACAGGCAGTGCCAAAGGTGCTGGCAGCAGTGGGACAAGACGTGGAGCAGGAGCTGTCCCCACCCTGGGAAAGGGCTGGCAGGGAGCAGGGGGTGGTGGCAAGTGCCAGGGGCCATGGCCCTGCCATGCCAGCCTTCCCAGGGTGGCCCTACCAGACTCACTGTGGTCCCATCCAAGCCCCATGCTGGTAAGCAATGCTGCCAGGGACTCGTTTCCCACTGATGAACAGTGAACCCAGCTCCCTGGAGTCTGCCCAGGCCAAGCCAGGTGAACTGGCACCACTCCTGCCAGAGAGCAGCGTCCAGCCCAGCCCGGTGCTGCAGCTACCTGGTGCCAAGGGCTGTGCCACACCGGACAAGGAGAGGACAGGTGTGCCAGGCCAGTGGAGCCATGGCCATAATGGCAGCTGTCACCGTTCATGGGAGATCCTAAGCACAAGACATCCTCCCACAGAAGGCAAATCGCATCTGACACACAACACCGTTACTCCGTGTTCATCTCCAGCTGCCTGAGGGCAAGAGCTGGTGAAGATACAGGAGACGTGGGGCAGCTGGAGCTGCCTCAGCCCCGGGCAGATCCATGCCCTCATCTGCACCAGGCTCATTCACCATCAGCCTCTGCCCAAGGAGCCAGGCACAGGCACGGATGGAGGAGAGCTTTGCCCTTGCACTGGGCAGGCACCTACTATGGCCCCATGGCTGCTGCTAACAAACCAGGGCCTGCTCCCCATGGAGGCAGCCACACACGTGGGACAGTGTTCATTAGCACGGGTTGGCTTTGCAGGTCCCAAGAAGAGCATGTGCCAGTCCCACGCAGCTGAGCTGTGGCCACTGGTGCTGCGGCAGCCAGCAGAGCTGGGTGGCAAAGCTCCCTTTGGAGGCACAGCGAGTGCTCCAGCCCCAGAACCAGCTGCCCAGGGAGGCTGAGGGCTCTGCCTGTGCCAGTTTGCTCCCCTGGCTGGTGTGGGAGCCTGGGGAGCTGCAGCAGCCAGGCTGCTTCTGGAAGAGTTAACAGCCTTCCCCATCTTGTTCTCAAAACACTGGCACTGGAGCTGAAATGGAAACAGCATCTCAACAGCTGAGATTAAAACAAGAAAATGAGTATAGAAATTATGTTTGTTAAAGTGAAATAGCTAATATAATCCTCAAAGGATTTTTCCTTTTGACTTAAAAAAAAAAATCTAATATCTTCATTTCCATACCTTTTTTAAGCTAATTTGTGGAAAATTAAAATGGTGAGCCCACAAAGGCTGCAGTTTAATTGAATCTTGCATCAGCCCTTGGTGAGCAGTCTCTCTTGGATTCCTTGATTAGTTCCCTCCATTAAATCATTTTTGCATCGTTTAGCTGAGATACTGTCTTCTGGCGGGTCTGGGACTCAGGGACCTGGATAACTCCGTCTCCATCTGAGCAGATGTAAAGCGACACGCCGTGCTCTGGAGAGCTGTCCATGGGACAGGCTCCTCGCCTGGCTGCCTGGGCAGGCGGCACCATGCAGGGCTGCTGCTGGCACTGGGCCCCGCCAGGACTCAGCACAGCACCAGGCACTGGGCATGGCACTGCGGGACTGGCACAGGGAGTGGCTGGGTGAGCCCAGGGGTGGCAGCACAGAGGGCAGTGGGAGCATCGGGAGCAGCACCAGATGCCTCAGACAGGGCAAACTGGCCTGTCTGAGGTGGGACACAGGGTGAGCAAGGACCAGAGTGGGACACCCTGGCTAGGGAAGTCCTGCTTGGCCAGCCTGGCAGCACTTCATGGACAGTACTGTGGGCACCAGGCCCCAGTGGAGCACTGGTCCTCAGCACAGGGCACGCATGCAGGATGAAGATGGGGTTCTGGGAGCCAAGTGAAGTTCACCTTCTGTCTTTCCCAGCTGAACCTTCCCTCTCTCTAAGCAGAGATAAATTACACCTACCAGGGATGGCTCATAACTTAGTGGGAAGAACATTTACAGCCTCCCTGTCCCACAGCACATCATGACAGGGACAGAGCCTCTAAATCTCTCTGAAACCACTACCAGCAGCAGCTGCACACCAGGACAGCCAGCACGACTCTGACCCTGTCAGCCACATGCCAGCCCTGCCCCACTGCATCCAGAGATGCTGGCACTTGATGAGCCAACCGTCCCTCACACGTGCCCCAGCTGCCCTGGCACCGCTCCCTGCCCAGCCATGGCACACGAGTTTTCTGAAGGCCTTGTCAGGCTATCATGTCCTGTAGATTTAAACAGATTTATATAAAGTCCTTTTCACCCCATTAGATTACTCTGGATTAACCTTGATCTCAGTAATAGATGCTATAAATGTAAGTCCCGCTCAGGGGGATTTTATCCATATGTTCTTGGAAGGCAGAAAGTAGATAAATTCTTAGAGAAGGTCTTATTGAGCGATTAGAAAGATTTAACCTCTTCAGAGCCAGCGGGATTCATGTGCCCCTCTGTGGGGTGAGTGCTCAGCCCCACTGCTTTGGGGCACATCCTGCACTGCCACTCGGGGAGGGGGCACAGCGTGCGGTGGGAAGTGGGGCTGATGTTGCTGCTGCAGTGCAGGATCTCCCAAGGGATGCTGGCACCGGTGTGGGCAGGGCTGTGGGGCAGGGCACGCCGCTGTCCAGTTGTCCTGCTGTGAAGCTCTGACTGCACCCGAGCGAGAGTCCCACTGCCTTTTCCGCCTGTATCCCACAGGACTGCAGGTGCCCAGGCATGGATGGCTACCAAACACCTGAGCTCTGCCAGTGAGCCCTGCACAGCCTTGCCAGAGCCAAGGGCTGCCTGATGCTACTGCCACCCTTGATTTATAGCCTGTGGTTTCCTTGACAGCTTCACGCTTTTTCCATCACCAGAAGAGAAAAGCGTGTTGGGCAGAGTGGACTGCAGTCCTCTCAGGTTGGATGGCTGAGAAACAGTTAATTCTAGGAGCTATGAAGGCAGGGCAAGGAAATTCAGGCAGCTGTGAGAGCAAGGAAGGAGGGAGGCAGGAGGAAGGAGGGAGCCAGCACATCGCTGTGCACAGCACGCCCGCACCCGCAGGTGTGGCTCAAAGGGGCGGCAGCAACTAAAATTAATTCCCCATCCCCTCCTGCTGCTGATATTAAATTGCTCCAAGCGTGAGCTGGAGCCAGAGCCAAGCTCAGCTCTTCCAGGAGGCTTTGGCCAGCAAGTTGCCTTCTGCTTGCTGATCAGAGACCCACCTAATGGAGGAAGAAGAGTTTGGCACTGGGCTGGGCTGCGGAGGACTGGCCGTGCTGGAAGCTGCTGCGATCACGCAGACCGTGCAGAAGACAGGCTCAAGCTGTTGACAACAGACACCAGTAATGAAGAGAAGTCGGCTCTGCAAAGCTATGCAGTGCTGCAGACAGCTGAGGTGCACTTGGGGTGGTCTGTGGGCCTGGCTCCTGGGGAGTCACTGGTGTTGGCCGCAGCACTGCTGCAAAGTGCTGTCAAGGTTGGAGCTGGTGAGAGGGGCTGGTACCACTGCCTTTACTTTAGCATTAATCCCTGGTTGTCTATCATGCTCCTGGCAGTGAAGCGGCAGCAGGAGGGGCTGCAGTTTTGGCCCTGTCAGCAGAGCTGGCCTTGGCAGGCTTGGCAATGCTGCCCACCGCACCTCCTGACCCACAGTGCTCCCACGGGGCCAGGCTGGGGGAAGGATGGCTGGGCTGTTGGCATCACCTTGCCAGGACAAGGGGCTGCCCTGCGCAGGGGGTGACAGTGCTGGGGAGGATGTAGGGAGGTTTCTGCTCTCTTCCATCAGTGCCCAGCATGGCAGCTGCCTGCTCAGCAAGGTCTTCTTGCAGCATGCCATGGGCTGGGGCAGGCCAAGTGCCACAGTTAGAGAACGTGGCCAGCATCATGGGAAGGTTTGACTGCCATAATGGCAATGTCCCCCCCACCCAGGAAAAGCCCCTCTCATCATGGACCCGCCTGCAGCAGGAGGGCCAGGGAGAGCATGGTGTGTTCCCCCCACACATCCCCCCCAGCTCATCACCTCTGCTCACACAGCAGAACAAGCACCGGAGGAGGACTCACACCGCCAGCAAAGTTTGATGAAAATGCTCATGGTCGGCAGTGCCCTGCAGTCAGGGGCTCCACCTGATGAGCCACAGCACGAGGACAGCCGAGCCAATCAAGCTGGCATGAGCAAGAGCTCTCTGCTAGGCAGCAGGCACACGGGATGCAGAGTGAATAATACATGACCTCCTTCAAAGGCCAGCGTGTTCGTTAGTGCATTGACCTCGCTGCCTCCCTCCCCTGCCGGCATCTATAGCTCAGCCATAGCCTTGCACGTCTCCAGGGAGGTGAAGCCCCACATCCTTCGGATCAGCCAGGGTCCATGTTCTGTCCTGGCTCTTCCCCTGGAGCCCATGCTTCACTCTGTTCTCGTGTCCCTCTGTGGGGCTCTGTCTGCCCCATGCCCCACAGGGACCCCAGCCGGGCACAAACCAATCTGCACAACAGCCCGTGCCACTGGACTCTCCTAAGCTCGCAGGAACAGCAGCTGGTGACTGCTCCCCTATAACCGTCAGTGGGATCAGGGTTGCTGCCAGCAGCTCTGGAAGGAGAATCTCTCTTGACAGCCCGCTCCTCACCATGCCCCAAGCAGCCCTGCTGACTGTTGCACAGCACCGTGACCATGCCACCTCCTGCCTTAATGCTGCTGCCACTGTCAATCTGCAGAGCCTCTGTGTGTGCCCTGACAGGCCCCAGGTCCCCTGTCCAGAGGCACGTCCCTCCGGAGGGCAGCTCTCTGGCCAGAATATCCCACACACCCAGCTGAGCCAAGCCTGGACCTCCAGCTACTTGCTGGATCTCTCTCAGGACATGGCTGCCATGGGACTGGGATGTGCCAATCCCTGCGCAGAGCTGGCCACAGCCCCCAGTGCCCTTGCACACCCCAGGGTCCACTGCTGCTCACGATGCACGATGGCCATGGGCTGAGCGGATGCTCTGGCTCACAGGGATCCACCAGGAGCAGCCCAAGCACAGCACCAGCCTCGTGCCTGTGCAGCCATCAGGTCACCAGCAACGGGGAGCACAGAGAGCCCTGGCCAAGCACAGCGCGGTCCCAGGCTGTGCTGTCCCCAGCCACTGCCTCCAGGTGCCAGGGTTTGTCCTGCTGTGCTCCCCCTCCCAGGGGGCCAGGAGGTCCTACTGAGACGTATAGAAATTCTGCCTGCTGCCACGAGCTGTCACCTCCTATTCTGCTGAATATTTAAAAACTGCCTGAATCTGAAGTGACAAATCCATCATTGACCATCTGCCACTCTGCACGGTCACCCTGCAGCAGTCCCTGACATTTCCAGCTCTGCCCTGACACGAGCCAGTAACTCAGAGATGAAAGGAATCAGCCTGAGCTGGCTGACAGGCGCTCCCCCCGCCAGCCCCTGGCCCCTCCATGTGGGGACCGGCAGGGTACAGGGGCCCCTCCTGCCCCTCCCTGGCACTGGCTTCGCAGTCTGCCAACTCCTGCCGAGCAGGCAGCTCCCCACACACCAGTCCCACCACTGGCACAAACAGCAGGACAGAGCCCATGGGACACCCCGCTGAGGGCACGGCTGTCCCCAAAGCCATCTGGGAACATGTGCTGCTAATTCTCTGATTTCACTGGCCAACGTCAGACTCAGCAACATCTCCTCAACATGCCTTCATCTTTTCTTCATCTGGCTTCAAGCCAGCAGCAGTCTTGGCACCATGGCCAAGCCCCAGATCCCCAGCTGGGAGCAGGGGCTGCCCAGGAGCTTGCCCAGGAGGCTCCAAGCAGCTCTGGTTCCCCCAGCCATGGCAGTGCCTGGCCCTGTTGAGCTGCTCCTGGCAGCCCTCCCAGAGGAACCGCGCTACAGCAAGCCCACGGGGCTCCTCACCACCTCTCCTGTGCCCACGGCAGACTGACGGGGTGGGGGAGAGGGGCTGGGTGCCAGGAGACCCCACGGGGGATGCTGGGGCCCTGGCCTACACCTCCGGTTTGCCTCAGCCCCAAGCAGCAGTGCTGTGGGAGGGCTCCCACCCGCCGTTTGCTCTGGACTTGTAGCTGGCACAGAGCTGCAATTTACAATCAACCTGCTGTTTGAGCTAATTGTGCTGTAATTGCTGAGCTGTGCTCCCTCCTGTTTCACCAGAGAGCGGCGGTTTTTACACTCCTCTTGCCAAGGCGGCACATCCCACGGCCAGCCCTATGCTCGGCCTGCTTGCTCACACCCCAGCTGTGCCCTGGGCAGAGGCAGTTTTCCTGTCACCCTCTCTGCCATCAAACACCATCTCCCGTCCCTGAAAACTGCTGGTCTCTCCATGATCCCCCTCTGGAAACGGCTGCCGAAGGGCACAGGATGAGGGATGCGGGTGAGCAGGTGCAGGGCACTTCTCCAAAGACGCCTCTGCCTCCTTGGAAGGCATCTTGCCAAAGTTTCATTTTGATCAGATGAAATTTCTGCTGAGAGAGGAGCAGAGCAGACCACGTTAATCCCGGGGGACAGGCAGGAGGGGCCTGGGGTGCCCACTGTCCCACGGCAAGGTGACGAGTTAGTGCGCACCAAGGGAGGGAGACGCCAGGTTATCAATTGTAATTAGGGGACACTGTCACTGGAGTGGCTGGATCCCAGCAGCTCCTGTCACTCCCTCCTGCTGATGCCACAAAACTTGTACATCTTCTGTGCTATTTAAAAATCCCATTTTTAATAACTCAGAGACATGCGGAACCTGCAGGGCAGGCACAGGGGACATCAGGTGCCAAGGGGACAAGCGCTGATCCCTGGAGATGGGAGGGGGCTGCAGGCGGCCCTGGTCCCCAGAGCAGGCGGGAAGCCCCTGGGATCCGTGCCCCCTGGCCTGAGTGCCCCTCGGGCTCGGTGATCCCCCCGGGCTCGGTGTCCCTGCTGTGTCCTGGAGTGGCTGGCGGGGGTCGCGACAGGCAGAGCCAGCAGCACCGGCAGCTCCATGGGCAGCGAGCTGGGGGGGACTCCTGGCGCTGCAGGTGTGCAATCAGCGCTAATCAGGTCGCTCACTAATTGCTGGGCCTCCTGCAGGGCTGGAGGGCGGGGGGGCTCCAGCTGCTCCCCGCTGCCTGTCCCTGCCCACCCTTGCCTGTTCCTGCATATCCTCACCCATCCCCGTGCATCCTCACCTGTCCCCACTCATCCTCACCTGTCCCTGCCCAGGACAGGAGTCACGGCTTTTGTCTAAAAGCATTTTTTACAAAGAATGAGTGTTAAAAACTCACAAAGATGCTGCAATTCCTTCAAGCAATAATGGTTTTAAAAGGCATTTTTTTTCTGAGAAAACTCATCTTCCACATCCCAAGAGTTTTTCACCAAGTGCTGCGCTCCCCACAAAGTGTCTCTGTGTGGTTCCAGTGGTGAGAATACATGGGCTGTGTCCTCGCTGCCCACTGTGTGCCTG
The DNA here is from genome assembly GCA_013401335.1 of Brachypteracias leptosomus. NCBI lineage: Eukaryota > Metazoa > Chordata > Aves > Coraciiformes > Brachypteraciidae > Brachypteracias > Brachypteracias leptosomus. The sequence goes on from VYZX01005103.1 coordinate 106,902, forward strand.
GCCTGGCAGGCACCGAAGGTCATTGCTGCCCTGGCAGAGGGTCCTGCTGTCAGGACATCCACAGCCCGTCCTCAGCATAAGCTTGTTCCTTCACACACATCTCCATCTGACAGACTGGGCCCCATGGAAATTCCCACCATAATCACACCGAGAGCTATCAAACTATCTAATTTAATTTCTTTGTGAAAATAAATAGCTAAAGTGGCCCTAGGTACATGCATAAATACTTCAGCTTTTTGTTGGGCCTGTTATTACTTCTCCCAGCTTGTGTAGTTGTAATGCACACTTAATAAGTACATATTTATTGCACGTCTTGTCCTGGTGGAATAGTGAGGAGTTTTTGCTGAATAAGCAGGAAAACAGCTTAGTCTGTAATAAAAAAGGGAGAGAGTTAAAAGAAAATATGCTGGGTAATTAATGATTGGGCTTTGAACAGCCATAATTTTTTATTAAGCAAGTATGCAAATATGGCATAAGTGGCTGTGTTAGTATTCAATGGCTTTTTTTAAACATTGATGGCTGATCGCTGTTAAGACCGTCTTGCTTTTTCTTCATGCCTGTGTGCACAGAGACACGATGGTGAGGGAACACCAGCATTCCCGTGTGTCTGTGCAGGAATCTGGGGGTGTGTACACAGGGAGCACGTTGTAGCCCCGGCCAGCGAGTGCACGTGTGGCTCCGAACTCCCCACGCCGGCACGCACAACTCGCTGCTTCTCTGCCTCCTCCCTCCTCTCACCCGTTGTCTCTGTGTTTCTGCTGCTTGCTTTGCCTCGCCTATACATTTATTGCATGCTTCATTAATCCTGATAAATATGTGGATTAGTGCTTCATGGGGCTGGGAGAAGCAGTTCCTGGGATGCTGCCACCACTGTGTTTCCAGTGTCCTGCTCCCACTCCTGTTGGCACCCTTTGGGCTCAGCTGAGCTGGAGCTCACTCCCTGGGGAGTAGACCCTGAGTACCCCTTCCCACGGGAGCGGCCAGGCAGGGAAAAGCATTGGCCAGTGAGGAGAGCTGGTCCACAGCAGAGTGCGCAGCCATGCTGGCAAACAGCAAGCTGAGCTCCCCATTAGCCCTCATTAGCACGTACCTGAAAGACAACACGAGTTTAAATTAAGACGACATCACAATGGTCCCAGCTGCGTTATCGCTGTGCTCAGAAAGAGCCCGACAGCTGCTATTTAATACACCTTCATGATCTGTCAGGGCATATGCACGCTGCGCAGCGGCTGTACCTCAGCACACACGTGCTTCTGCATGGCTGCACGGTCCCACATGCGACAGCAGCACCTGCCTCTGCATGTGCCCAATGCTGCTCAGGCATGATCACTGCTCAGGCATGATTGCTGCACAGGCATGACCACTGTGAAAGCATGACTGCTGTGCAAGTATGATTGCTGTGCAGGCGTGTGGGCAGGACAACCATGCTCAGCCCTGCTTCTCAGTGCTGCCCGTCTGGCCCAGGACACGGTGGTCCCAGCCTGTGACCAGGTCAGAAGGGTGTTCCTCCTTCACCACTGCCCCATTCCACAGCACCAGCAGCCTGGTGCATCTCACACAGGATGCTTACACCAGCCTTGGCCAGACAAGAAAAGCTGTGCTCATGGACTGATGGTTTCATATTAAGCACTGCCAAGCCCACAGCAGTGACATCCTCAGTAATGGATTTCCCTGCCAGGCTTGTGAATTTCCCACATATTTAGTGACAATATTGGAAATGCATCCAAGTGCATTAAGCTATTTCAGATTTTCCTTGCACCAACCCCTGCGCAGGTCATGCATCGGAGCAGTGAACCCTGCAGGAGCTACCCTGGGCAGCTCTGGGAACCTCGAGCAGATTGGGGACTGGTGGTCTCAGCAGCTGGGAACCGCAGGCTGTGATGGCACAGGGGCTGCCAGCCCCAGGAGCCCGGCTTACCGGGACCACTGGACCCCTTTGCCTGGATGCCAGACACTGCCCACCCTTCCTCATGTGGCTGTGCCCAGGGCAGGTGCCAGGCAGTGCTTACGGCTTTATGCACCACCCTCTATTTGGCTGTCCTTGAGGTCTGGAGCCCGACCGGTCTGTGCTCATGTCGCTGCAGGGCACACACCAGAGCCCCATGCCCGGGGAGCATCCTGCACATCTGTGGATAGAGCAGAGAAAGGAGTGTGGGGAAGAAACACCAGCCACCTCTTTATTTAAAGATGCCAAATGGGGTAAGGAAAGGTCATCCTCCTGGGCACCCTTGCTGAAGGAACAGAGAGCTGCAGCACAGAGTTTAGTGCAGACCTGCTGCCTCAATTATTTATAGGTACCATGGGTAGAACATGTTTTAATGACATTTGTGCTGGAGCTCAGCAGTGCGGATCTGCACCAAGCCAAAAGGAATATGTCAGAGGCTTTATGGATGGTAAAAGCAGCGTGTCAATCATGGGCATGCTCACCTCAGTCCCCAGATTGTGCTCCCCTGCCCTGCACAGAGCCCGCCTGCAGCCCCCAGGATGGATTGATGGGCAGGCACACAGCCATAAGTCTCTAGGCTTTTTTGTGGGTAAATCACAAGTGAAAAGCTTTCCTCCCAGAATCAGAACGACATCCTGGAAAATTACACTCAGGTTTTACAGCAGGTGATGGCAACAATGGACATCTGGGGAAGGGGTGCCTGTCCTCCCATCAGGCAGCCACAGCCAGAGGCTGGGCAGGACCTCAGCACCCAGCCCAGCAGGCTGGGCAAGGATGGAGCAAACCCAGCAAATGAAAATCGAAGCAGGAGATGGTGACAGGACAGAGCTGGAGATCTGACCTGTGGCTGAGCTACATGGGCTCTGCACACAAGGGCCCATCCTGGACCACAGCAGCCCTGGGACGACGGGAGAGGGCAGCTGTACCAAGGCAGCGCTGGGTCTCTGCAGCCCTGGACGGGCAGCCTGGCAGGGGAGCACGACCACCTCCGTGTCCTGGTAACGTCTGTTGCTGGCAGGAAAGGGATGTGTCTTTGCCCAACCTTGTAATCCTGCAGCTGCCTTCTCTCAGCAGCTGGTGGGATGGGATCCACTGGCCAGAGCTCCGGCAGCCTGACCTGGAAGCTGCAGAGGCTCCTGACTGAGTCGGCTGGACAAGAACATGCTCCAGCACCTCCGGCAGCTTCCTGGAGAGGAACCCAGGACCCTGAGCTATGCCACTGCCGCATCTCCAGCTCGCCTGTGCACACATTGTTCTGGGATTTAAAGCTAATTGGTCCTAGTGTCTTTTTGCATTTCTGCTTGCAGAATGTCATTTTCTTCAGAAAATGCTCTTTTGCAATTACTGTGAATTACACATGAAAAGCAAGCGACCACATATTGATTGGAGCCCAGGAAAAGCACCAGAGCCATTTAGAGTAGATTAACTTTTTCTAGAAAATGGTTTCACAGTTATTTAAAGAGATTAATCAGTTCATTTCAGGTCATTTACCATTGTTTCTATGGACTAGACTCCCCCCAGAATGTGGCCTGGAATATCCCCCTCTCCGTGAGGGAAGAGACGAGGCCTTCCTGGAGGTGTGTCAGGAGGGCTGGAGCATCCCCAACCCCCTCCTGCTCAGGGCGACGACAAGGCCACCCAGCACCCAGCACCCTACATGCAGAGCCGGCTCCCTCCCTGAAATATTTCAAAGCAATTTTTTCTTTGGGAAGAAAGTACTGAAGTCAAATGGCTCCTGTGGTGGAATTCTTTCCAAATGTCAACACAATCTGTGCTACATTACGGCTAAACATGATAATCTTAACGCCTGGCTTCTTAATGTCAGTGGCACTGAAGTCTGATGGATTGACAGACAGCCAGAATGACACGCAGTCATAGCTGATAAGGGGTCTCTCCAGGGAAATCACAGCTTTTTAAAGATGTTGGCAGCTACTAGCAAGTACCTTTTTATTTAAAAGGATTACAAGCATTGATTGCACTTCCTGTTTTCTTTTTATCACATTTCTGCACCAAGTCAAGCTTGTTCTGAGAGCTGAGCCTTTCAGACAATTATTCTGGAATAATGAAGGCGTGTCATGTTGGCTGTAATGAGTATTTTCAATGCCTAATTTGCGTGCAATGTGGAGGGATTTCAACAGCTGCCTGGTTCCTGGACAAAGGTGAGTGACTTCTGACCGCAGAGGAAGCTGCTGGAGGCTGACTCAGCTGGGGCTAAGTCGGGGTGGATAGTTTCTGTTAGCAATGCATGCTTCCCCCAGCAGAAGAGGGATTAAAACTCCTCCAATTACTGTGGTTAAAACACTAGCTGAGGGGATGCTTTCTGCTTTGAAGCGGCTGGTGTCTGGTCCCCCAGCAAAGGTCTGGCCTGATTCACGCTCACCTGAGCAGCTCCTGCACAGCAGCAACAGAGACAGATGAAAAATGTATGTCTATAAAACTGCAGTGTAGCTGGACAGGGCAGTTAACAATCCCTGAGCCACAGACACTCGCTGTCACTGGCAATAGATGAGGGATGTCTAAGAACACCCGCTTGGCACCCTGACCACAACTGCCTGGCAAACGCGCCAGCAGAAGAGGTGGACGGGCAGCGTGCCACACTGCACACCCCAGTGAGGCGAACCGTGAGGCACTTGGCTCCCACCCCATGTTTACCCTTCCTGCTGCCCAGGGTTGTGACATTAAACATCAGATACTGACCCTCTCCACGGGCTCCAGCCCTGGTGAGCTGTGTGGGCAGGCAGGCTGCAGTGAGGCCCCTTGCTGTGGAATCGCTGCACAGGGGCCCCTGGCCTTGCTTTGCTGCGTTGCAGTTTTCTCATTGCCCAGAAGCAACATTCCAAGGCCAAGTAAAATTCAGTGATTTTTCTTCTCCCTGACTTCTTCGGCTTTTGGCAACACTCAGTTGTGGCAGCTGCCTGGAAACTCAGCTCCTGTCCCCACCAGCGAGGAATACCTGCTGCTGCAGACCACAAACCTGGGTCACCTCTGGGATACCAGAAACACTCCCAGGATGTGCCAGGAGGCAGTGGAGACACAGCAAGGAGAGAGCATCGTGGCACAGCAAGAAACCCCTGACAAGACAGAGCTGCTGCCTTTGCACTGAGCACAAAGAGCAGAGATGCAAAATAAAGATTATGCTGAGCAGTGAGAGTCTGACACCAACCCCAAAGAAAGCTCAAGAGCTGGTAAATGAAAGGATGCAGGGAGCAGTGATATCAGCTATGGCAGAGGTGGTTAAAAGAGTCTGCCTTCTGGTGACCGAGCAGCTTCCTTGGAGGATACGGAGGGAGAAGCGATCACCTTCCTGAGCAGCGTATCACCAACGAGAGCGGGAGGTGGAGGCTTACATGGCCTTGCTTGCACTCACTTACCAGAGATGTATTTTTCTCCTGGGGGTGCAGATATCACTGCCCTTTTTTCATTTCCCTTTAATGATCCCAGTGGATTACATCCATCTTTTGTAAATAACTCTCTGGAGGAGGCTTGGACACCTTGCCTTCTGGAGCTCACCGTGGCTCTGAGCAGCAGTAGAGGTGACCGCTGCTGGGAGCGGAGCCGCAGCTTCCATCTGCTGTCATAGCACCAACCTTGCAGGACTCGTTCAGAGTGAGAAAGTGGCAAATGCCACCACCCTCTGCCAGCAGAGAGCCACAGCCTGCATCCCATGTTGCGAGGGTTGTGGCTCAGTCTTGGAGGGCCAGTGAGGGGGTGACTTGTGTGCAGATGCCAGGAGACCAGGGTGAGGAGCACCACCGGAGCCAGGAAACCCGGGGAGCAGCTGCTCTTTGGGAAAAATGCCAAACAATGCACCACTGGAGCTGCCACATTCTGCTGCTCCTGCAAAGCTGGCCACAGCAGATGTCTTTCGGGCCAAGAAACAGCCCAAGCTGTTGGTGTTGGCACACAGAGCAGAACACGGCCAGGTTCCGACCGCTCCCATTGCTTCTGAACACACCACAGCCACCTCTGCACGCATCTGCTTTGCTCCTCCAGGAGCCCACTCTGCCAGCGACTACCCATTCTGCACCCACACATTATCCTTAATGAGCTGGGAGCCCTTGGACCTATGGTGCTGTGTGCTCCAGATCCCAGGCGGCCACTGATGGGAGAAAACTCACTGGAAGAAGCATCTTCACACTTGTCAGCAGAGCAGCCTCCGGGTCTGAGACAGTCCTGCTGCTGGACACCAGCTGCAGAGCAGACTTGCAGAAGCGAGGAGGGGATCAACCTGCCCTTGCCCAGCCCTGCAAAGAGCCAGGGGCTGCTGCGCAACTGCTGAACAGAGAGAAGTTGCTGCAGAAAAATTTCCTCAAAAGGGCCAGTGTTGAGGGGGCCTGGAGCTCTTAAAACATCTTCAGAGATGCTTCTGCAATCAGAGCTCTCAATAATACTCCTCTTTTGTAGTAAGGGATCTGCTTCCGGCTGGCAATTTGTTGCTTTGAGTTCTCTCCATTCCCCTACAGTATCAAGAAGCAAATCCTTCTGTGTGGCCCAGGCTCATCACACCAGGCACTTGTTAACTCCTTTGCTAGGGGAACATGAACTGCAGGTGCTTCCTCTCTCAATGGGCAGTTCCTAGGACAACCCAGCAGCCACCTGATCACCAGAGTCCCAGGATAACTGCTCGGGTGCCTGAAGTCAGACAGGAGGATTCAAAGATGAGAGCTCTAGTTTCTAAGAACCTGGGCTGAAAACACAGAGCAATCACCAGTAGACCTTTGCAAACAGCAACTGGTTGATACGTCCGGACTTGCTGCTGCTGACACACTTGCTTTGTGGGGGCAACTAATGATGGTGCTCAGAAAAAGGTCTCCTCAAGGCTGGCAGCTACAGAGGTACTTGTTGCCACTGTGAAAAGTACATACACTGAGGTCTGGGTGCACACCTTGCACAACTGAAACCCTCCGGCCTCATGACACCTCCCTTCTACTGCAGCATCCCACTAACTGCTGTCGTCAAAGGTCACCAGATGCTTCTTCTGTAACATTTAGTGAATAACCAAGGGAGCAGGATGGAAGTGGAAGCAACAGGGATGGTTGAAGGGTACGGAAATGCTTAAAGACCTCGGGGATCAATAAGCCTGTTTTGGAGCAAGGGCTGCAAGATGCTATTTAAATGACTGCTGCTTTATGGAGAGGTTTAAATTCTGCCTGTGCTGTCGGCTGACCTACATTGATGCCACCACAGAGTCTAGCACATGTGCCCCTCTCTCTGTGCCAGCCAGCTGCTGTGTGCCACATCCAGCCCTCCGCAGCGTGCCACCACCAGCAGCGTGCCACCACCTGCAGTGTGCTACCACGACCGACAGTGCCAGAGCTTTGGCAGCTGCGCCTTGCTGAGGCTTTCTGGCCCCAGGGGTGTTCATACTTGTTTGCCATTACCATGTCGATGGTTTCCCAGTCCATTGCCATCAAGAGAATCACCAACAATTGAGTTATCTGTGATCACGCTAGAGTGTCATTTATTTGCATCATTTCAGTATTAAAATTGAGTATGAAGGAGACTTTTTGCTGTAGCCAGTAACTCAACACTGCTGTAATACACATAATTGCCAACATGAGAACGGATCATGGTAACAAAACCTGTGGCCAATGCCCAGCTGTACTGAGGCTGGGAAGTACATGACCAGGATCCGTGCTCATGAGCGATGGGCTGGTCAGTTACAAGGCTGCCCATGTTTCAAGAGAACCACACTAAAGATGCACTTTTTAAAGCACATTAAGGAACCCTATTGGCTGAGGAAGGAAGATCATGAGAATGCATCATCAGAATTTCCTTTGTCGCTTAGCGTGCAGTCTGCCTCTTGTTCTTTCAGCCATTGTTCTGCAGGACAAAGGAAAGACCTCCCCCTCGCAAGATGCGCTGCTGCTGCTCTCCCACCAGCGCAATGCTGCTGTGACCACCACAAGGAACCTGTGCTGGGCTGTGGCAGTGCAGACCCGGGGCCCCAGTGCTGGGATGGCTGCTGCTGGAAGCAGCCTGGGCAGGTGGGCGCCATAGCCAGCCCAGAGCACGTGCCCAGCTCCTCGTGCCGCTCACAGTACAGCACAGCTTTTACCAGCTGAAGAGATGGAGAAAGCCAAGGGCATTTTTTTCATTCCTTCCTTCAAATTCAGACAGAAACCCCAACCTTTCTCTTGAAGAAGGTTTTTCTGATGAGCACTTCAATGGAAAACAGGAAGAAGCCAGAGAAGCAGCAGCAGTGTCCTACCCGTGGGAAGGTGCTGCGAGAGGTGGGTGGTTCGATTTGGTTGCCAGTTTGCAGCAGGGAACCCACCGTGCTGGGCAGTGCCACGGCCTGTCCTGCCACAGGGCAGCCAGCCCAGACTCTCGGGAAGGAGCTGGTGGAATCCCATTGACAGCACAACTGAGGAAATGATACAAGACAAAATAAGGAAATAGGACTCAGGTTAGACGACAAGGAAATAATTTATTTCCAGGCCCTAGAAAGACCTTGAAAAAATAACAAGGGTGAGGAAATCAACCTCCTAATTTCATTTGGGTAGAGAAAGAAAACCAAAGTGACTCCATCAGATGCTGTGGCAGCTGCCAGGTCCTGCCGGGTGCGGGGGCAGGAGGCGGGGGCTCGCTCGGCACCGCATCCTCCTGTACTTACACGTGGGATAGAAATCAAACCGCAAGCATGCGTGCATGCGCGCTGGGGAACCGGCTGGTCAGGGACGGGGAGGAACCCAGAGGGAGATTGCTAAACACGTACCCTGTCAGACCCCATCTCCTACGACGGAGTCCTGCTATTGCACAACACTTTTGCTAGAGGAAGGGCCAGCTCCAGAGGGGCTCGGGCACAGCTCTTCAGCTCGGAGGGAAAACACGAACACGTTCCTGAGGAAAGAGAGGGCTTTCTCCATTCTCCTGCTCCAATGTGCAGGGCAGCACCTGCCCCGGGTGGCATGGCCAGAGCTGGCACTCTAGGGCCTGCACAAAGCAGCCCCTTGGCCCTGCTGCCTCTGCAGCATCGTCACAGTGAACCAGCAGCACGCCAGGCACAGGTGACAGCAGCGGGTGCCCACTGCCTCACGGGGAGGGACCGGAGAGACCCCGAGAAGCAAGCAGCTCCTGGTCCCAGCGCAAAAGCCAAGCTGTGGCTCCTGTGCGGGCAGGAGCAGCCGAGGGCAGGAGCCACGGCAAAGATGTGTCCTGCCCCTCTTCACTGTCAGTTCTTATGCTGCAGCCAAAGGACCAAGACCAGCAGCCGGGAAGAAGAACACAGTAAAAAAATGAACACGCATGTACATCTACAGTTAAACCTTCTCCAAGGAGAGAAAACACTGTCTGTAGCTAAACTAAAAGGACAAACCCAATGACAAGCCCAGGATGTGTCAGGCCTTGGGAGACCTTATCAGTTACCTATCAATGATATAATTGATTTTTTTTCCAACATGAACAGATAAGGAGCTGCACTACCCAGCACTGCCTGAGAAGCTGCCCAAGGGCGTTGCTCAACAGCTGCTCCATTTACCTGGGCTAAGTCAGCAGCTGGAAAGGTGCCCAGCACGGAGGGCTTTCCTCCAGCATCATCTACAGCCTGAGGAGCAACGGCACATCCCACAAGCCTCCTTCTGACCTGTCATCCCAAAACAGAGATTTTGTGCAAAGGTGGCCCCACTGCAGGAGCTCAGGCTGGTTTCTTGCAGGGCACTGTGCGGGGTGGGGACACCCTTGGTACACCAAGATGTCACTGCCCAGCCTGCAGCAGCCAGCTCGGCTGCACAGCAGTGACAGCAGGATCTGGCCTTATGCATATGCCCTGGGGACGGCTTTTCTACCACCAATGGCGATGCTTTAGTGACAGCTGTTTCTAAGAAGGCATCATTCCTCCAAACCTGTGGGCTGGGATTCTCTCATACCCTACAGCATGGTCCTCTAGCTGGGACGCAGCTCTCCCTCCACTGAAGGCCAAGGTGCACCCACACCCTGTCTCTGCCCTGCACAGCCCATGCCAATGCTGGGCTGAGCCCCGCAGACCCAGGCCCAGCTGGCCCTGAGGGGCTGGCAAAGCTGACCCGGGCTTGCCACTGCCCAGCACCATGGCTCAGGCCACAGCACCATGCCTGGGTGGCCTGTGGGATGTCCCTGTCTGTCACCAGGGCTGTGGGGCACATCAGGACATCACAGATGATGTCTGCTGTGCAGGGAGGGAGAGAATCCCTTCACAGTACAAGCGTCTTTGAGAACCACAGGAAAGGGCTAAGAACTGAGCGCCAAAGCAGCTGCAGCTTAGAGGCAGAGGGTGTTCTGAAGTGAGCTCCACTGCAGCAGTCACCCTGTGCAGGATGTGACTGCGGAGCCCGTCCCAGCACCCGCATCCCCAGCACCGCACGTTCCCAGCAGCCGGGCACTGCTGAGGATCCTGCGCTCCGAGAGATGGAGGACTCTGGAAAGTGAATGAATGTAAGGGGGAAAAAGCAGAACAGAAGGTAAAAGCTTGTTTCCCTCTGCAAGGAAAGCTCTTAAAGAAATCAAAGCACTTCAAATGCTCTGACTCAAGCAACAAAAACAATTTAGACAACAAAAGGCTCCCGGTTTGCTCTTCCTCTCCTGAACTGGGTTCACCAAACAGATCTATTTAAATGATAATTTGCAGGGGAGAAACCCTCTCTAAACTGTCTTGAATTAGATTTTCTCTTTCTTAAATTAATGCGCAGTACTTTAATGGAGACTGGTACTAAGGTGACAATGGCTTCAGAGACTCCTTCAGGTGCTTCAGCCTCACCAGGTGGGTGCAGAGGTGCCCAGGACAGGAGGCAGCGGCTGAGGAGCACAGCATTGCCCGGCATTACCCTACCCCACAGTGCAGCCCCTCAACAATACCTTTGAAGCCCAGGCGGAGGCACACGCTGTCCTCAGGCAGCACCTCACGGAGCAGAGCCCCAGCCCAGGTGGCACCAGAGCCTCGTGGTGTTGGCAGGACAGCTAGGACTCCTCGCTGTCCTCCTCACCCCTGCGCCCCGTGTACAGCGCTGCCAGCTGCCGGAACCGCGGCCCCCAGCCCCCCAGGTAGGAGAAGTCCTGCTCTGAGCCACTGGACCAGGTGTTGATGGAGCTTAGGGAGGGCACAGGAGAGTCTGAGCCTTCAAAGGCGTAGGTCTGGAACGAGTCGTAGGGTGGCACAGAGAGATCCTCATCTGCCTGCTCCACCTTCCTGCAGATATAGTCTTTGAACACAGAGAAGTCCAGGTCTGGGCTCTGTACCCACTGCGGGAGGGCATGGAGCTCAGATGCTGGGTTTCTGCTCGGGATCCCCTCTCCTGGTCCCCCACCTCCATCGCCACCTTTGATCTCACTGAAGTCGTAGAGACTGCGCAGGGCTGACATGTCATAGGCCTCTGTGTCCTGCTCGCCACCCCCTTCATCGTTGTATTTGATGACATTGTCCCTCATGTCCTCGTCATCTTCGGCTGTCAGGTGGCTTTTGTGGTGTCGCTTCAGCGTGAGGATCAGAAGGACCAGCACTGGGAAAGGAAGAGACAGTCAGATGGGCATAGGGGCTTGTGCAAGCTGCACTCCCATGGGGTGAGGACAGCCCCTGCTCGGTGTGTGCCGTGGCACAGCACCCTCTGGCACAGGGACCCCACAGCCGCAACCACCGGCATGCCAGCCGGGTCCTGTCAGCCAGGTTCATCGAGTCGCAGCAGGGCTGTCACTGGCTTGCAGAGAGGTTTGCCCGGGCTCCAGAGCAGGCCAGGAGCTTCCTTTCCCATGCAGCGTGACTGCTGAGACAGGAGGAACAGGTGGATGAATGCACAGCTGGACAGACAAACGGATGGATTCTGCAGGAGATGAGTAGGAAAAAGGGGTGCATGAATCACACCAGCAGCAAAATGTTGGGAGGGTGAATGTGGAGCAGATGGCACAGAGCCTGAGCAGTGAGCCGCAGCTGTGTCCTGGATCATCATCCATTCATCCCATCACCTTTAAAGCACCGATGTGCACTTTATTCGTTTGGGCAATTAGGCAGAAATTTGTTTGCGCTGCGTTGGAAAATGAAACCAGTGTAAAGTGCACCCTGTGGGAAAGGGTTTTCTGAATGGAGACACAGCAGGCGATGGGGAGCAGAGTTGTGCCAAGGAGAGGAGACGTCAATGAACAACGTGCTGGCTTCTGCAGATGTCCAGACAGCCTCAGGAGCCAGCTGCGAGCCCACACCGATGCCAGAGGGCTTGCAGCAGCAGCGTCCATCAGCTGCCCTGTGCTAAACCCGAGGGCACTGTAACACACCTCTTCAAGCCCCTTCCTGTGTGCACACAAGCCCAGGCTTCCCTGCACCTTCCTGCTGGGCTGTGGTGGCCCAGCATGAGCTTGTGCTAGTGTGTCAGTGGCAGCCAGCAGCAACCCCAGGGTGCAGGTCCCAACCTGGTAATACTCTGGTTTGTGTGCACCCCAGCTCTGCATCCTGCCCACTCACACTGACCCTCCCAGCACTCCGAGGTAAGAGCATCACTGCAGCCCCACACCCACTGCCCTTGACCACCACGCTGGGATGCACCTGAGCCCCATCTGCTGCGAGATGCCTGCTCTAGGCACAGCACCGCAGCTGGGAGCAGCGCTCGGTTCCTGCCCACCGATCCAGGGAGCAAACCAGCAGCACACCTCAGGCCCTGCTGGCAGCAGCATGTTGCCTGTGCACAGGGAACCGAGCATGGGAGCTGAGGGGTAACACGGGACCTTCCCCGATGGTCCCCACTGGCAGGAGCTGGGCTTCCTGACCCTCCACTGCAGCTACCAGCAAGGAGACAGTGTCAGAGGAACCTGCACCATGCCCACAGCAACCACCTGTGCTTGTTTGGGCAATGCTGAATGGAGCGGAGATGGGACAGGACAGGAGGAGGCTGGGCACAGGCGGGCACTCACCGACCAGGATGAGGACGCAGACCAGCAGCGCAATGAGGGCGCCGGGGCTCAGCGTGGCAGACACGACGTAGGCTGTGCTGTTGCAGGACTGGATGGCCCCGTCACTGTCACAGCCACAGACGCGGATGGTCAGTGTCCCCGTGCTGCTGAGGGCTGGGGGGCCGCTGTCCACCACCAAAATGGGGAGCAAGAACACATCCTGCTCCTGGCGATTGAAGCCCATTCTCTGCGTGTGCACCGCAGCCGTGTTGTCTGCAGGGAACAAGCAAACCCACAGCAAAGTCACTCCCATAGCACAGCCAGCAGGACTCACTGGGAGCTCCTCCACACTCAAGACAAACAGCAGCTGTTCATGCACCAGCTCCAGCAACCACCGGAAGAGGTCACGGGGCCTCTTTCCTCTCCATCACAGGGAGCAGGGAGGCAGCTCGTGGCTGCCGTGCACTGCAGCCCCTCAGCAACCTGAGTGCCTGGAGGCGGCCAGCTCCACTCCAGCATGTGCCCCTCCACCAGGCACCTCAGTGCCAGCCTGGTGTCTCACCTACCAGTGTGCCCAAGGCATGGAGAACCTGACACTGGAGCAACAGCACACAGATGTCTGAGTCCTGCTGACCAACAACGCAGTCGAAGCAGAAAGAGGGGAAAAAAATTCCAGAAGACCCTCAGAGTAGCACAGAGTAGGAACTGTCATAAAATCAGTTGCTGACATGGAGACCAGAGTGGTCAGGGGTCTGCAGGTGGCATTGAACCTGCAAGAGCAGTTATGGCTTCCAAACCTGAGAGCCAGGGGTGAAGGGTCCTGTCTCAGCCAGAGGAACAAACACCTCCAGTATCCTTTATAACTTCTGAAGGAGCCGGCAGAGCTCTTTCCAGTCCTCCCAGCTGAGCCAGCCGTCCTCCTCCCCATCTGCTCAAACCAAACCCTGCTGTGTCAGGGGCTCAGCCGGCACAGCACAACCCATTACGATCCCATTACCACTGCCACTTCATGGGACCCTCCAGGACCCTGGTGCTGGAGGTGAATCCAAGCAGCAGCTGCGTCCAGATGACCTGGAGCAGGGAAGGTAGGAAAAAGGACTGAAAATCAACTCAGCTCCTTTCTTGTGTGTGCTACTTGCTGCCAGCCAGCAGCAGAGTGGACAGGAAGGGATTGAATAGTCGCTGAACAATTGCAGCCAGATGTCAGAAGTCGCTGCTGACTGTCTGCAGTCTTTATCTAATAAAACATAGACTGGCCCACTCACAGCAAGGTGCTGCTGCCTACAGACTCTCTCCTCATTGCACCTGATTTATGCTGGATTGGTCCCTTTCTGTATCAATCAGCTCTTCGATCGGAAAAGACATCTATTCTAATTCTGGCTCTTGGGCTGCCTGCCACCATGGAAATTGCCGTATGGATCGGGTGCTGCACGGGAGCACACGGGGCACGGCGGGGACAGAAGGTGAGCTGAGAGCAGCGGGGCTGGCACACACCGAGCCGGGCAATGGGGAAGATCCCACAGCCAGATGGGAAGCAGGCAGAGCTCGGAGGCACCGTGCAGCAGCCTCAGGGTAGCAAGAGTGAGGAAGAGGCAGCAGTGCAGGGGCTTATGCCCAGAACAGTGCCCGGCTATCGTGCTGCTAGATACCAGACTGCTGCTTCCCATTGCCAGGCTTCTGGGCTCAGCCCACCAGAGTTTTCTGTGTTGCCAGAATATGGCCACGCTGGTGGGGAGAGCTGGAATTCCAGTGTCAAGGGGACAGGGATAAAGTCACCTCTTCCATTTCACCTGAGAGCACAGGTCTGCCTCGAAGAGGTCAGCGTGGGAAAGGCGAGGACACTGGAGAAAAGACAACACCAGCCAACATCTGGATGCTGCACTGAATGCCACAAGGGCAATATTCAAACCCAGATCTTATTCATGCACACAGAACTGTGCTGCAGATCACTAGAAAAACTCTTCCTTTGGATGAAGCATCTTTTATCCATTAAGGGAGTTTTCCAAGTAACCTCACTCATCCCTGAAGCATCAGGCTTCAGGCAGGCAATGTCCTCAGGAGCACAGAGCACAAGATGGCAAGAAGGCAAATACTTGCACGAGTTAATCTGGGGACAGTTTGTCTCAGAAGGGTGGTACTGCCAGCAGTGTCCCCTCAGCCGGCTGCAACACCCAGCACCAGCCCACACTCCAGCCAGACGTGATCCCAGCACTGCACTGCCCACAGCAGAGAGAATGATCTTTCTGCACCACCCGCATTGCCCGGCTCCTCTGTACGTGAGCAGGGACCACGGACCCTCTGCCTGGGCAGCCACCCGGTCCTTCTCCACCACAGCTGAGACTCCTGGAGCTGCGCACGGCAGTGGCTCAGCAGATGCCAGGAAGAGCACCGGCAAGGCTGAAGCACGTGCAGCAGCCTCCTGGCAGCAGAGTCTGCTGAGAAGCTGCCTCTTGCCTACCAAGGATGAGCTAGGATAAAAAAAAAATTGTTATGCTAATCATTTGCACAAAGGTAACAACATCTCATTTGGTGCTGCTCCCTCAGCTTGCTGCAGCGTAGGAGGGAGATATAAATAACATTAATGGCACCATCTCAGCAAGAGGCCAGGACTAACTCCTAGCTAGCCCAGCTAAACATAAACCTCAGGCATCTGAATCCAGTGGAGATGAAGTCACATGAGAAATGGGACAGACCAACTTGCTAAGTGAGCAAGGCTCTGGCCCCCAGCCCAGGAAGGTCACCTTTGCTGGCACCATCAAACCAGCTAGGTCACCAGCCTGAGCTTGTGGCCAGATCCTGCACAAGGATCCCTGCACGCGCAGTCCTGCACCTCCACGCGCTGCTCAGCCCCTCCGGCCCAGGCCTGATGAAACACTGGGCTGAAGAGCTCTGCCAGCTGCCCAGGTGAGCACCCCTTTAGCATGACCTCCCCACCGCTCTGGAAATGCAGCATAATGCTGGTGGCTCCCCTTCTGCCTACAGCCAGCCCCAGCTCCTATTAGGACCTGCCACAGGCACGCTGTATTTTTAGAAACGCTCTCCAGAAATCAATAGGAAAGGCACGTGTGTGTTGCAGAGTCAGCCTCTAACCTCAGCTCAGCTGGGACTGCTCAGCTGGAGCACTGCATGACTGAGCCCCCGCACCTCCTAGTACGGGAAGGAGAAATAGTTCCACTGCTAAACCCACAAAGTCAAAATAAAGCAGCCAGTACTTAAATATATCAGCAGCATGACAGACAGCTCTGCTCTGAGAAATCCCGTCTCAGCGAGGGGCTGAGGTCCCCCTCTGTGACCCAAAACCCAGTGCTAGGGAGAGAGACCAAAATCACAACTACAAAACACTATTTCAAACAAACTATGTTTTATCTCTTGAGTGGTTGACATGAGCACTTCCTACAGGAGGGAGATCCACAAAAATTTCACATCTACACCTACAATGTTGCTCACCAAGGCTGGACACCAGACCCCAGCCTGGCAGAGACCAGCCCCCTCCTGGCCACAGAGCTGGGCTCCCTGCTGCCCACCTGCTGTGCCCACAGCTCCCCAGGCACCAGGACAACTGTCTTCTCTGTTCAGTGTTTACACCTGTAACTTGCAAGCTTCTTCTGTGTTCCCTTCCAAGATGCCCAGAAAAAGCAGTGCTGCTGCCAAGCAGTGTGCTCTATCTGACCAGGGAAGTGAAGAAAATTTTGCCCAGATCTGGGAAAATGTAACCTGGAAAATGCAGCCAAAGCAACCTCCTACAAACCAGTGTAATTCCTCTTGGTACAGTTGTTTCTTTACATGTAGCTGACCCAAGGCAGTTGCTTCAGGATGCGAGTCTCAGCATAATGTTTGTATTGGCACAGCCTGAGTCGTTGCAAAGAAAAGCCAGACAAACCTGACCCTGCAGCCTCTCATGTCTCTTCCTTGGTAGCAGCTTCCTGCTAAGCCCATTTTTTGGGGTCACAAAAGTGAGGACCAGTGTTTCCCAGGAGATGGTACAGAAATCTGAGCAGATGTTAACCCACAGCTTTCCTGCATGGATAAGTTTGAATCTCCACACTCAGGTTTTCCTGCCCAGTCCTCGTGAGGCTGCACTTTGTGTTATAGCCGCACCACTCCAAAGGCTGCCCCAAGCCAAACCATTTACTATCACTGTCCTCTTGCTACACAAACTGGCATCTCCTCTGCAGGTTTCCAATGCCACCCTCTCCCTGACCACACAGTGATGTTATCCCTGTTGCATCATGTCACCTTGTACAACAGACAGGAGACAGCAACTCTGCCTGCTTGAAGAGCAAGTCTCCAGACAAGGCAGAAACCAACATGAATTGAGCGTGCAGGGACCCATCAATACTGCTGTGAGAGGAAAGTTTAGGAACACAATACACTCTGGTGGTAGCAAAACACCACTAGGAATAATAAAATAATTAAGTCTCTCAGACTCCATCTGCAAAGAGGCTCTTGGCAGCTTCAGAGATAGAACCAATAAACTATTCATAACTCAATCTTGAACAGCAGAAGGGCGCAAGCTACCTCTAGTTTGGATTTCAATATCCCTGTCTTCTCCCACACTCCCCACGCACATCTGCATTCCCCTCCCCAGCAGCTGCTGTGCAGCTCCAGTGCCTGGGCATGTCTGCTCCAGGGATGTGCCACAGCCCCTGGCTGGGCCTGCGGCCATGCTGCTGCTGGAGCTGCCCCAGAGGAGCTGCTCCAGGCAGGTGCAGCTGGTAAGAGAAGATTCTGATTTTTCCCTTTTGCCTCTTCCTTCTCCCAAGTTCTCCAGGTGCCAGGACACAGCATCACTGCTGCTCACTCGCCTTTTGCTCAGCCCCCGTGGAGATTCAGTGCTCTTTTTCACCCCTGCATCAGACCAGCACCTGCGTTGCTTGTACTGAGAACGGCATCCCTGCAGGGATGGAGGAAACTTCCTCTGTCCTGAGGCAATCCTTGAGTCCTAACATTTTGCTTTTGATTGTTAGGATTTTCAGATCTTCTGTCATCCATTACATGCTCTTAATGAGACTTGCAGAGAGTTCAGACATCTGCTTGCCTAGCCCTTGAGCTCAGGAGTCAGCAGCTCCATGTGTCACTCCAGATTATCTAGCACCCCTTCCAGGTTGCTGGGCTTGGATGCTTCCTACCATCCCTTCCAATGCAATTAGCATTTCTTGGGAAAACATAATTTCAGGCTTTAATTGCCTTTGATCCTTCTGTAATCAATTTTCTCAGGCCAGAAAGACCCAGCAAAAGGCGACCTGGGAGGCAGAGGATGGTGAATGCATTTGGAATGGCACCAACTGGACCTGGGTGAGGTCAGCTTTTCCAATTCTTTCTCCTCCTTTAGGCACTTAATTTGCTGGGCATCTTCCTTCTGGATCACAGCCACCATTTCCACATGTGACATTTATTCCTTGTCTGATGAATCAGGAAGTGCTTGATCACTCCCTTGGACAGAGCAAAAGCAAAGGAAGAAAGATACCAGGAGGAACTGGAACTGTTTCTAAAAGCCCAACTCCAGCAAACCAGCTGTAATTCAGCAAATGTCGTCTTCTGCAGGGTCACCTCTTGCTCTGGTATCTCTGACCTGGAGCATCGGAGCTGAGGCAGCTCCGTGTGCTGCCGGGAGCTGACGAGTGGGGCTGTGGGCACCGTGCAAGGGCCCCCTCAGCTTCCTGCAGCCAGGGTCTAGGCAAGAGGCAGTACTGTGACTGCCTCTGTGACTGTACCATGGCAGCATCAGGATGTGGCAGATCTGCCCTGTCACCACTGCCATCCACCACTTACTATCAGGTACTCCACAATATCATCATCTGATGGACAGGCTGCCCCATCAATCACCTGGGCTTTCCCTAAAACCCTTGCAGGCTTCCCATGAGGAGCCCCGGGAGAGCTTAGGCAGCATTCAATGTCCTCTCCTGCCCTCCTGTGCTAACCCGCCTGCCTCTGCTCCCCACCGTGCGACCGGGCTCAGCGTTCAACTGGCTCTTGCTCTTTCTGCTTCCCCAGCCTCCTGCGGGGTCAGTTTTGCCAGCGCGGTGCCCACCCAGGCATCCCCCCGAGGCACCCGCTCTGCACCGAGGCCAGCCCAGACCTTGGGCACCTCTCTGGCAGCTGGCAGCAAACTCACTGCTGGCCAGAGCCACCCAGGGTCCCCAGCCACGGCTGGGTGCTCCTGCCCTGCCAGGTGGACCACAACGGGAGCATTTCCAAGCGGATGCTGGTCCCTGTGCTGAGGACAGTCACCCTCCCGAGGTGGCTTTCTGCTGCCTTGCAGAAGCCGAGGGAAGTAGGTGCAAAGTAAAAGAGAGAAGGATTTAAGCAAGAGCTTAGTGAATCCATCTGTGCTGACATCCATCAGTGTCACTCCTTGGCTGCAAAAGCAATATTTATAAATCACGTTTCAAAACTGGCTACAAATTTGTACAAAGAAACAGATGGGCTGGTGGTAGCAGTTTGTCACCACTGATATTTATACGGAGGAGTAGAGACAAGTGTAAGAGGAGTGGAACACAGGGGAGGGAGGCAAGGGGGGGACAAAGGAGGATGCAGCAAGGGAACCCACAGAGCAGGGGGCGAAGGTGGGTGCACCCAGGATGCTCAATGGACTGGAGAGAGCAGATAGAGAAATTGAAGGGAAATGGCACTAAAACAAACACACGTTAGAAACGAGGGGCTCCTCCATCTGCACAGGCAGCCGCCTCCTCTTGCTGTGGAAGACAGCATCGCTCGGCAGTTGGGAGGGTCTCCAAACACCCTTGGAATAACCCTGCAGCAACAGATTTGTTTTCCCAAGAGCAGAAGGCGGGAGGTGATGCCAGCTTCTACTCATTTTATGCAGTGTTGCACCACATGCGAAGTTGTGGGATCGTTTAGCACAACGGATTACCCCGTGCAATGAGAGCCTCGTCCCACTCAAGAGAGCAGCAGCTCAGGAGGAGACGGCAGCACACGAGCCCATGTCCTGCACCCTCCTGCCCTGCCAGCTCCCGGGTCACTGCTGGTGAACCACAGCCCACCCAGTGCCAGAGAAGCCCCCCGGCAGCAGGCAGGGATGGCTCTGGCATTGCACCCTGGCCACGGCAGAATTCCCAGTGCAGAGCAGGGAGTGCAGCCCCTCAGCACCTCTGGAGGGCTCCAGGCAGGGACGGACACCCGATGTAGCTCAGTGTGCTCCAGCACATTTTTCTGAGGTCCTTCAGAGAAAGTGAAGGAAGTTAATCGCTGGGTGTGGGGCAAAATCTTGCAGAGGATTAAAGCTTGCTTACACGATAAGAAGCAAAGGTCTTGTGAACAGCTGCCCTGTGAGTGTAGGGGGAGGGACTCGGGTCAGGGACCTTTTTAGGACACAAAGCAATATCAGTCCTTCTACGATTGTCTGAAGCCTTTTGCCGCAAGTTCCATTTTGACTATCCCTAATAATGCTGAACCAAACTGAACAAGCAGGATCTTACATCAGCAGAAGGCTCCTCTAATAAGCTCAGAACAAACTAAATCAGACTTTTGACAGATGAAGCTGCAAAAACAGAGACAAAAATGGCTTAAAAAAAAAAATCAAAGAAGTATTTCCATGTGGTCTGCTGGCTTCCATCTGGGCTGGCCCCTTTGACAAGTAAGTGCACATCTGGCTGGAGAAGATGACAGTATCTGCAAAGGTCCCTGATGTACTTACTGCTGCAATCAGCACTTAAATTCACCCAAAACACCAGTCAAAAATAGGAGGCAGCCTGATAACTACCTTTCTAGATTGTTATCTTTTATGAAACACAGCCTGACCTTGCAGTTCGAAAAGCCAAACAGCAGCCAGGGCTCAGGCAGCAAAATCTGTGCCACATCCATGGGTTACAGCAGCGGGTGAGGACTGAGTCACCGGGAGCTGCCCGGCCCAGAGACACAAAGAACCCCAGAGATTCTCAGAGGAACAGTTGGGCTGCACTTCCCGAAGGACAGGATGAGCCTCAAGGAACTGTGCTCCCAGGCCACCATCTAACAGGGAACTGACTCCACAGCTGCATCACAGATAACCCAACACAGCAAGGGCTGCTTCTTTTGCTGGGGCACGGGCACTGCTCACCCGCACAGCAGCCCTGGCATGACCCATGCTCCAGGATTTACCTTGGAGAGGGATATATCATAATGCTCAAAACGGGAGCATGTTCATCTGTAAATCCACATCATCTCCCTGCCTGCAGGCAGGTTGCAGATTTCACATCAAGAAAGGAACTGAGAGCCCTGAGAACACCAAAGGCTAACAGGGGAGCTTTGGCTCTGTCTGCAGCAGAGGAGAAAGCTGGCAGAGCCTCCTTGAGGGAATCCAAGTGCCCAAAGTATCCTGAGCTGCATCCAGCACAGACAGACCACAAACCCACAGCCCCATCTCCCCCGCCTTGGCCGCTCCACCTGGGGGCTGTGGGACTGGGAAGGGCGCAGCAGAGCTTACCCTTGATATCCAGCAGAGAAAAATGGTGGTTGTTGGTGGCTTCAGGTGCCAGTGTGAAGTAGAAACGATGGCCACTCTGAGGCTCATCACGGTCCACAACGCTTATAGTGTGGATCAGCTGTGGGAAGAATGCAGAGATGAGAACCAGTGCTGCCTCCACAGCCCCTCCCACAAGGTCCCACTCACAGGGTCTGGCTCAGCAAAGCATCACCAGCTTCTGCCATGGTGAGAGATGAGCCTTTGCCCCTGTAGACAGGCTCATCTGTAGGACACCATAAAAGAGATTCCCAGCGTGACAGCAGCTGCATGGGAAGACATTCGGGCAGAAGGGGAAGGATGGGCAGGCTGGCACTGGTCCAGAGCGCTGCTTGCAGCACGAGGCTGAGCTGATGGAGACCCGGGAGAAGGGCTGGGGGACACCCGCTACCTGGCCTGGCTTGGCATCTTCACACACAGCAGCTTCGTAGGGGGTGGCGAGCTCGGGTGGATTGTCATTCACATCCAGGATACGGATACGGAGAGAGGCTCTCGACACCTGTGAGTGATTATCTGAAACAAAAAAAGCAACGGTTTCAGCAGGAAGCACCATCTACTGCTATCAGGGAGCAAACCTTCCTCGTCTGTCCGTCCAGAGGCCATTGCAGCTGCTGCCAGCGCAGAGGGTGGTACAGACCAGCCCTGTGTGCCCACAGAGCATTGCTCAGCCTCATCACACTTGTGTTCCAGCAAGGAAACACAACCGCTGGGCAGCGTACCAAGGACTCCCAAAACACTGCTGTTGGCCTGACCTACCCCTGGAAGAGCTGAGCAGCCCTGAGCAAGTCCCACAACAGGGTCAGTCACCACTAATGAGGACACGTGTGCTGCAGCCAGACAGCACCAAGAGAGGGAGCAAATTCAGATGTGACAACATCACACCTTGATCTGGATCCTGATCCTTACACCACAGGGGCCAGTAGCAACAGCTGAGAGGTGAGTGAGCAGAGCCGGGATCTGGAAGAGCTGGGACTGACGAGGAGCACAGGGTGCTGATGAAGCCTGTCACGTGCACCTCCACCACCCACAGGCGATCAGGGCTGAACGCTCCGTGTCGAACCATGAGGCTCCTGCTCTGCACCTGGCCCTTGCATGCTGACACCAGCAGCCTAAACTTGAGCTTAGCACTGTTTGTCAGGTGGCACAGGGGGTCATGCAGTGAGATCCAGGGCAGCCCCTTCACCCCAGTAGGTGCCAACCCATACAGTCCTTTCACTGCAGTGCTGCTCTACCCCACACGTACTGCAAAGGTGCGTTGAGTCCTTGCTATAAGATTATAGATTGTCCTGGAGGGCCTAAAGTTGTCTGAAGCATCTCAAGCACTTTCAGAAATGAGAACTCTCTCATACTCCATCTATTTTGTTTTACCCAGAGGTCGCAACTGTGACAGACCTGATGCCTCTCTCCTTGCTCGGGCAGGAACTCTGCTGCCTATTTGTCTATAAAATTAATGTTGGCCCCCACAGATCAGGTGGGGGAGGACTCAAGGGAGAGGAGATTTAGTGCTGCTCCATAATTAGCCAGGAACCTAAGCCCCCTCCCCAGAGCTGCCTTCACCCCATTCTCACGTTATCACTCCCTCTCACCCAGACCAGCTGCTCTGGTGATTAGATGGCTGCTTTCGGGGGAGGGAGGCAGAAGTCGTGACTAAAAGCCTGGAACCGTGTGATATTTTAAAAGACATGTTGGTGCAGTGAAATAAACTGCAATTGCTTTAGGGGAGAGGGAAAGGGGGAGACAGTGGGGTGGAAAGGGAGCCCAGGGGAGGTGGAGGAGTGCATCTGGTGCCCACCAGGGCCACAAACAAGCAAAAGGAAAGAGGGTTCAGTTCCTGCAAGAAAACAGCAGCATCTCATCACCACCACCTCCTCAGATGGATAACCATCCCTGCTGCTCAGCTCTGAAGCAAACTGGCATTGCCCTGGAGGCACTGATGAGAGAAAGATGGAAAGAGAAAGGAGGAAGAAGAGCCCAAGAACCCACCTCTTCCCCTTCAACTGCAAACTAGAGGAGCAGTTTTTCCCCAATACCCGAGCCAGCTGCAAGCAGGAGCCGATTCCTGTGCTGCTGAACTCTCCCCAGGACTTCTCGGCATGGTGCGCGCCACGGAGGCTCTGTGGAACCAGGTCAGGACACCGGGAGGAGCCTGAGCATGGCAGCTTCCCTTCAAGATCACCTCTCACAGCCTCATCAGGAGGGATGTAATCAGCTTATTTCGAGCTGGGCATAGCCATAGGCTCTGTCCTCTTCATCAGCAAGCAGCTGCCAGGAGCATTTTATGCTGTGCATGTGAGTGGGGTCACCTACACGCCACGGCCTAGCGCTGAGGACCTGTGCCGACCCCTCTGCCAGAGCCATAACTAACATCCCACTCCCCTGAGCACAGTTCAAAGCACAGTTGTCCTTTCTAAATGCACTCTGTCATAAATCCTCTCCTTTTGCCCCTGCCAAAATTGCTGAAGCCCGAGGCTCACTCTTACTCCTGGCTCAGCGACAGGGTTAAAATTTGACATCTCCAGGCACACCAAGGTTAGAAATACAACCATTGCATCCCTGTCTATTCTTCCAGTGAAACACACACTGGCTTTTTTATTTTGACTGTACCATGATGTATTTGAAGGTTCCTCAAATGCTGTCTGTACTAACCTCCCTCTTCCTTTGAGCCAGAACTTGGTTTTATGAGCAGAAGGTATGAAAAATGGTTGGGTGTATTTGAAAAAAGTTATCTCCAAAACATCTCTGAAATATGTTTTCTGTAACTGCACAGCATAAACTGAATTTACGATGGTCAGAAGTGGGATTAAGATGTTAGAGTACATTGGTGATGAAAGGTATGATGCGCCTAATGCAGACTCCACATCTGCAAGACCAGAAGCTCTGACCTGTGTTTCCTCTACATGCACAGACCTGTATGGACTCAACTCTGCACATGCTCCAGCACACAGAAGTGCTCAGCAAGGTGGACGAGGGCTGCTGGGAGGTACAGAAACGGGCCCGTGAAGGGCTGGCTCTGCCAGGCTGTGCCCGGGCAGTGGAGGGGCAGAGGGCTGCACGTGGCAGGCAGAGTGTGACTGGAGAGGAAAAAAGCCATCTTCCATTACAGCGTCTCTCCTTGGTATTCCAGCTCAGCTGACTGACATGCAAATTAGTTTAATTATTTCTTCTTCTAAAATAAATTATATTTTGCAGTGGCTGCAATATGTTGTGTCAGGCAAAATTACATTCAATATTTTTAAACTAATTGATGTCAGCCTTGAGAAAACCTGATTGACAGCAGCAAGGAAACTAAGCTGCTACCTAAACTCTTTCCTAAATTAAAATTAAACATGCCGTTTTTCTGCATTTCCTTCAGGATTTGGAATACTATTAATCTGAAAAGGCTGAGGAAAGAGACATGGAAAATACACAGAAGAAGGGGGAGATGCTGGAAGCACAGTAGTGCAGTACGGGAGCTCCAGGCTGATGACTGGCAGCTGCCTCTGTCAATATGAGCTGTCTTATTTCAGAGCTGCTGGAGCCTGCCGGGGGTGGGGGCCACGGTTGTGCCCATCACTGCCACATCTGCACCTTCCTCCACACTACAGGGCAGCTCAGGATGAGCAGTGAGCACAGGCCAGACCCTGGTGACAAGGTACCACTGGGTAGGGATGGGCAGCACCGGGACGGGCAGAGCCCTGGGGAAAACCACAGTCCTGCTGCATGGCAACACTGAGGCCAAGCCTCAAATGTTCCAGCTGGATCTTCAGCCACATCCCAAAGCATTTTTTCTTAATTTAATTAATCATGCAAGTAAACTGAACCCAACAATATTCTTGTCTTAAATATTCTGATGCAAAAATCCAAAAACAACCCTGTCCCTGGGTTCCAGCAGCTGCCTGCAGGACTGACACTGAGCAGCTCTGGGGACCCGCTCTCGAACACCAGAAGCTTTGCTGCAGAAGCCCACAGTGATGGGAAGGGATTGCCAAGATGCTTGTCGAACCCTGCACTGGCAGAAAAGGAGGGAATCTGTGGCTACTGCTGTGCCCACCCCCCCAGACCCTCACACAAACACACAATAAAGCACTTTACGTGTTTACACCCAAACCTCTCCCGTGAGCCTCCAGATGCACCCACTGCTGACCCACTCGCTTCTGCACCAAGACCAAATCTGTACAATATTAAATTTAAAACTTTTACATTAGTGGGGAAGCCAGAAGAGGCAGGGGTGGAATTTATTCCTCACTATCTCAGTGAATTGGGAGAAGAAAATGCAGAATAGACCAGGATGGGCCACTCTGCTTCCCAGCACCCACACCTCGGCACGGCTGTGAAGCACAGGGTGGTTCTGAAGATGCCAGCGCAGCTCCCTGGCGGTGAAGCAGCGCACTGAAGGCAAGGACAAAGCAGGGGCATGCCAGGGGTTTGGCTCCTTGGACACAGGTGACTACAGCAGAGGCTGGAGCTGAAAATGTGGCTCCCAGCTCAGGGGAAGCAAAGGGGAAGCAGTAGTTAAGCCAAGTAACATACAAATGGCTCTCACCTCTCCTGAGTCCTGCCCAAACTCAGCAGCATGAGAGTCATTAAATCGCATCCAAACACAATGCTCTGATTAAAGCCAGTCTCCAGCAGGAAGATTTATCATCTCAATTACCAGCAGTGGACACAGCAGTCAAGGCCTCATCATTTTACATGAGCAAAGAGGAAAACAGGAAGAGAATCACTAATATTAGCCCAAGGAAGGTAAACAGCTTGCAGGTGAGATGAAGATTTATCTCTGGAAGCGCTTGGCTTGGTCCCAGGCCAGATTTGCTGAGCAGCCCCACGCTGGCTGCCACATTGCAAGGCCAAACATTCTGCTGGTCACCAGCTGGCCGAGGTCGCTCCCGCTGGGAAATGCCCACTCCAAGGGGAGATCAGCCCCTCGCTGCCCCAGCAGCCCGGCCAGCCCCAGCTCCAGTCAGGCACCTGCTGCAGCTTCTCTTACTGCTCCTCAGCTGCAGATACACTCCTTGGTTATCTGCAGGTGGGTCACGCACCCCCTGGACACCATCTCTGCTGCAGCAGGAGGAGCAGCTCTCCCAGTTTGCTGCTCAAGCCCACAGCCACTGCATCAGCCCTTCTCTGGACAGTCCTGCCAGCTGGAGGAAAGCGCAGGGAACAAGACCTCAGTGCCACATGCTCCAGACTGCGTGCCCAGGTGCCAGGGAGCAAGGGGTCCTTACGCTGCTGGCAGTGAGGGGTGCCAGCTTCCCACCAGCCCCGAGGAGCTGGGATGCCAGGCATGAGCCCAGGCAGTAGGATGCCTGGTGGGCCCACTCTATTCCTTCTGCGAAGTTCATATCTCACTGAGGAAGGAGGAAGACTATTTTACCACTTATCATAGAATCATAACGTGGTTTGGGTTGGAAAGGACCTCAAAGATCACTGCCATGGGCAGGGACACCTCCCACAAGACCAGGTTGCTCAAGGCCCCATCCAACCTGGCCTTGAACACCTCCAGGGATGGAGCACTTGCCTCTGCTGGAGTTGGTAAGGTCCTGTCTGGCCGTACAGCAGACCCTGCAGCTGCCAGCTGCAACCTGCATGCCCACGGCCAACACCATGGGGCTGTGCCCGCTCCCCCAGCACCAGACACTCAGGTACCAGGAAGCACCATGTGCCAGGAGCTGCCACACCAGCCGTGCCAACGCCAGCATGGGGCTCCCAGTGAGCGCTGCTACAGCTGATCCCACCGCGCTGAACACAGCCTGAGAGCTGCTGCTCGGCTCTGCGCCGGGACCCCTCCATCACTCGGAAGGCTGTACCTTTACATCTGCCCTTTCCGCCAGAGGATTCAGACATAAATTGTACTTTAAATTCAATATCAGTCATTAATATTTCATGATTACAAAACGTTAAGGATAATGTCACTGGGAGGAATGTCTGGGCAGTTAAAATGGATGAGTCAGAGCTCACCGACGGGAGAAGTCAGAGCGCTGAAGAGCCTCCTCAGCTTTTGAAGCCATCCAGCCTGACAGGCTTCCCTGCTGGAGGGGAGCCGCAGCATTTACTGACTCGCTCTGAAATCCCAACTGCTGCGTGTAAATATTGTCCTTCTGATTCTTGTCACCTCAAGTTTCCTCTGGATGTTGAGCTGTGCTGCAACACCATGATGCCCCCTCCCTGTCCACTGCTGGCAGAGCCTCCGGACATGGCACAGCTCTGCGGTGGGCTGCCCTCATCCCCTGTGCCAGGCATCCCCACCACAGCATGCCTGCTCCGCTGCTTGATGCCAGGCAGGGCTCACAAAGCACCAGATGGCACAGAGGCCACCCCAGCCAGCAGGCACTAAGCATCAGCACAGAAGGGGGCTTGGGACATGCAGTGGAGTCAGAGATGTCTCCCCAGGGCAGTGGGGTTCTGCCATGAGCGGATGGCTGCCACCATAGCACAATGACCCCACAGCAAGAACTGATCTTCAGGGTCCAAGTCAGGCCCCCGACCCAGCTCCTCGAATGTGAATGACATCTCACTGCTCAGGAACAAGCAGAGAAACGAGAACCAGAACTCCTGAGGGGTGCCTTGGAGCAAAGCCTGGGAAAAGTCCCTGCCCACAGACAGACAGCTCTTGGCACACGTCCACAGATGTCAGAAGGTGCTTTGCAGCCAACACAGCTCCCTGGTACCAGCTGCTGTGGGGTGGCAGAGCACAGCAGGTCCCAGGCTGCCCTGGTAACTTGTGCATCCAAAATGTGGAAAACATTGAAGAATATGGCAATGCCTTTCTGCTTCCCAGCATGGTGCCCGAGATTGAAGCCCCTTCTCCATCTTCAGGCTCAGCAAAAGGAGGAACACAGAGCACTCCCTGGAGCTCATGGGGCCAGATCCACCATTGTGCACAGGGACCTGCAGAGCCCATGAGCCAAAGCTCTGCACAAACACAACAGAGGGCAGCAGGATGCCCAGGACAGCTTCCCACCTGAAGCAGAACACCTGTGGGGAAGCAAATCCTTCCCTTTGCTGCTTACTATTTTCTTTTCATTCCTCAAGAGGAGTTTATTCAGAGCTCCTGTGAGCACCAGGATCCAAGTTTATTCTCTTCTTTCTTAACTGGCAAGAAAATACAAACAACTTCTGCTGGAAGCATCCACGCCAGGCTTTACCACCCCATTACATGTAGGGAAGATAAACTAACAAAACAGAGCCAAAGCCGATCCCTCCCCACTCTCCCAGTTGGGTGTGAGCAGATTTGGCAGTTACTGTAAATACAGGCTAAAGGACAGCACAGGCTGAGCCAGAGCACCCTGATGGTACCAACGCTGGCAGCACCACTGCTCCCTGTCCCCAGTGTGGGGACCCAGGGACACCCTGTCCCCGCAGACCCTTCCCACTGGCTTGTCAAGCCTCCAGCCACACCATGGGCAGGGATATCAAGGAGGCTTCCAGAGGCACAAACCCAGTGAGCAGACACATCCCAACCACCGTGAGCCCCAGCAGAAATGAGTGCTGGCAGCCATCTGTGCCACAGGGCTCCTGTTGATGGGGCATCCACCCACAGCATGTGGCTGGACTGGGGGGATGCAGGAGATGTGCACACAGGCCCCTGGGAGCCCCCGGCGCCGCTCAGCAGGTGTGAACGCAGGGAGCGAGCTGCACAGGGATGACTGGCAGAGCTGGCGCATAGATAACACAAATTTGATTAGTGTTCATCAAATATACTATTCGACCGCGCTCCCTTGTTAATGCTCAAGTCAGGAAGAGTATTTTTAGGTTGTCTTGGGAGATGTCAGACTCAGTGCTGCTGCATTTCTCTTTTTTTTTACTTCAGTGTTAATTAACATTTGCATCTTGGTCACCTCCACATCTGTATTCCCCTCTCTGCCCCAGCACAGCCGGCTCCACACACCATCCCATCTCACCTGCTTCCATTGCCAGGACAGTGATGTTGTGCCACCCTGCTGTCTCCCGGTCCAGGACCTTTCCTGTCACAATGGCACCTGTGTTGGCATCGATGTCAAAGATCCTCTCTGTGTCTGTGCTGCGGTCAATGGCGTACCTGAGACCAAGCAAAGGGGGAAACTGAGTAGCTGGACGTGCCGAGCCCCGCCTCACCATCAGCGCCAGGAGTGTAGGGATCAAACACAACAGTCTCTCTAGCACCACTCTCCTCTCCTCTGCTGCAGTGTGGTACACAAAGGCCATGTTTCTACCAGGCTGGAAGCCCAGAGCCCTCAAGTAAAATTAAAGTGTGGCTTTCAGTGCATAAAGTGGAACTGAGCACAGGCTGTGGACAAGGGGAAAAACCTGCTCTGATGGGAAACTTATGCTCAGGATAGACAAATCAATACAGAAACCATGGGCTGTAATTCCACTCGTAATGCTGGAAAGCTGCTGAGCTATAGGTTCAGGAAAAACACCAACCGAACCCAAAGGAGGGCACCCCTGCTTGAGGAGCCCACCTTATCTACCACCCCTCTCTCCTGATCCTGCCACAACACCCACCCAAGCAAGAGACCTGGAGGACAGCACAGCAGTCCCCAGGCAGGCTGGGAGCCAGACCTGCAGACAACCTGAACTGCAGCTACAGCAGTTACAAATGGCAAGGTCTCCTCTGGATCCAGGCTGAACCTGTGCAACTGGAGCAAGAACCCTGTCAGCAGAGAAGTGGGCAACAGCCAGCATCCCCCCAGTCAACACAGCACACCAGCTCTGAGATCCGCCCTCGACTGGACTTCCCACTTTCACAGGAGAAGGCTGAAGAGCTCCTCCAGCTTCAGCCAGCTCCAGCTGCTCAGCAGAGACCTTTCACATGCAGCTCTCATTCTTCTCCTTCAGTTGCTCCAGTGCTGCCCCAACAGCCTCCTCCCTGGGCACCCCATCAACAGCCCACCCGATCCCTGGGCCACCTCTGGAGAGCACAACTCCCACCTCTTCCCAAAGGGCAAAGCCACAGCTCATGAGAAGAGTCAGACACCCAGGCTTGGCCATGGCACCACAAGCCCACATAGCCAGTCCCAGTGGCATGTCCTGCATCTCCAACCATGACACACAGCACAAAGCAAGCGAACATTAAATCAGGGCACAATTAGATGCGTGTTCCTTGGGGAAGGGACTGGAAGGGAAGCCCAATCCAGCTGAGGCTCTCCAGCGCAGCCGTAACACAAATAAAACACCGTCACCGCAATCAGAATTAGAAATCCAGAAGGCCTACAAATCACAAACAATACAGCATAATGTTATTGTGTACAGCATCTTTCATACGTGCTACTTCCCAGAGTGCTTCACAGAATTAAATAATCCAAGATAGCAAAGAGTACAAAGGATAAATTACCAAAAGGAAGGCTGTGAATATATTAAAGTCTTCAGTCACATGTCCAGCAACAGAAGGAAGATAAATGTGGGGACAAAGCAAGCTGTAAAGCTGAAGAGACAGGAAAGTGCTGAGAGGATGCATCAGACAAGAGGAGCAGAGCAGGACAGGCTCTCAGAAGCCTGTTCTCCAGAAGCATGTTCAAGATGGTGGAGCTGCTCTGCACATTGCAGGGCGGCTTCCCCAAGTGCTTGTGTCTCACCTGGTACAGTCCAGCTGTGGTCTGGGGTCCTTCATCCACGTGGCTCATAGTCAAGGAACACCAGCTCACCTTCTGCATGAAAGAATGACTACTCTGCACAGAGGCATCAATGGCCTCCACGCCTTCATGTCCCATACCCTGGGGAGGAACCAGCTGCAGATGAAGATGCCTCCCAAGTGGCACCTATACACGCAGCCAGGCAGCTCTAGCTCTGATGGAGACACATACAAAGGCATTTCTATGCTGTTCAAAGTGTTAAACAGTGACCTATTATATTCCCTAGCTCTCTCCCTTTCAGACAGACAGGGGAACAAGAGAGAAAATACAACAGCACTTGCTTCTAGTTAAGGAAGAATGTTCAAAAATCCCTAAATTGGATTTGTGCACATGCAGAGTCTAGCATATTCTGCACCTATGTGGATGGCTTCCTCCTCTCCTCTCTCCTCATGTCTAGAGGCAATAGGGAATCATGACACACAAAGCCAGGTACAATCCCAGGCATCTCTGAACCAACTGCCAGGCACTTCCAGCCATCCTGTATTTTCTGCCCCATCTCCCAGCTGGAAACAGCCTCCCCAGGCCTGCAGACAACTCCAGAAGGGCCAATACCACTGTCTTGGCACGAACTGCAGCCTCTCATCCACTCTGTACTCGCTCACTGCAAAGCGAAAGGAGAGGCCTGGCCAGTCCAATGCACTGCTGGAAGGAGGAACAGAAATTGGGATGACAACACCTAATATCTCTCCAATAGCATATTTGATGTATTTGCAAAACTGCTTCCATTGTTCTCCCACATTACCTTGCCTCAAACACATCCTGTGCTCCATTCCCCTTTTTAACACTGTTAAGAGTTCAAGATGTTGCTTCACTCTCCATGTGCCTTCCCTGCTTCTCAGGTAAGCACATGCCTGTTTTGTTCACACTTGTGTTGCTGCTGCATAAACAGAGATGTCTGCAAAAAAATAGCTACGCAGAAAAACCCAGTTAGTGATGGGAGATATCACTGAGCCTGGAAACATCTGACCCAGCTGCCTGCATGGCCAGCGGGCAGAAGGCTGGCAGGGGAGTGCTCCGTGTCATGCCACTGGTAACCTTTTCTTATGCTTCTAATTGTTTTGCTGCTAAGGTTGTCTTCTGTCACTTCCAAATTGTCTGCTGAGGACTGCCCACACCCTGTGTCAGGGCACAAACCAACCCAGAAATCTGACCCCTTTGTCACCACTGTTGCAGAGCTGCCACCTCCTTAACACCACGCCAGGGGATGGAGACAGGGCTCTCCATCTGCACAAAGTGCTGGGGAGGCTCTGGAGCGCTAGGCTGGCACCGGAGTTGGGGACAGAGGAGGCACAGGGGTGTCCATCTGATACCCAAAGCCACAGCCACAACCTGCTCAGAGATGCAGATAAACCTGCTCTACACAACAACAGACCTCACCTTCCAAGAGCTTACAGCCAAGCCTGAGCTAGAGCAGCTGAACGAGAAGCTATCCACTGTGCTCTCTACATAATTCTGTGCAAAGGATCTTTCCCAGCCAAAGTCTGCGCTGACCATCACAAGCCTCTTCACCTCTAGTAGCCCAGCTTCATAGTCATCTGTCCCACTGAAGTCAGATGGTGTTTCTCACCTGGGAAGAGGTAGGGATTAATCCCTGGGTCCTCTGGGTCCTCTGAGATTGGACATATGCTCCCTCCTCCTAAAGCTGCCGGTGCTCCAGCCGCAGTCCCCTGCTCTGATTGGCATGCGGACCTTGTAATCCATTTTCCTCTCTTCCTGCTGGCACTGCCTGTTGGTTTGGATGTTACAAGTAACTGTTTAATTTAGACAGCTTTCTTGGTGCTCATCTTTCTTGTGAATGCATTTCTCAAGCAGTTTGTTTCACTTCACCCCCTGAATGTAACAAGGAGCACATTTTATGCCATGTGTTTTGTTAATAGGGAGCTTTTCAAACACTGTGTGAAAAGCTTTTTGTTGTGTTTGTTTTTTCCTTCTCTCTCTTTTGTGTTGAAGCAGGTTGTAGTTCTTGCTGTGCTGTTGGAGTCTATCAAATGCCCATGTCCAACACGTGTCTCTGGATTGGTGAATGCCAAACAAGAATATCTCTGAGAACCTTAAATCCCAAGCAACATCTTCCCGGTGCTGATAACGCCTTGAATGCACACAACCAGAGCACAGGCTCCCACTGCAGAGAGAAACAAAAGGCTCCCATACAAACAGCCTCACATGCACAGACAGTCTATCACTGTATTACCTCATACAATGGCTCAGCTGAGAAAAATTGCACTGCACCCAGGAAATGTATTGCTAAAGCCAAAAAGCCAACTGGAAACTAAATTCTTTCTGAAAAAAAAGAGTGGCTCCAGCTTTTGTGAGGCAACCAACAAGGAAAGCACCAGTTCTTTAGAAAGGCGTTTCCTGCCCATAGCTCAGAGGGTTTTTGTGCTCCCAGCGAGGACGGGCACAGCCTCTCTGCCCTCTGGAACTTCCGCATGGCTCCCTGCTCCACAGCACTGGAGGGATTGTGTCACTTGGAGCACCCACAAGCTGAGGCTGCTCACCCAGAGAGATGAGGTGCTCTTTGGGCACACTGAGCCCCAACCTCCCTCCCACCTGGGCAAGCGCTGCCAGGGGCGCTACATCCACACACAGCTGGGAAAGGGGCAGTGAGCAGTGCCCCAGGGATGCCTTCTAAAAACAGGGGAGTCACACACCCCTTCAACCCTCACGTCTTCATAACAGGTCACTGTGCCATCCAGTCCAGCTCATCTGGAAGGGAATTGTTCTCACCCCATGTGGCCACATCCTTGTGGGATGAGTGGATTACAGGAGGGCAGGGGAGCATCAGGCTGAAATGTGTCTCCAGCAGCTGCTTCAGGCTGGATGGTGCAGCAGGAGCTGCACAGCCCCATGTGTGCTGGCCTGCGGATGGAAACAAAGAGCCAAGGGCACCTCCTTTCCCATTTGGCTAAAAATACTTCCCAAACCTTGTTATTGGCAGCTTGGTGTCAGCAGGACCTGGAAACGCTGACAGAGCTGATTTTTGCTCTGCTGTTTCTGACAATCCTTGTTCTTTCTTGCCTCAAGGGGAGAGTGCATCTCATTGTGACAGAAGGCTGTGGCTCTCCCCTATTTCCAGGGCAGAGCCAACCCACAGACCAGAGTCCAGGAGACAGCAGCCACTGCAGCAACACAGACATGTCTTTGCGTCTAACCTCCAGCAGGTGAGGATCAGGAACTTAAAGGGATCCACTGAACTGCTGCAACATGAAAGGGTTCACACCAACTTCAAGGAGCCGAGGATCAAATACTGGCCATACTGTCAGGACCAGTTGCTCTCTAATGCATCAAAGGTGAAGTACAAGTGCTGTCTCCTTGTGACTGTACCATGGAGCAGCACACTTGAAATGCGAGGTGACTTGGTGCTGTCTCCTGCTGACATGTGAGTGTCACCTCCTGGCAGGGTGCCGCAGGATGCTTGTAGTAATGGTTGTGCACCGCTTTGAAGCTGTGAACAGCTGCCTACATGCCAAAGTATTTTATTAAATTACCTGGCTAGCCAGAGGACAGGAATGCAGGAGAGATCCAACAGCACCTTCCCCCTGCATTGGTGCCACATCGGTGTGACCAATATAAACCTGCATCTCCAGTTGGTACATGCTAAGACGGCTGGGAAGGTTCACCCACCCACACTACCCAGGAAAGCACCAAGGGAGCATCACACAGCGATGGAGCTGCTGCTGCTCACGACAGCAGGCTCTGCCAGAACAGAGTGAAGAGATGGACAAAGAGAGACCAGATGCCACAGGGGAGCATGGGGGGCGAAGGATGAGCTACCTGCCTGGGGATAGCTGGAGGGAGGACACGCATCTGAATGCATCAACCCTGACAAGGGAAAACACATTGCAATTCCCAAGCTGTAGCAGATGCCAGTCCTGTTGGCTGGGCCCTCGTGCCTGAACATGAGGCACTGCCCTGCTTGGCATTAAGCTTGCTAGAAGAGAGACACTCGCATAGCAAAGTTTGGGCTCTAACCCTCTTGCTCCTGCAGAGTATTTGAATCTGCTTCTCTCTGCTCCAAGTCCCCTTCTGCACAGCAGTAGAAAGCTTCCCTCCACTGCTTTCTTTTGTTCTGTCTGCAAACAATGCAACAAGCTCCACAGGGAAGCAGCACAAAGAACAAGAAAAAAAAAAAGAAGAATAAGAATAGTTCTGTCCCCAAGGCCCTTTTCCTACAATTACAGATCAGAAAGTAAAAATCTATGTTTGGTAGCATTGCTAGAAACAGTCAGGTGAAAAAGCACGTGCGCACATGTACACACACACATGTAGGAAGCCTGCAAGCCAACAGCCATGTGCTCAGGGTAGGCCACAAAGAAAATGGACACGGAGCCTGAACAGAGATGGTAGTCACAGGACAAGGTGAGCAGAGATTCGAAAACATGTCCAATAGACAGCACTGACTGGTGCAAGGCTCACACACAGAGCCCCTGGCATGCCAAGGTTCATTTCATTCACATTCACCCCAAAGACAACTTTCAGCATTCAGCTTTGTGACAATACCCTCTGCTAGCTGCCAGGCATCTGTAAATGGCAGCTTTCCATGTGTAAATTATTTTCTGAGCTTTCTAAACATCTCAATCTTCATTTCTATGAAGATCAGAAGATACCCCTCACCCCACCTTGAACCAGTGCATTCCCAGTGGCTGCACAGTGCTGGAGCTCAGCACCCCAAGCAGTCACGCAGGGACATCACTGAATGGGATCAGTAACTCAGCCCTCCCTGGGCACGTCCTCCTCCATCCACGTCCCTGTCTCTGCTGCGTCCCAGTTTATGGCTGCCTGGGATGGGCTCCCTACAGAGCTCTCAAGCACAAAGCCACCACTGCCCATTTGCAGCGTGGGGCTATGCACAAGGTGCCTGCAGCCCTGCCACCACCTGGCACAAGAACACACATTTCAAGGAAATTTTCCACACATTGAGGATGTTTTCTGAACACCAGCTTTCCAACGCAACTGTTCGTGACTCAGGCCAGTTGGCAGAGCCAGAAGGCTGCTTTGTGCCTTAGGTAATAACAATTTAACAAGGTAACAATCTCTTTAGCCACAAATTAAATGGAAATGGGAAATGTCCTGTGCAGATAAGCCGCTGCCTGGATTATGTCCTCTGCCCAAATATAAACTCCTCTGATCTTTGATCCCCATGCACATGCACACGCACACACACGCAGCCAAACTGTGTCTCTGGACCTCCAAAGCCTCACCTCATCTGTCAACCTTCATCGCTGCCCTTCTGTCACTTCTGGTCACTCACCTAGCCTGTGTCAGGCACCATTGCAGGCTCCTCACTGTCAGCAGCAAGGTCACGCAACTATCACCCAGCCACCTTCCCTGACACCCTGTTGTCCCTCACAAACCCTTTGCCTGCCAGTGACCCATCTGTCATGTGGGAGATGGCTGGCTGCTCTTGCTTATCTGTTGCTTGAGCACAGGCTCCCACTCACCCGCCAGCTGCCTGTCCAGTAGGGCACTTACATGCTCAGCCACACGTGCAGCGCTTGTCACCTTCACCTGCACTGCCCCATCTCCTGTCATCACCTCCTCTCTGCCCCAGCCATGGCCAAAAGCTCTCCCCAGTCAAGTATCCCTTGCCCACCACTGGAAGGAAGATTGTAAGGTTTAGGCGGCTGCTTTACCGGACAGGATGGTTCGCTGTGTCTGGGTCAAGAGCTGTGATCACCCCCACGACAGAGCCAACATGCGCATCCTCCTGGACCTCCATCAGGTTGGAAGGAGGACGGAACTCAGGGGGCTCGTCGACATCCAGCACCGAGACTCGCACGATGGTCTGGTCCCGGAAGGTGCCCAAGTCCACAAACCGCGGGTCCACAAACTTGTTGAGGGCCTCCACCACGACAGTATGTACCTTTTTGGACTCATAGTCAAGAGGCTAGGACAACAGGAGAGGGTTAGCCATACTCTGCCCGAGAAGCCCCCCACAGCCCCTCCCTTCACTGGGGACATCAGGGACACTAAAGCCACCCACTCCGAGGCAGCACCTCTGCGAGAGGCTGGGAGCTCATGTGCTGCCCTCCTGCCAGCAGCACCCACAGTGAGGGGGGCAGGAGGAAGAGGAGCCTCTGACCTGCTCCCAATGGGGCGTCCAGGCTGTGAGCAGCTGAATTCACTGGGAAGCCCGCACCGTGTGCTGCAAGCAACTGAGTTTTGATCATTAATCACCCTGCTATTACTGCTACAGGGGAGCGAGCTGAAAGCAGTGGCCTTGGTGAACAATCATTCTTTCTTGCCTGCATCAAGTGTTTGCTTGATTGGTTTTGCCACCAAAAGCAGATACAGCCAAAGTGCTGTTGGTCAGGTACAGGAATTAGGTGGCTTATTTATCCCCTAGCAGGTGCCACCAGTGACAGCTGGAAGCACTGGTCTGGTAGCCCTGGGCAGGGCCCTGCCATCCACCCAGAGCAGAGGCAGGTCTCTCCCTGCATCCACTGCTAGACCAGCACTCTGAGGAGCATTTATTTCAAATGCAGCAGCAAGAGCTCCCAAAGATCTCCTAGAGATCTGTGCCCTCCCTACTCAACCAGCTTTTCTCATCTCTCACCTTCTGTACTGTGATGACAGCCTCTTGGGTATTGCTGTCCGTGGTGACTTTGAACATCTCCACCCCTTCCTCATCCTTCACCTGATATGTCATGTCTGTGTTCTCCCCAACGTCGGAGTCCTCCGCCTTCACCCTCCCGATGGCCGTGCCCACAGGCGCTGTTTCAATAACGCTGAACTGATACATCTCTGCAGAAGAAAAAGGCACTGGGGTCACTGCTTCTGCCTTTGAACCTCTCCAGCCTGATACCACCCCTCACACACCTCCCTGGGGACACTCTTGGACTACAAGCACTACACAAACTCTACCAGTGTCTACAGTCCAGAATGTTCTTGAGGAGAAACCCATACCCCAGGCCAAAAACAAGTGTTGAGAGAAGATAATCGGGGAGCCGGGTGAGCACGGGCTGATTTCTCTGCATGGACACTGCTCTGCAACCAGCGTTCTCTGATTCTTTGCAGACTTCACCATTTCTAAATTCTAGGAGATGCATCTAAAGAGTTCAGCATCCTCTGGCTGCAGCACCTTTTCTGGTCCACCAGCCTCTGCAGCTGGTGAGCACTGCGGAGACTGCTCTTCACAGCAGGATCATCCACCCTCCTCATTTGGGGAGGGTCCCAGATAGGCACAAGCATGAGCCACAGG
Organism: Brachypteracias leptosomus; assembly: GCA_013401335.1. Taxonomy (NCBI): domain Eukaryota; kingdom Metazoa; phylum Chordata; class Aves; order Coraciiformes; family Brachypteraciidae; genus Brachypteracias; species Brachypteracias leptosomus. The sequence goes on from VYZX01005103.1 coordinate 144,950, forward strand.
CCACCAGCAGTGACTTGGAAAGAAGAGCTGTCCTGTGACAATGCTGCTCTCTGTGAGCTGGGCAGAGTCACCATGGCTCACACTGGGGCAGAGCATGCCAAGCTCTGACGCAGCAGCCACAGCCCAGTCCCTGCCCAAGCTCCCAGGAGATAGCAGCGTGACAGACCAGGCTGTTCTCCCCCAGCACTGCTTGGAGCAGGGTCAGGAAAGCACCAACTCCGCTCTCCCCACCGTGCAGCCCTGTTCACTCCCAGGACTAGCACCGGGAGCAGGGGTGTTGTCTGGGGCTGTCCCTCTGTCACACTGCCAGGCAGGGACGCACTCAGACCCAGGCAGGGAGCTGTGCATGCTCTGGTACCTTGGTGCTGCAGCCTTGCAAGCAGCATGACCAGCTGGGCTGGCCCGCCCTGCAGACATGTGCCAAGCTATACTGTGGAGCTGACCCACAAGGAGCCAGGATCAGAACAAGGGCTGGTGATCACCCCCTGCTGCTGTCAGGACTCACTCTGAGGGAAGCGTGGTGGGTTGTCATTGACATCAGTGATTACGATGGTGACTGTGGTGGATCCAGACAGGCCACCCAGCTGTCCTGCCATGTCTGTTGCACGGATCACCACCTCATACCGGTCCTGTGTCTCACGGTCCAGGTCAGCCACTGCTGTCCGGATCACACCTGGAAACCAGGACAATGTGAGCACAGGCAAGTCACAGAGCATCCACAGAGTCACAGGTGGGGTAAGGCTGGAAGGGGCTACTGGAGATTACCCCATCCAAACCCCAGCTCTGAACAGGATCAGCTAGATCTCCCAGCCCCTCCACAAATGGCAGCTGCTTCAATGCCTCACTCATCTTCATGGCCCTTCCCTGGACTCACTCCAGCATGCCCATTTCTCTCCCACAGCTGGCAGCCCAGAACAAGACTTAGCACTCAGGTCATCTCACCAGCACTGAGTAGAAGGGACAGGTCACCTCCCTCAGCTGCTGGTGACACTCCTCCTAATGCAGCCCTACTGTTGGCCACCTTTGCCATAGCAGCACATTGCTGGCAACAACCACCAACATCTGCTGGGTCCCTGTACAATGGGAAGTGAACCCTTTTGCAGCCTTCACAGAGACTGCATGTGCAAAAGCTGACTGAGGGGAGAAAAGGGCTCTGGAGAGAAGAACAAGCCCAGGGGGTTGTCAGCCAGGCAGAAACATCCTGAAAATTAGCCCAAAGCCGAGGAATGGCCACAGGCCCAACCTGACTCCAGCAAGTCTCAGCAGCAGATTCACATGCGTTGCATGAAAGGTTCCTGCTGCTTCTACTGCGGGCTGCCAGAAGCTCGGACAGGGTTAAACTCCAGCCCAGAGGAGGTTTGTATTTCTCTCCAGGGAGGTCAGGAGAAGGGACTTGATGGAGGCCAGAGGCAAAGGAGCCAGAGGACTCATCCAGATGTGGGGGCTGCACCGGGGCCAGCCTCAAGGTTTGTACAGAAGGGTTGTGTAAAAGCCGGGGCTGAGTCACAAAACCCCTTTGGCACAAATCCACAACATCCCACTTCTCCTTATCTGCTCAGGCAGAAGCCAGGCTTGCCACAGACCCTGCAGAACGTGGGTGCTCTGAGCCCAAGCTCCAGTTCACAGGTACCTTGTGGTCCAAGCCTGCCTGGAGGACCCTGTTTGATCTGGAGAACAGGGGGGACACTGCATTTCCAGAAGTCTGTCTGCACAGATCCCCTCATTTTCAAGTGTCCCTCTAAGTGAAGGAACCCAGAGATGACCAAGATGCTGTGTCAGGGCTGAGAATGCGCCAGAGATCATAAAGCTTAACAAAATGTACAGTGTCTTAGTGCCTTTTATGAAACGAAGTCTCTTAAAAACAAGTGCTTACAGGTCTTCAGTAGTTATCTGGGCGTGGGGGAAATGACCAGGACTAAAAAGCAAAAGGAATGTAAAATGAGACAGAGTAGTAAAACGCAGAAACCACTGTGAATGGCAGAAGTTATGACTTCTTATGTCACCCAGGAGTGTTTCATTTACACGGAAAAAAAGCAGAAAGGAAAGAAGGAAACGGCTTCGCCCTGAGGTGGCACCAGGGATACATGGTCATTAGTGGCACATTTCCAGTCCCAGGGAACCAGCAACACCCCACAACAGCTAAGAACCAGCTGGAAATCCCCCCCAGCTCAGTTTCTTAACATTCCCACAGATTTAGACATTATGTTTTTTGTAATTACTCTCTCTTCCAGGCTTTTCTGTTTAACCATTAGCTTTACCTCCTCCTGCTGTGAGCTGCAAAATCCATCTTTGCTTGGTTTCCCCAGTAACTGGCTGGTGTCAGGAAGGATGCTGGACTGGGGTAGCCTGGCTGTGCGGGTGGAGTCCCCAGTGAAGGGATCCCATCTGGAGGGAACAAGGAACTCCTCCCTTGCCAAGAAAAGGGCTGAAAATCTGCCAGTTGCAGCTTGCAAGACACTTGCTGACATGCAAAGCGAGCAATGGCAGAGCATCACAGCCACCCAAGGCACCTGGCTCCAGACAGACACTTCTGGGAAGCCTTCAACAGAACCTGAGCAAAGTGGAGGGGAGAGCTGAGTGCCAGCAGCTGCGAGGAGACAAGGTGTGACTTCAGGGATGTGCCTCGTGGCTTCCAGGCATTAGCCCTCCACCACCAGCAGGTTCCCAGTTTCCCCGTTCCTGTGTCTGGTGTGACCTTGTGCACCTCCTGACATCAGCTGTGGGTGGACGGCTCGCACCAAGGAGCCACTGGTTCTGTGGCCTAAAGGCAGTCAGAAATGCCACTGAGCTGGGAGGATGAAATTCCACCCCCCACCCCACCCCCCCTTGCATGACATTACAGGTGCAGCAGGAGCTGGCAACGCTGTTCTGGAGACATTTATCTCTCCGTGCTTTCTGAAACTAGCAATTATTCCAATGAGTACCATTGTTAGGATCCATTATAAGGCTATAACCGCTGTTTCAGATCCCTGCTGTTCCCCAGCTCTCATGGATAGGCTCAATTCCACCCAGCTTCCCTTGACCCTGTCATTTCAGTTCTGTAATTACCTGGACTCCCACTGCCTTCAGCCCCAAGAGTCAAGAGGAGGCTCCGTCTCACCCACCATCTCTCAAGCACTTGCAGCATCTGCCTGTTTACACACACAGAGTCCTTCTATTGCTTGATCACCAAGGTCCGTGCTCCCAGACAGCATGAGGGTGAGACACAGCACAACCTCCTGCTGGGACCATCCCAACCCCTCCACGGGAAGGCAGTGGGTGTCTATCCTGTGATGGGGCCCAGGGTCTCCACTGGCTCCTTCATTCATCCTGAACGTGTTCAGAGAAAGCCATCTGACCAGGAGTCTCCCCCCACCACATCCAAAGGGGGTGAGGGAACACTGGGAAGGTATCGATGAAGGCACCTCCAGCACACATCCCAGTGAGACCTGGAACCTCCCATCTGAGAACAGGCAGGACTGGCCCTGCACCAGCACCCAGGACTGCACCAGACTGGCCTCAGCTAGTCATGCTTATAGGCCCCTCCTGCCACTCCATTATGAATACAAAACCATTATTTCTGGGCAAGCACTATCTCATTGAAATTTAAGCAATTCTGTTAATTAACGGGGTCTGAAGCATTTTATAATGAAAATGATTCATGTCAGCACAATAGTGATGAATTGGGATGAGAGGGAAAAAGCTCATGCATTCACTGAGGCTGTAATGACTTAACTGAGCTGCTTGTAATGATATAGCTCATAATACGCCATGCAAGATGGGAGGAAAGTGCTCAGGCGCTTCCCAGAACACCTCCAAGGTCACCTGTCCCAGTGGGGAGCAAGTCCAGGCCATTTGGCACACGCACAGCAGGACAGACAAACAGCCCCAGCTGGCTCTGGCTTTTCTGGTGGTACAAGGTAGACAAAATCCTTGTCTTTGGTGGGTGCAGACTATGAGCAGAAACCATCTCCTGCCGAGATGCTGCTTGTCCAGTCCACGCTGGAAAACTGGGGGTGTGCTGCAGATGAACTGCCCCATGCCCCAGGAGCCCCAGTGGGATTGTCACCAAGGAAGCTGCTCCCCCTAAAGCTGCACAGGTCACACCAGGCTACTACCCCACGTGTCAGGCTGATTTTGTCTTCTAGGCTGAGGTGCCACTTACCATTTGGTAGTGGCCTGGACAAATCAGGGTCCCCAAACATACTCCACACTAATTCCTTGAGTATGGCACTCTGAGCGTTGCCTTAAACACCCACCAGCAGCAAACATGCATGATCCAATCTGCTAGAGCCAGGAGAGCTCCTGCTCCCAAAACCTGACCCCCAGGGACTCTGCAAAAGCCGCAGCCAGTGATGGTGGGCAGACTTGTTCTCAGGGCACAGGGATAGAAGAGGCACAGACCTCTGCTGCTGCATGTAGAACATGGAAAAGTCCTTGCTGTCATTTCCCAAGATTTACCTTCTTTCCAGCCAGAAGAACTGCCAAACTTTGTCTTTCCCAGACACTGCTAACAAAGCAAGAACAACCTCCAGCTCAGACTCATCTCCCTAGTTCTTGTCAGCATCTGTTACAGTTGAATAATAGAGATGCATGGTGGCATACCCTCTGGTGCAAGGCACATGCGGCTTTCCAGCACGATCCAGATTAATCAGTATAATTACCAGACAAGGGGACACTTACAGCATCACAAAAATACCATCAAATCTGCTCAAACAGCAGATATTCTCTGGGTCATAAAAACAAAGCAGGATAAAGCACTCAGCAGGTAACTGCCTTCCAGGAATCCCATCACTATGGGCTTTTCTCTGCCTTCAGATACTTCTAACTCAGCTGTCCACATTCTTGGAGACCCTCTGGACAAGCCACCTTCCAGCTGAGGGAGCAATATGCTCCCTGCCACAAAGTGCAAAGCCAGAAAGTCAAGAGTAATGTACATGGATGTATCCTCAGGAGGTCCCTGGTCCAACCACAGCGCAAAGCTGGCTGTCTTCAAAGGCAGATGAGATTACTTAGGGACACATCCAGCCAGGTTTTGAGTATCTCCAAGGATGGAAATGCTACCTTCATGGTGACACGTTTTCTCTTCTTGTCATTTGTGTCCTTTTACTGTGCATGCCTCAGAAGAGTCTGGATCTGTCTTCTCTATTCCCTCCTATTTAGCTGGATATAAAGATTCACTCCCTCCAGCAGCTTGGTCAGTTAAAGTAAGCATATCTCCATCTCAGCCCAGGGGTAGCAAGGCACCTGCCAAATAGACCACAGATTCCTGCCCACACCTGCCTGCAGGGACATGGAAATACCAAGGTATATACCAAGACACAAGCACTGCTTGAGGCACACACCCTGGAAGAGGTCAGTCCACTGCACATGGGGTCTTAGCCTGCAGAAACTGGAATCATTTTCCACAGCTTTGTGGACACCAGCAAATGCCATGCTGCAGCTCCCACTATTCCAGTGGGGCCATTTAAATTGGTCATCTTCCTCCAAAAAGACAGTCTAAGACATTATGGGAATTCAGGGCTTATTGAGAGGTAGGACTTGGCATAGCACGGCATCCAGACGGTTTGGGTCTGCCTTTGAAAGGTCCATCAAATCCAAAATCGCAGCTGAATACTACAGCTAGTAACATCCAAGAACAGGAGACAAACTAAACAACCTACCATGGTCCATATCCTGCACTCAAGTGTGCAAACCACATGTACAGATAACACCTTTGCTAGGAAGGAAAGGGCTTTGCTGTGCAAAGAGAGTGGGTTGTAAAGGCAAGGAAGGGAGAGAGAACCTGTGCTGGAAGAAGTCATGGGCTTAGGCAGCGTGCAAGGGAGCACGTGCATGTGTGGACCTGCAATGAAAGGCACAGGAGAAGGTCAAAACCAAAAAGTGAAAACAAATTGTTCTTCATTACCATATATTATAAGAACTGTAACATGCCAGGTTTTTACGGTTCTTTTTATGGCCATTAATAACAATGGTGGCTCTGAGAGTTACGCTGTTGCTACGGATAATTAAATCTTATGCTCAGGGCACAAGCAGGGCCACCCAGGGCAGGCAGAACAGGATTCCCATGTGGAGCACTAAAAACCTACTGAGTGCAGAGTGGGAGCAGGATGGGATTTGCTTGGGTGGATGTGCTGGCTCTTGGCCAGTACCAAAGAGACATGAGGAAACAACGTCCCCCTCAGCATCCCCAGCCCTGTACCTATGTCCCCAGCAGTGCATTGGCACGGGCTGGCAGGGACATGGGGTATGCAGCCCATGCTGTGCACAAGGCCACAGTAGCACGGGACCGACTGCCACATCGAAACGGCCGATGGGCAGAGCTGCACATGGCATTCCTGGGGCCTAGGTGAGGCAGCTACGAAAGGTTCCTCACAGCTCAGACACCAAAGTCAGCCCCAGTACCTGCTTCAGCAGTCAGATATTCTGGAACCCGATGTGCTCAAGAGGGACTGAGGACTCTTCTGCAGCCTGTCAGCAGTTTTGCTTTTATGAATCACGAAAAAGCAGAACAGTAAATCAACCCCCCCCAGTGTATGAAATGGACAGCTTGAGAATTAAGACACAAAAAGTCAAGGAATCAAGAAGCTTGGATTCCCAGAGTGACATTAATTCTCACCACAGTCCCACAGGACACATTTTAGTTTATGCCTTAATACAGAGCATTAATGTTGTTGCAGGAAGCTGAGCCTCTGCACGCCCTGGCTTGTGCGCTCTGCTCCCAGTGGTCCCTTCTCATTCGAGCAGCCAGGCTTCTGCTCACACAAAGCTGCCTCAGATTAACAGGATCTCACATGCACCTGAATTTTCAGTGTTTGGCCCATTGCTCATCCATTCCCCCTCCCTCAACAAAACAAAGCAAGAGAAGCAAGTCCAGGTGCGGCAGCTTCTGGGCCAGGAGCACGTACAGCCCTGAGCTGCTTCTTGCACACTCTCCCCACCCCACCAGCCTCTGTCCAGACAATGGCATTTTCCACCATGTACCCCAGCTCTGCTGGGGACCTACTGAATTTGAGCTTCCCCCCAGTGCAGCTGGGGCGGGTGGCACACGCAGGGCTGGGGCTGGCTTGGCACACACACCGGGCTGGTTTTCGGGAGGTGCACGGTTTCACCCAGATGCAGAGGCTCAGGCATACATACCTTCCCTACACTCTCCTTATGCCAGAGCCTCTGAACAAATTTCACTCTGACTTAACATAAAAACAGACACAGAAAAGATCTATTAGCACAGACACAGGTCAGTCTGACAGAGACTTAGCACTTCAGTCCAGGGGTTGATCTCAGCCTGTGTCCCTGCGATTCTGCAATGGCATGGGGGACGACTTTGCTGTCCAGCTTTCCAACAAGAGCTCCAGCTACCCAGCCTGCTTGTCCTTTGACAGTTTTTCATTAAACTGTGGGTACTTTAGTGCATGCTTTCTGCCTTAAATACCTCTTATTAGCATTTGACTGTCTTCCCTCCTTAGAAAGCTTGCAAGACTCCCATTAAGGGTAATGAGAGTCACACTCCTGGGAGGCAAGGAGAATATATACCCCCAACATCTCCTGGTTATGATCTACTCTAACCAGTATGTCAGAGCATCATCTGCTAGGGATTTATTATGAAGGCATTTTACAACAGACTCTATTATAAGTTATTAAGGAATGGAGCAGCTTCTACTGTTCTTTCATTAAATATTAATAGAACATTTATAAACCGATCCTTAATTTAAAGTGTTACCTTTAATCAAAGCCCTGGTGATAACAATGCAGCCTTTGGTAAGGCCCCTCTGGTGGTACTTAAGCCTTTCATACCGAGATTCTCTGCGCCTGTGGGTGCCCTCCTGCCCTGGGCACTGAGCAGCTCTGGCCGGTGCCAGCGCCTGCAGGGCACACTGGGCTGGCAGCTGCAGGTCTTGCTGCACAGTGCTGCTGGAGCCAGGCAGCAGCCAGCATGACCATGGAGCTTCCTCCTCAACACCCAGGAACACCCGTGGCATGGGCACCCCAGCATCCACGGCTACCGTGGAGGCACAGGTCTGCTGGCACACAGCTGTGCCCTGACCAGACGAGCGGCCATGGTCTGGTCTCCTGATGCCCACTCGGATGGGCCAAGCCCAGCTCGGTGCTGCTCACCTGTTTTACTGTCCACAGTGAAGTGCTGCTCACCCTCCAGCACACTGTAGACTACCCGGGCACTGCTCCCATATGTGGGGTCATCAGCATCAGATGCCATCACCTGCATCACAGAGGTGCCTGCAGCAGGGACAAGGAGAAAAACATAAAGTCAGGGAGGAGGTAAAAAGAGCAATGCAAACCTCAGGGCCAGGGGCTGGCAGAAAGGGAGAGCAGGGGCTACCACTCGTCACTTGCACATCCTGATGGAAGTAAGAACAGTTGGGTGCAAATGCAGCATTGCCTCTCCCCACAGTCCTGAGAGGCAGGACTCCAAGCACTGCTGCAAATGCCCCTTTTGTCCTGCAGAGTGGCAGGAGGGACTGGACTTTGGGCCACCTTGGAGCTGCTGTCCTGCCTAGGACCTGCTCTCCAGAGGATCACTGGTCTGAACAGCTGGGAGTTTTTCTCTCAGCAGACTTCTACTGGACCATCTGAGGAGGAGCTGGGGATGGGATGTCATCACCACTGCTGCTCCTTTCCTGTCACCACTGAGCAACATGGTCACCTCCAGCCCATAGGTAGACCTCCCATTCAGGGCCTGATCCACACTGCACCACTGCATCTGCAGCAGACAGACCTGCAAAGGGATGACAGCTATGGGAGAAGAAAGGCTTTTGCTTGCCCAGAGCTAGACACAGCACCACGTCCTCATGCTCTACACGTAGCAGGACAGGAGGACTATAAATTGGATAAAAGTCCATCAGATGTCTGCAATTAAGTTATTGATTTTCAACACTGCCTCATTAAACTGGATTCTTTACTCCAACTGTCCCTGTGATGGCTTTAATTTGACATCATGTTCAATTTGACAAAAGCAGGACCCAGGACATGAGAACGAGGCCAGGAGCAAAGGGTCTGAGATCTACAGAGACAACAGAGTGAAGAAAGAAAGAGAAGAAGCCTAATCCTACCTACAGACACCTCTGAGAAAGAAGGTGGTGTGACCAAAGACCTGTGAGGATAGTTCTACCTCTAGCACTAGACTCAGAGCATCTCTGCCCCAAAGGTCAAGCACTGGCACCAGTCACCTTTCTGGTGCAATGAGGTGCAGGACAGGAAGAAGAGCCCTGAGCTGCTCATAGGAAAGATCACACCAACAGAAAAACTCCCTGCTGCAAGATACTGCCAGGGACAAGAGAGGACAAGGCTGGCAGAGAAGCTGGTAATTCATAACAGACAAGATCCCCCAGCAGTGACCACAGTTAACAGGCACGTTTTGCTTCAGAGATGACTCCAAGGCACAAAACCAGCCCAAACTGAAGGGAGCAGGAGAGAGCATTTCCCAGCTCACACTGCTGCATCCATCAGCTCTGCTCTGCCTCATGCACCTCCTGGGGCTGCTGAGCCACCAGCTGAGGACCACACTCCGGTCCAGAATCCCTTCTGTTCTGCAGTGCATCCATCCATACACCGCAAAGAATCTCACAGGCTGCTCTTGGCTAGACCTATGTCATGAGTAACTCGGAGCCAGGATTACTACTCGTAAGCATCTGAGTATAGACCCGTTACGTTCCCAAACACCAGAGGTATGCACAAAGTCAGAAGCAGCCTCTGTTCCCACATCGCAGTGAGCAGAAATGGATCTGAACCCATCCAGATGGAGGATGAGGAGCTCCAGTCCCTGACACCTTCCTCTTCCCATCAACAGGCTACAACCCCACAGCCTGCAGGCAAGCCAGGCAGCCAGGGCACTTCTGCACCAGCCCAGCCTGGACTCAGGCAGGAGATGAGAGAGTGGAGATAGCAATGCTGCTGCAAGCAGCTGGAATGCACGCACTCCCCCAGTCCATTTAGCTTCTGATCTCCTGAAAAGGGTGTTCGCTGAAGAAAATGAGCAGTTACCATGGCTGCTTTTCATTCTCCCTGGCTGCAGCTCTGCTGATAACATGAGAATCCCCCTCATCGGTCTTCAGCAACAAGCCAGTTCGAGTCAACTTATTTATGCTTTGCTGTCTCCAGTGAAGTTATGGCACATCCCTGCCAGGCACATCCAGATTACACCTCAGCAACACCAGCTCCCTGCCTTGCAAACAACTGTTTAAGAAATACTATTGCTGTATTTTCTTAAAAAGGTCTGTCCTGCCTCCTCCTCCCCCTCACCCTCAACACACAACTATTCCACCAGGTTCAAGACAAGGTGGATCATCACCCTCACACCAGCATCTGCACTGCTCACCCCTTCAGGTACCCTGGCATGTTCCCTTGGAAAGCTTCTGATCACAAAGCTGAGAAGGGAGGAATCAAGAGAAGGGAAGGTACAGGGCAACAGTCTCCAAGCATCCCTCTCCAGCTGCAGCAGAGAAGCCCTGCTAGAGATGCTTGGAGGTGCCAAAGTCTGGGAAAAAAGCAGCAGCTGCCCCTAGCAACAAGCAGGGCTCCTTCTGTGCCCAGCCTGGCAGCACCCAGCTGAGAGCCCATGCCCAGTGTCCACAGGCAGCACCTGCACCACAGGCAGAACCTGTTGACCTTGCACAAACATCCCACACTCCAAGAACACTTGCTCTTGCCTGGGCACCTCAGAGGCAAAGGGTTAGGAGATCCAGAACTCACCCACACGTACACGAGCCCGTCAGGTTATTTGCCTGCTCTTGCCCTGTACACAGTATAAACTGTCAGGGCTCCATGTGTGCAGACAGAGCATGTGCCACAAGGACTGTGTCACAATCCTCTGTCCCAGACATCTCAGTGCTGCCACCCCATAGATGCCAGCCCAGTGACTGCTGAAGAGAGGGACTAGCCACTAAAATCTGCATCAAGCTCTGCATCTCACACTACTGCTCCCCAGCTGCATTCGCTCAGTTGCTTAATTCACCTGCCAATCCATCCCTGTCAGACAAAGGGCTGTTCTTGCATTCCAGTATTTAGCTAAACATTGTGACATTGCATCAGTGCCAGAGTCCCATGGGAAGGCAGGATCCACATCCACCCGGAGCTGGGGTTTCCTTCCCCATTTTAAGCCATGCCCTGGACAAGGCAGGTGGGTTGCTGCTCTCAGTTTTTCAGTGCCAGCACAGAAGGCTCCTGGCCCATGGGGCTGCCTCTGGATGCTGGAATCTGGCAAGCAGGGTCCCTGGTGTGAGTCCCATGTTTGGGACCAGCACTTTCCACTCCAGCGCGAGGGGAAACCAAGCAGCATGAGGAGCGTTGCAGCAAGGCACCTTCAGCTCAGGGGCAGCAGGATCATGGCACACTACCCTTAGGCTGAAGCCCTAGACGTGATGAAGGCTCTGCTCTTCCCTACCTGCTCTCATAGCATTTCATTAACAGCTGAGCAACAACGGGCAGGTAGGGAACATTAACCCCACTTTGTGCCTTGACTTCTAGTCTTTGAAGATGCAGCACAGCCTGTTCAAGGTCACCTATAGGATAGCAGGAGTCCAACTGTCCAGCATCCTCTCTTAACCCCTACTTACCTCTTTTCCACCCATCCCTTCCCCTCTCTTTCAATGTGAAGCACAGAGGCCTTGAATTCCAGATTAACTTGATCCCCCCTTCCTTTCTGCAGAGACAAGCCGAGGAACACTGGCTGCCACCCCTGCTCTCATATTGGTCCCTGCTCTCCAAGCATAGCACTGCCCACAGCAAGTACAGCATGTACAACTTATTTCATTTTCTGGCATGTGCCCTAGCCATAAAAGATACGATAAATAAAATCTCAACATCCATCATGTACTGTACAACCCACCCCTCATAACTAGAAAGCCTGAACTTATATCCAGAGAGATAATTAGACACGTAAAATGAGATACCTAAAGACCTCAGTTCCTCCCCTGGCCAGCTCACCCCACAGAACCAGAGGAAACCAACAATTTTACATAAAAATTAGAGAGTCAGAGCCCATCTCTCACTCTCCTGGTGCAGAGGTGCAGCAGCTCAAACAAATTGTGTTTCCCCCAGAGGAAAGAGGGACCAAGACCCTCCCTTCGCCCACAGCACACATCGGGGCCCAGAGCACCTGGGTGACCCAGTGCCCACAGGTTTGGCTGCAGGAGGGGACAGAGACCCTGGCTGCCACCCATCCTCCAGCTCCAGAGGCCCTGCCTGGGCTGTCCCTGTTCCGCACCCTGAGCCACCCTGGAGACCTGCCAGGGACATCAGCCAGCCCCTGACTCTGCAAGGCCATGGAGATCACTCCTGCCAGAAAGGGGCTGCTGGCACCCAGCTCTGTGAGGTGCCTGGCAATGCCTCCAAGAGCTGTCAGGATCAAGGAGCCATTTCTCTGCAAGGACCTCTCCTGCTGCAGCCCCAAGCACGGACCTGCCCCGACACAGCTTGGGGCCCTGGCAAACAGCAGCTCAGCCCCTGCGCCTTGGCTTGGATGGACAGGGCTCCACAGAGCACCTTTGAAAAACTAATGCAGACCTGTCCTGGCATCCATCACCACCATCCTTGCAGGACCCAGGGCCTTTGGGGCCAGTTTCAGTGATCCTGGGAGGTGCCATCCACCTGCTAATGGCTCCAGACCACTTAATACACGTCACTCTCTCCAAACATGTTTAGCTACAAGAAATGTTGACAGGCAAACTCCAAACACATCCAGGAGTAAAGAGGCTCTTCACTGAACCCGCAAGCAAGTCGACAGGACCTGTCACTTCCCCAGGGACAGAAGTACAGCCAGGTTCAAGTCCTGTGGGGAGGCAAACAGGTAGCAAGAAAAGACAACACCTGCTAAATCTGACAGCCCCCCCCTCACGGCAGCCTTCACCCCTTCCCGCTGGAGGTAGGAGCCTCCAAGTGCTCTCCAGATCTGCTCTGGGGCTGCACCTGCACCTCCATCTCAGCCTGAGCCCAAAGGACAACTCTCCCCACGCTTAGAGCACCTTTCCGTGCAGATCTGGCTCGCTCCAGGACAGCACTTGGTCATTTCAGCCCTGCAGAATATAAAGGACCCTGAGGAGTGCTTTGTCATGCAAAGCCACATGCCTGGGACTGATGCCAGAGTGCAGCACTCCCATCTCAGGGACCTGGTTGCTGTGGGGGCAGGAAGCAGCTGAGATTTTATAAACAATGTAATTTACAGCTTTCCTCTTGCCCCAACATAGGCAGTGGTTGATACACCCCAGAAACAAGCAGGTAGGGCATCAGGGAAACAATAAACCTGAGGAGCTTAAAAATTACTGGAGCAGAAGAGAGTTTCTTGCAATCTCAGGAACATTCTGCCTTGGTAGAAAGTCAAATCTGACCTAGAGGAGATTTGCTGCAGAGCCCTCACACCCCACAGGACAAGCCCAAGGGAACTGACCTGGCTGTGGCGGAACTGCTCAAACATACAACCATGGAAACATCTCTTGGGGTATCTGGCCAGAAACTCATTGCACAAGGTACCCCAGTCCCTGACACCAAGCAGGTAAATGTGCCATCTTGGGGAGCAAACCAAAATATTAAATTAAGGGGGCAGAGGTTCCCTGAGGGGCTTTGCATGTGCAGCTGGATGAGAGGTTGTAGCAGGGCAGAGAGCTCAGAGTTTGCACCATGACCAGGAGTGCAGTACGGAAGGGTCTCACCAAGGACCAACAGGCAGTGCAAGCCCCAACAGCTTCCAGATGCACATAAGTGTTTGGAGCAATTTCTATCAAGGAGAAAACAAGATCAGACTGCCTGCAAGTGTTCTGGCTGCATGTTAAACAAAGTATTTTCCTCTGCTTCCAGTGAGGAGATTAAACAATTTCTCTTGACAATAATCACTTCTGCATCGAGCCAGCTTTGTGCTAGAGCCAGGGCTTGACCCCAAGTTTCTGTCTGTGCAGCCAAATAATCTCTAATCTGGACTTGTTGTTACACAGAGAAATAAGGAGAACAAAATGCACCAAGGGAGGAGGGATGTTCTGATGAGAGGATGCATATTTCCAAGCACATCCCTCTTCCCAAACAGCTCCAGAAGTGAGCTCTGGGCTGCAACACCCACTCTGTGCCAAGAGTTGTCTTGCAGGAGGCTCTGGCTGCTGGACTGGGGCTGATGCCTGTGTGCAGCAGACAGCTGTTAAAGAGACCCCAAGGAGCTCAGGAAGGAAGCCCAAAATACAGCTAATTTTAGCATCTCCTGTTACAAGATGAAGCTCCTGCAGTTCCCAGGGTTAGCTCCAAGCAGCACCTCTGCCCTTTACCAATCCCAGACTCTGGCCCTACCTTCCTGACCGTCTTACATCTGCCATTTCTGATCCATCAGATAGCAACAGCAACCTCCTCTCGCTTCCCTTTGCAGAGGTTCGCATTGAGTCTGGATGAGTTCATGGAAGACAGACACTGAAGTTGACTAAACCCACGGAAACCACCCACAGCTGAAGAAATCCCCAAGCTGAAACTGGTTGCTGGCTGGGAGAACGTGCTGTGTGTGCTGTTCTTCCTCCTCCATAAGCATCCACTTTGGCCACTGGCAAGACAAGATCCTGGAACAGAGAATCCTCTGGTCCACCCTGACTTAGTCTCAAGCAGCACTCATGCTGCCGCTGCCAAAACGCACTGCCCTGGCCCCAGCATGGAGCAAGGGGCAGGTGTGTTGCGAGGCACTCCCAGCTTCTCTGTGAGAGCTCCTGCAGCTCTCTCATTTGTTATTCCCTCTTAGACACTAGGAAATCAAATGACTTTCCCTCCCAATTAGTACTCCTTCATTATGCAAATAATGTCCTTTGATCTGCTCCTGCTGTCACAGAGCGGATCTGACCGTATTTGTTTTATTCCTCTTTGTGCCCCAGGAAAGTACCCACCTCTGGGAGCTGGGACTATGCTTTTGTCAGGGAGTGGAGAACTGCTGCTGGTAGTTGCGTGAGTGAGAAGAAAAACCACCCACTTGGGCAGCCCCAAGTGAGGTCTGGGAAGGCAGGAGCATGAGAGGAGGAAGAAGGGGATCACCCTTCACTTTTCAGCTGGGCTGCAGAGCAAAGGCTGTCAGAGCAGCAGAGACAGTGAGCAAACAGCTCCCTACAAACAAACTCCAGGCTGGAAGAGTAGCTGTGCCCTTGGGGTGCCCCCATCCCAGCCCCCTTCCCCAGCAGAGAGCACAGCTGAATCAGAAACACTGGTGATTCAGGAAAACATCTGCACCCAGACCGGGCATAGTCACCAGTCAGTCTGCAGGCTTTAACCTTGATGTATTGCCAATCCAGGCTCTCTCCACGCTGACGAGCCTTCCTACCCCTGCTTGGCCAGTACAGAGGGTCACTGTTTCCCATTTGGTCTTACAAAATACCCCAATACCAACCACAAAAAAGCCATGACCACAACTGCACATGGCCTTGACGCCACAACAGGAGCACTCCCACACAAACCAGGCCTGGCAGGGTATTTCCCACAAGAAAGTCCTTAACTTTACCTCCTTGACTCAGGCAGCATCCTGTGTCCTGCATCCTCAGCCTTTCCTACAGTGGCTGGAGCTGAACTTCAACACACCAGGTCCATGACCAGCTCCAATTCCATATCCATACCAGGGCCATAGCGAAGGAGCAGGGCAGCTGCAAAGCCCAGAGCATTGAGGAAGACTACTTCTCATGCTTGCTTGTTTATGCTTTCACAGGATGTCTCCATCCTGCCCTTTGCACTATCTGCTCCTGGGCAAAGCACGGGTAAACCAAAGGAGAATCAGGAAAGAGTCAGGGACTTGCAGTAGCCACAGGTGGGTACCCTCCAGCTCTGCATTCATGCCACAGGAGACCATGTGGTAGCACAACTTGACAGCACAAGCCATGTGAATCTCTCCCTGCCCTGGGCCATCTCCAGGGCTAGGATGCTACAGAGGAGCCCTCAGGCCTCCTAGAATGGCCTGGCTACAGAAAGCTCCAAGGCTGTCACAGGCACAGACACCAGCCTGGTGAGCAGAACAGGCTCTTGGCTCCAGCTCCCCACTCTGAGCATGCAGCTTGGAAGCACAACCCACGCTGTTCACAGCACTTCTCTTTACTTTTAAGTTCTGAGTATTTTAATTTGCAGGAATCGCCTCCTTTCATGTTGTGAAACCATGTTTCTTTCTCTCTCTGATCTCCAATTTCGCATAGAAACTGTCTCCTTTGATATGTCTTGTTCACATCAGTCTGATCAGGCAGCTCCATAATTGTTAGTGATTTTCAAAGAACTGGGATCCTTGTCTAATACTCAGAGTCGAGAATTCCTTCCTTTAAATGTTGTTCAAGCAAAAGAGATTAAATTAATTTATTTCTTCCCTTTGGGAAAAGGATGCCTCCTGCTCTGCTGCCCACATGCTGTCTTTCATTTCTCCAGGAGCACATGGCTGTAGTTCAAGGGGTCACTCTCTGACTTGGGAAGGGATTTGTGCAGGTAAATGGAAGAGGAAGGAGAGCTTGGGATGCCTCAGGAGAGTTTGCTCTCCATTCGTCAACAGAAACCCAGGCGGCAGCAGCTCCTCTGGTGTGGACAATTCCTGCACATCTGTACCTGCTGGAGGCCACACGCCAGTCTCACAATATGCTGCGCATTAACCATGGAAAGCCAGAGCTCTGTCCTGAGGCAGCACAGACCCAAGCACCACCCCCCGCACTCCTCTCTCTCCCAGGATGCCTCTTCAGCCCGCTTCAGACCTTCCTGTACAGCACAGAAGGATCCAGCAGCCTGGTTCACCTGAGTTGCCGAGCCCCTCATGCGGCTCAGCCCTGCTCCCCCAGCCCCGGGCCCCCAGACCTTGCTGCCTTCCTGGCACCATCACCTTCCCACTTGCTAACAGTGCTGGGACCTGCCTTATCTTTGATGTCAGTCAGTCTTTTGCAGGCTGTCTTCTACCTTGTGCAGCCTTTTGGAGAGCAGTGATTTATAGTTCTCTGCCTGCAGCGCTTGCTGGCACACAGTCTGGTACACGTCCTGGCTAGTCACAGGGATAACAGATAGCCCCACGTGGATGGGGAACCCACGGTGTGACACTCCAGGCAGCGCAGCAGGCCAGCCACTGTCCCGGGACTGCAGCTGTTCTCAGCAGCATGGGCACCCACCATGGGGCCAGCACAGGGAGAGAGGGCAGCAATACTGCAGCTGATGCAGCAGCTCCCTGTACCCCTCCTGGTGCTCAGGTGAGCTCAAAGCTCATGGCCCCGCTCCACCGTCCCTGGGCTGATGGTCTCACGCAGTGTCGTGGCACACTCCCCAGCCCAGCCCTCAGCACTTCAGAGGGGCTGGTTGCCAATGAACTTAAAAGATGTCTGGTGGCAAGGGGATGGGCAGGCTTACAGTGACACAGGGAAGCTACACTCTGTCACAGGGGACAAGAATTCCCCAACCTCAGCCAGCAATGCTTGGGCATTGGGAAAGGCTGGAAGCCAGTCAGAGGAGCTCGGCTGTGTGCGTGGGGACACATGAGGGGTGGCTGGGCACCCACAGGGTTCTGGAGAGCAGCACACAGAGGACGGCTCGAGGAGGGGCTGCAGCACAGGCCATCAGAAAGGGAGAAACAGGCTAATTTGAGCTGTGAGCAGCTGGGAGCCCCTGGCATGCAAAGGTTCAGTTGTGTCCCACTCAGACCCCCAGCATTTGGGAGTGAGGAGGCTCTGCAAAATTGGGGTAAACGCACAGCAGGCAGCTGGCACTGACACGACCTGTCTCCAGGGCACAGCTTAGGGCTGAGACTGAGTGCTCAGCCACAGGCTGGCAATCAGCTCAGAGGATTTATTCACTTGTTTTCCTTAAGCCACCTTATTTATTTTTTCTTTTGGCTCCAAAGCTCTGGTCTCAGCTGGAATCCCTGGGATTTGCATGCAGTTTTGCGGGGTGCGGCAGGCTCAAGGTTTGACAGGAGAGAGGCAGAGGTTTCCCCACCCACCTCCTCCCACCTGGGAGACCTACCTATGGGGGACAGCTCAGCCACACTGCCGATATAGGGCCCCTCCAGGAAGCGTGGCTCACTGTCGTTGATGTCCTGCACCTTGATGATGAACTCTGACTCAGGCTCCAGCAGCTGGTCCGTCTGCCGGTCACGAGCTTGAGCCCGCAATGTGTAGAAGGTTTTCTGCTCCCGGTCCAGGCGCTCGGTGGCATGGATGTCACCTGTGATCTCATCGATGAGGAAGATAGTCCCCGCGCCCTCCCCGGAGATCGTGTACTTGATGGAGCCATCCCCCTCATCCGAGTCCGAGTGGATCTGCCAGGGAAAGAGGGAGGGGGTTGGAGCAGGCTGGGGCCATGCTTGTGCTCCCATGGCCGAGGCTGCATGGGTGTGGAGCTCCTGCACAAGGTGCCCATGGTCCCTGCATGATGCCCATCTGCTCCCTCTGCTACTGCTGGACTAGAGAGAAGCACAGAGCACCACCAGATGATGACCACGCATGGAGGAAGGCCCAATAAACTGCAACTTCAGTCCTACCTATTCCACCATACAATCAACAGATCACAAATCCTGCTGGTAACTACTCACACCACAAACCAAGGGACAAACCCCACCACTACAAGGTTAGGAGATGATGGAAAAGGGAAAGAGAACTCAGCAGCATTCCAAAAGAGAGAGGATTCCCTGTGGGCAAGGACCCAGGACCCTGGAAGTGTGGGATCACATCTCCCAAGCTGCACAGCAGACCAGGGTGTAAAGGCAGCTCACCACCAGCCTCTGTCCCCATCTACCCAGCCAGCTGCTCAAAGCCCATCTTCATCGCCTGGTCTGCCCCAGCCCCAGCCCTCTCCAGTTCCTGGGCAGTCTGTGCTGACAAGCCTCCATGCCCGATAGCTCACACACTTGCTGCAAATCTGCGTTGGGTTTAGGTGGCAAGGTAACGGGGAGCAGGGGGTGTCAACCCATCACATCACACCCAGAGCCCCAACCTGAGCAAAGCCTGCAGGAGAATGTGGCAAATCAGGCCCATGTTCAGGATGAAAAACAGCCCCTGTGGAAGATGCTTATGTAGCCAAACCCCACTTCATTTTCTAATTAAGACAATGTTTGAAATTAGGAAAAGAAAGGGTAAACAGCAGCTCCCCATGGACCAGGAGCTGACTGGAATCCAGGCCAGACGTCCAGAGATAATTTTATTGGTGGCATTAAACTGAGTTATGAGGTTTTTACAATCCAGCCACTTATGAGAAATCTATTAACAGTAACTGGACAGGCAAAATGCATCTTGACAGAGAGCAGCATGGGCATTAATTGGGACAATCCATAATGGGACAGGCCCCCCGGAAAGGTTTCATCAGTTGCCTTCATTTGCTTCCTACAATTTCTGCTTAGAATCAGCAAAGTCATATGTCCCCCTCCCAAAGAAAGAAAAAAGCCGTCCATTAATCGACTAATGAAATATGAAAATGTTTATGGGCCATTCAATCTTCCAAACTGCAGTTCTATAATCCACCTTTCAGACATACAGCTCTACCAGCAAGAATTTATACCAGAGCTGCCTCTTTTTTATGATGCCTTCATTATATTTGTCTTGTTAGATACAGTTTATATGTTTATTTCTCGAGTGAGGGGCCCACGCGTTAGATAATTCAATGCATTTTGCGCAACATTCACATATTACTGCCCACATGGAAACATCTCCCAAGGCTTGCCTGGGAAGGAGACTTTCACTCAGCCAGCCAATGGGGCTGTGAGATCAGCAGGGCTCTGGGACCACTGTGGTGGCTTGGCCATAGACCTGCTGGGGCAGCTCCTCTTGCAAAGTGCCTGCAGGATGGTCTGTCCTGGTCTGCAGGAGCATCCTGTCCCTGTGGTTCTGCCCCAGCCACCCTGCCCAGCCCTCCCCACTGGCTGCTGGAGAGCCTGCTGCCCCCGTCCACTTCAGGGCGTTCTCCCTAATGTTCACTACTACTCCACTAGTGATCAAGCTTTTGAGAAAAAACAACAACAACAAAAAAAAAGGTGCACCGTGTCTGTACAGCACAGGTAACAGAAACCTGCATTTTTCTGCTGAACACCAGGCTCATGATTAATAATTAGGCCAGAGATAAACCACCAAGCATCTCTTCCCAGAACCACAGTGAGCTCTTGGAACATCCTCTTTACATATTTGCTCATTGCTGACTGCTCTGAGCAGACACCAGCATCTCTGCAACTGGAACAATAAGAAGAAAAATGGAGCCTGGGCTCAAGGGGCTGTAGAGACTGATTTACAAGGGAAGATTAAAAAGAGCTAAATCTGTGCTGCTTGGCTAAACAACAACTAATGGGGGGAGGGCTGGATGACAGACTACAGACTCTGGAGGGGAGATGCCACGGGCCCAGAACACATCCCAGGGATGCTCTCTCATCACTGAGGGCAGGCTCCGGGGGCACCATGTTCCCATGCCAGCCTGGGGACACCCCCCCCCCATCAGCACCGGGCATAGCAGGCGAGCCAAGCTGGGCACTCAAGGACAAGGGCGCCCACAGCAGCCAGAGCCGTCCCAAAGGTGGACAAAAAGCTGTTCTGTTCAGTTTGTTAAACAGGAAAATAGTTTCCTTGTCCTAAAAGGCTACAACCAGGAATTTTACGAAGCCATTAATTACTTACTAATAATTAAATCAAAATTAAATGTGAACAGAAGTGCACATTCCTTATTAAAAGCGATTAAACAGAAAGCACAGATACACAAATAAAAAAAATGACTCTGGGGCTAGAAAAGAAAGAAAATCAAATAAAACCTAGCCCATAATAAAGGCACACTCTGTTTGCTCCAACTCATAAAGCTCAAGTTCATCAATTTTCTTTAAATATTAGCAACTTAATTAAATCTGCTTTTTTTCCCTTTAATCCTCTCCTCTATCTAAAATAGATCTGTCCACATGCAGAAGTTTGTAACTAGTGCTGACCCCATAATTCTATTTAAAAAACCCAAAGAAATCCACATCAAACTGACAGCAGCCTCAGGGGAAATTACAGTTCAGAAGGAGGATTAACTAGAGAACCCAGATTTTATGGAAATGGTATTGGCCCTTCAAGAAGCACACGTAGGTGTGCAAGGGGCGTCCATGGAGGGCAAGCCCCGGCCACAGGTGCCCATGCAGGAAGGCTCCTGGACCCGCAGGCTGTGCCTGCAGGGCTGGCACACTGCCCTGGGAAGTCTGGGGCCACCCCAGCCCAGACTGCTCCAGATGGGCACCTAAGGGTACCCCAGCCCCAAGGAAAGGCCTGGCCCCCAGTTCTTTCAGCCCTCAGGAGCTCTGTTCATAGGGATGGGTTTTCAGTGCAGGCTGTTTATTGTGAGCAGGGCGGGTGATGCGGTGAATGATGTGGAAAGGGGCTGTAAAATGGGTTAGTTGTAGGTTCCCGGGTTCGTCTTGGAGATGAGGCAGTTGCTAGGCTACCTCTGGAGTTTGACAGGGCCTGATGCTGGAGTCGCTTCCCAGGGGAGCCCTGAATTGGCTGTAACTGCAGCGAGCACAGCGTCGGAGGAGCGCAGCCCTCGAGTGTCTGCTGAAACGGACACAAATCACCGCTGAAATCCCAGCTGGCCCCCAGCCAAGAAGCCCATTTTCAAACCTCCTCTAGACTCATGACCAGACGGCTGAGGCCATCAGACAGCCCTGCTGCAGGAGCTCTTGGGCATTCTCCTTTGAGGAGAGCCCATGTCCCCAGAGGGGCAGCTCTAGCTGGCTTGCAGTCCTCTGCCTGGTCCCAACAGCAGGCACTTCCTCCATCAGCATGGAAATAACACCCTCCCAACACGTGGGAGCCACAGGGCAGTTTCTCCACAGCCCCCAGGAAAGGACAAAACCCAGCAACCCCAAGGCAAAATACTCCTTCAGCCTCAGGACACCAGGAGTGGAGGAAGCAGAGGTCTATGTGCAGCCTCCCCACAGCCCAGGAGGTCACATGCCAAGGAAGCAGCAAGTTCCCAAGAACAGATCCCATGCTGCCCAGCAAGGCACTCTTATCTGCCAGCAGCTCCAGGTTTGCCAGCAGTCCTTTCTCCCTGCTTGAGAGAGATCAGGGCTTTTCCAGCACGAAGAGACCAATGTGCTCTGGTGACAGCCACCACATTCATTGCACAGCTGGATGTGCTGGTTACAAGCCCAAAACCTCCCAGAACCTCTCCCTAGAAGTCCACCAGTGCCACTGCCTGTGCAAAGCCCAGCAAGCATCTGGCCCAGGGAGCAGCACAGGAACTCAGTGCAGCTCCCAGCTGGCACTCAGAAGCACCCACAGTACAGGACTGATGAACTGAACTCCTGGCAAGCCCCGGGAAAGTTCTATCATCAACACTGGCCCTCAGGGTCCCTTCAAACCCTGCACAGCATGTACCTTCCTCACCATGCTGTGCGGGACAGAGATACATAAATCATAGAATCATAGACTGGTTTGGGTTGGAAGGGACCTTAAAGATCATCTAGATCCAACCTCCCTGCCATGGGCAGGAACACCTCCCACTAGACCAGGTTGCTCAAAGCCCCGTCCAACCTCGTCTTGAACACATCCAGATGGAGCATCCACAACTTTCACAGAGAACAAGTTCCACTGTCTCACCACCCTCATAGTGAAGAAATCCCACAACTTCCTTGCTCTGGCCACAAACCAGAGCAGGATTTCCATGCCACAGCTAGAGTGGAACATCTCCTCTGCCAGAGCCAATCTTCAGAGATAATTAGCTAGGAAACAGCTGCCGTAGCCTGCAGATCCCACATAGTCATTCCAGGACCAGGAGGGAGCCACAGGAGTGGCCACAAAACCCAGCACATAATCCCCATGCTGAAAGGGTTCCAGGAACAGGGATGGACCATCTTCAGGAAGTCAGGGTTGTACCTATGGCACCAGCTGCTGGAACAAGAAGGCCCTTGGTGCCACAGCAGCACTTCAGCTCCCAAGACATGGCACAGACCAGCATGAGCAGATGCCAGCCCAGCCTACACATCTGCTCCAGCCCAGCAGGTCCTCCCACAGAGATGGGGCTGAGCCTCCCCCACTGCGCCCACAACACCCACAGCTGCACCCCTTCTTGCATCCACCCAGACACCACAGCAACCCAGCACATGACTGGAAGAACACAGATGTGAATTTTGGTGTGCTCCTGTCTTTGAGTCTGGGAGCACTTGCTTCTCTGCCGCGGCCAGCAGGGACAAGGGTCCTGCCATCCCAGTCCACAGACCACTTTTCTAACCAGGCCCCCATGAGCAACCTCCATCCAGGCTCTCTCTCCCCTGCCAGGCTCAGTCGTGCTGCCAGCATGCCCTGCTCTGCCACTGGCTCAGCCAGCCCCACAGAGACATAGGGTTACCTTACCTTCCCCACATAAAGCGGCTCCGTGCCCGTGTACTCTTCCACCACAAAGAACTGATTCCAGACCCAGCCGCGCTTCACTCGGCTGCCGGCCAGCAGCGCAGGGTCCCCCGGCTGCCCCAGGCCTGGGCCCTCCACCGCCGTGTGCATGGCCCAGGCACCCAGCTCCTGGATGGCGCAGAACAGCAACAGCATGGTCCACGAGAAGCCCTGCAGACCCTTCACCATGGCACTCTAGGAGGCTGCACGAGCAGTAGCTGTTGGAGAGGCAACTGACATCCTTTAGGGAAGAGGAGGAAAGTCCACACTAGCAGCGTAGAGCTCACTGGTCAATGCAGAGCATCCTCATCCTTGCTGCATGCCATGTCCTGCAACTGGAGCGCTCCTGTCCCACCAGGCTGGAGTCACATCTCTGACAAAGGGGTCCCGGGGGTGCTGCTGGTGCAGGAGCAGTCAGTGCTGGTGCCTTGCAGGCTGCTCCTGGGTCTCCAGAGAAGAATCTGACAGCTGGCATTTGTCCCCAGGCACAGAGCTGCAGATCTCCATGCTCAGTTGCCGTCGGTCTCGCCAGGGAGCAGGGTCATGCACAGCCCACTGCCCACCCTGCCAGCGGGCAGGGAGCTCCACGGTGGCGTGTGGGGCACTCACAACTGTCATTCATGGGACACAAGGGGAAGTTTTTCCACGTGTGGTTTCACAGAGGAGTTAACAGGATGAGCTGCTGTGGCCAACGTCTGTTCTGCAGTGGCCCTGGACTAGTGTGTGAGGGGTCTGGCAGCACAGGCGCCAGTGCCACACGTGCAGTTCACAAGCGCATTTGTAACTCTCATCTTCAGAGGGACGACATCCCAGCACTTGGTGAAGGGTCCTTTGCCCAGCTGATGCCCGTCACTTCCATCCTCCGCTGGCTCACGCAGGGAGGTGCAGGGCAGCCGGCAGCATCCCCAGGAGCCTGGAAAAGGCCAAGGTGTCAGTGCTGGTATGAGAGCGGGGCTCCGTGCCCGCCCCGTGCTGCCCCTGCAGCCTTGGTCAGTATCTCCCACCCTGCTCTGCCCCCGAGGCCCCTCAGCAGAGCTCAGCACCACAGGCCCCCCGAAAAGGGAGGGCAGCAAGCTGCAGAGCTCTCATTGCTAATAGACATTTGCTCCAACAGGGACTCTGAGACCAAGGAGCCCCACTGCCGAGGGTCCTGCTCACACGGTCCCTGGGTTGCCAAGGGGAGGTCTGCTGCTGGTGGGGGGCCATCACTGCTGGAGCTGGTGGGAGACGTGCAGGCAGCACCCTGGCACTGCACAGCTGCTGCTGCCTGCACAGGGTCAGGCCACACCAGTCCTGCTCGCACAGACTGGGCTCACACTGGGAATACCAACGCTGACAGTGGGAGGTGCTGGCCACTGCTGCTGGTCTTCCCAGCAGAAATTTTCCTGGCATCTCACTTCAGCAGCAACGGGCTAGGAGAAAAGCATTTGGTCAAGGACTCGCCACTGGGCTGACTTTAAAACTAACAGTTTAAGGGCTCTGGAGTAAGCTTTGAGCCACCCGCAAGGAACTAAGGACAAAGACATGAGACCTGTGGCCAAGGGCAGCCTGCATCCAATGAGTACCTGGAGAGAAGACACCTGACGAGGAGATGGGGATGCAGCATCCATCTCTCCCTGCACCAACACCATGAGCTTCCGTCAGAACTCTGCAACACCAGCCACAGCTAGAACTACTCATGAAACATGCACATCTTCACCAGCTTGCAGAATTAATCTCCTGTCATCTGTGACTTTAAATAGGAGGGGTAAAGAAGATGAATGAAGAAAGGGGAATGATCCTGGACTAGATATCCATCTACTCCCCACAGAAGGGGAACCAGACTGTGCTCCACATAGCCCCCCTGCACAATGCTCAACAGCTCCAGCAGTTAAGAATCCAGTGAGCTGCACGGTCATTTCTGCCTTTGTTGGTCTGGACAAGCACTTACAGAGAAACATGGGGCGTTAGCACCAGGCATCCTTCCACACTGGCTGCTCATGGCTCAGAAGCAGTGTGCCATGCGATGCACACTCTGTTCACACACAAGGGCTCACGCTCATGTTCCATCCCATGCACAGCTAAGAGCACTCATACACACTGGCACTCTCTTTTGTCCATATTTGTGCCTCTTTTAGGTGTACACGTGTTCTCCCCTCTGTGTACACATGCTATATTCCACACACATATGCACGTCAGCTGTCACATGTGCAAGCCTTGTGCACTTCATGCTCCAAGGAGCACAGGGTCTCCAATGTATTTTTATGTTAGCAGTCATGGTACAGAAGCACTAACATTCCCCCCATCCCTCTTCCCTGCCAGCCTGTTTGTTATTAAGACATCTCCACACGAGTCACGTAAGGTTGTTGGCAATGGCACGACTCCCTCTTGCAGTCAGGCCTCCACACACAGAAGCCACTCCTGCCACTGCTCCTGAAGGGCCGGCTACTCTTGCCCATCTGGTGAAAAACTCTATCATCAAAATATTTCACATTGGAGACTATATCTAGGTAAGCAAGATGACCTGTAAACAAGTGACAGACTGAATTGTTCCTTCCCATGGTTAGAAGTCTCACAGGGTAAAGTATCTGCAGTCTTCATCAATCAAACAGATCTAAAGGTCCCTGCTCAGGAGCAACAGAGCTGAGGCTGCCCTACTTGCAGCAGATTTCAGAGCAAGACACTCAGAACCACAGTAACAGGACGTGTACAAACATGGTTTACGATGCTTACATGGATATATGGAACATACATATATAAGAAGATACAGCACACTGCCACCACAAACAGCATGCCTCTAGCTTTTCACATTTGGGAAATTTGTGGCTATTTTGGATAAGCTCCCCAAACAGTGAGAGATGGCAATAACCTGAACAGCACAAGCTGCACCAGAGCAAAAGCTTCAGGCCAGCACCCAGGGCAAAGAGTAAGTGAAGGAGGAACAACCTATCCAGCATCTCTGCCCCAGCCACTCTGCAGCCTTTTGCAGGCAATGTTTCCAGATGCGTCCAAAGTCTGAGTACAAGTGGGTTGTATCTGGTAAATGGAACTGCCAGAAAGAAAGTCCATTTGCACATGTTCTCAAGGAGTTTTAAGTAAGCAGAGCCTTGGAGAGAGGCAGTCACCAGCTGCTGAAGCCTCCCACTCTGCCCACCCTGACACCCTCTCCTTGCCATCCAGGCTACTCCACACTGGTTTATAAAGCCCTGTCAGAAGCCTGACAAGGCAGCAATGCCACAGAGCAGTTCTGCAGCCATTGAAGCCCTGAACAGGTAAGGAGGCTGAAGGAAAGCCACCTGACAGTGCAAAACCAGGCACTACGGGCAATGTCAGCACCCAAGGCCCCTACCGAGCTGGCAGCCCACCAGCTCTGGGAGGGCAGCAGGAGCCATCCTCATCCCCCTCATCACATCAATTCACATCTGAGTGGCAGCTCCAAGCTGCCCATTTCCTCTATGACCTGAGCCATGGACTGGAGACAGTCCCAAATGTGCGCAGGGATGGCACTGCTACCCATTCAGAAATGGCACCAGGGCTTTTCTTCCAGCCTTGCCAGAGTTGCAGCATAAAAATGGAAGCAGTTAAATCCTAAACAGCGTCGATAAACCAGTAAAAGCAACAATTTAAATACAGACACTAAAGCAAGGCAGAGGAGAGGAAGCGAGGGCAAAAGATGCAGTGGTGGGCGAGCAGAGCTCCAACAGCGCTGCTCCCTGGCTGGTGGACAAGCTGGTCCACAGTTCCCAAGGCAACTTGCTCAGCCCTGTTGCATCCGAGCCCTCCACAGAGCAGCTCCAGCCAGAGAGAGGAGAGTCCCACTGAGCAGCAGGGCCTGGGCTGCCGTTGCTGTGGGAACAACAGCCTTGTGTTTAGCGTCTCAGCCATTATGCTGCTTTTTACATTTCACAGATTTCTCATATTACTGCTGAACTTAGATCCGAACTAGTGCGGTTTGCTGGTGGCTGTCTCACATGTCCAAAGTTCATCTACACGCAGTGGAGCTGTTTGCACACTCTTCTATGGGCAGCAATGCAGGTGGTGTAATACAATTTGTCTCAATGCACCTCTAAGACACTCAGGTCCCAAATTGCAAAGCCCTTCTCTACAACCTATTGTGAGCTCCAGCACTTAGTACCCAGAGCCACCTAGAAACACCCAACCAGAGCCACATCTGTGGCAAGGCTCATTGTCACAAACTGGATTCTTCTTCTCTACCCCTGAATTCTCAGCCTGCTTCTCTTCTGTCACCACTTCAGGCCACAGATGGGGTCCATATCATGTCTCTTCTTGGTGTGCACACCTTTCTTTCTCGCTGCCACATCACAAACCTCTTTCAGAGGCTGCAGACCCAAGAGTCCTAAGTCTTGCCTGTGCCCTTGCAGCAGTCTACACATGCTGCAGGAGGATTCCAAGTACCCCAGGGCTGCAAAGCACCACAAAAGGTCCCATGGACAGGAACCAAGACTAGCACGTTTATTTCCCTATGTTATTGAAGACCTTTCACCAGCAGCTGGAAGTGCCACTTCTCTCTGCCACATGTGCGAAGCAGTGCCATAAATAACTACTGGGAGCTGCTGCCCTCGCAGACAGCAGCTGCCTGCAGCACAGCATCCCGACCAGGCAGTGGGATGCGGCCAATGTGCACAGCACCCATGTACCCACATGGCAGCGTGCCCAGGCCCCTGCTGTGCCAGCCAGGCTTTCATGCATGCAGTGAAGCACCAACTCTCCCACCACCCTGAGCCCAGGGTGATGCCTTCTCTCCAGCTGCTCTGTCATCCCTGCTTCCCAATTATCAGCACAACTCCCCGTCTCCCCCCCACAAGAGCTTGTGCAGTTTGTCGGTGTGTATTTGGCACAGCCATACTGTACATCATGTTGACAGTAGAAATTACATCCTGAGCTTATGTTTTACACTGCGCTCTGTCAGAACTCACCGCAGCCCAGTGATCAGGACAAATTGAATAGCATCCCGTCCATGTCAATATTTATTTCATTTTACAAATGCAGGCTGATGCAGGTGAANCCAAAACATCACAGTCCTGCACCTCCAAATTGCACTATCACCCAACACAGGCACAGTCCCAGAACCAGGGCAGTAGTGCCTCAGGAGCTCAGGGAGGGGTGATCCCAACCAGCATCCAGGCAAGTGCCCTGGGAGCTCATGCAGTGCTCCCTGTACCTGCGGCAGGGCTGCCTCATCTGTACTGTTCCTTTGAGATAAGCTCTTATAATCAGCAGAAAATGCAGAACTCCCCATCAGCCACAAAAGATGCAACAGAGTGGAAGGAGAGCCCTCCCTGCTCAACCCCAGCTTGCTGCCAGAGCCAACCTAAGCCTAGAGGCTCTGTCTTGGCTCCTTAGCACCTCCCAGCAGAGTTGCATAGACCACTTGCACGAGCATTAGGTCTGTTCGGAATGGCCACAAAGATCCTACAAAAGCTGCTGAGAAGTAAGGCAGGAGTAAGGCACTGCTTGTGCCACCCTTGGGAAGGCAAAGCCACAGAATGAATACCAAGCACAAGACGGGAGCTCCCTAAAGCTTGGGCTTTCTCCTGCTTTTCCATGACATGCCCACAACCCAAAGGACACAAGAAAATGGAGACTACAGCAGGAAGGTCCTGGCCAGAGAAATCCTGACCCCAATGGTCTTGAGCATGGCCCTCATTGCTGTTAGCTATCTGCAGAATGATTTCTAACCCAGAGTATCAGTTACGGGGCTCCAGCTCCATTACCCAACAAAGACAAGGAAGGAGCAGACAGCATGCACAGGGAGCCCACCTGCCTCCCACTCGAGAGAGCGGGTGGTGTGACAGCCCAGCCTCAGACAGACCTTGCTGGAAGATGGGGCAGCAAAAAGTCTGCAATTATTTCAACAGAAATTCTTCTCTAGTACTGCCTACAGAGCAGCAGGCAGTGTGTAACCACATCTCCTCCTGTTAAACAGAATTCAAATCCACTTAATGCTCCCTTTCCTGGGAAAGGAACAGGCTGGCTAGAGGATGCTTCCAGTGTCTGTTGTAGAGAGGTAATACAAGCATGGCAAGGCTACTGCAAAGCTTTAAGATGGTTCATAATCTCCCAGCCTAGGGCTAAGACATGAACTCAGGCTCTCTGGAGCTCACTTTCTCTACTGGATATTGTAAGACAAGATGAGGCAAAGACACTTTTTTTCCTTTTACAAACTTCTCAAAATCTAGAGATGAAGGAGGAGGCAATCTTGCCAAATATAAGATACCACCAACTCCAGACTAAGCCACGTGGCAAGTGATCACATGCAAGCATCCAACATCCCACATGCTGCCTCTGACAACACACCTCAGTACCACACCCACCCTGGGCCACTGTGCCATGGCCAAGCACCCACCCATATCCCCAGAACTTCCCACAACTCCTCCCTAGCATCCAAGAGGCATTTTATGACTACCACTCCACGCTGGACAATGGAGTAGTCAGGGCATCCAGTCCTCAGCCCTACAGGGAATGCTTTGCAGATTTAAAACACTAGGGACCAACACCACAAGCTGGCCGCTGCTCTAGCTCCTTCTGCCCCACTGCAGTACCCACAGCCACCATAAACATGTGTCTTTGGCTGGAATACCTTAACGTGCATTGTTAATTCTGTAAGGGGTATCAACACTGATGAGGGCAAAGGTGGGAGGTGTCTGCTCACATCAAGACAGATTATAATCATGGCCACTGCACTACAAGTTCCCATCCCATAGCAGATCCCATCAATGAGGTGGCATTTAAGGCCCAATGTTCAGATAAAACAAAGATGGACAATGTGTCAGAATGCAGTGGTGCCACAGAGAGCAACTTCAAGCCAGGCAAGTTTTAAGCACTGCAAGCTCTGCAACCCCCATAGCATCTCCCTGCTAAAATACCTTCTGCAGAAGGCACACGAATTCAGTGTCCTTTCCAGAATCAAGACACATCTTGCCAGACAAGTGGGAGATGGCTACAGATACTGATCTTGATGGCACATCATCACAGTGCGTACAAATGCTGGAGATCAGTGGACAAGGTATTCAAAACTGTAAAGGTTTTTGAAAGAGAATATTTAAATTACTTTTATTTTTACTTATGCAGTGAAAGACTTGTGTAGCCACAATTACTGGACGAACATATCCCAAGTTCAGGTCCAGACTGTGCAAAGCAATGTTTGAGAGCAATCTGACTTTCAGCAAGTCTTCAGCCCTGATACACAGCACAGAAGACAGGCAGATAATTATAAAATCAAGTTTTCTCACTAATGTCACCCTAGCCTCAGCTTTGAAAACAGGGCAGAAAGCCCATTATACTTAGTAAAAGTTTAGTCATGCTTGTTCTTAAAGTAAATCTCTGGGTTTCCTCTTTCTGTTTCCTTGGAATTATTCTCCCAGCAGGGGACTTCTTCCTCTGCTTTTCTTCTCACGAAGATGAACTTGCACACAGACCTGGTAAAGTTGTTTTTCCTGAGGAATTTCTACCTGCGCAATGCTCAGGACTGTATGACTAAACATCCATTTTCTTCCTTTTTTTTAAGTTGCTTTAAGTTTAATTATTGTCCCTTTTGATGCTGCCTTGAGAAATCCTAATAGAAGAGTTAGAGCAACTGTTAGAGCATGAGCCCTTCACAGCCTTTTGACTTCCCATGTTCAGTTCCTTCTGCCACCAGACACACTGGGAGGAACAGTATTAGTTAAAGCTCTCACACAAGCATTGTTTGGAAAAAAGTATTTTCAAAGTTCAGGAGATTTTTTTTTCCTCCAAATCTTCTTTGGTCCAAGTTTCAAAGAAATTTTAATTGCAAAGAAAATCTCAAAGTCTGCCTTAGGGAAGAGGGTTTTACAGCCATAACGGTCTCGCTCTGCAGCAATTCTTTTCCAAATATGGAATTTTCATGCTTTGTCTACACGAATACAATACTTCTAATTTGCTTTTAAAAACAATCTCTGAGAGGAGGTGGAAGCAAAGGCATCTTCCCATGGCCCTGAATACATACACAATTCCCTCTCCCCAGACCTGGGAGAAACCACCTCCAAGCCAAGGAGGAGCAGAAAGCATGGAGCCACTGGGTACCCAACACCTGCAGGCTGGACTCAGCTGGTCACACCAGGCAGAGCTGCTCCAGCAAAGCCAGCACATCTGCACCATCCCCAGGCAAGGAGCCAGCTCACTACAGCTCTTAGGAGCTCTGACTAACCAAGAGAGCAGGTGGCCTCCAGGATGCTCTGCTGTCCCAGCTGGGTGTGCAAAGCCCTGCCTGAGCACCGAGGAGACAAATCAGACAGATGGGACAGCCCCAGAGAGGATTTCTGTGCATGTCCGGAGCCTAGGAACTGCCTGACCTCAGGGACAGCAGCCACTGCTATGCCATTTGTGGTTTCCCCTTTCCTAATTTCACCCTCTGCGCCCTTGCACACACCAGGTCCCCTCTTGCATTCAGCACAAAGATGCCAAGTGCTTGCACGGCCCATCCATTACACACCAGCTCTGGTAGCCCCATGCCAGTCCCTCCTGCTCCTTCCACATTCCCTTTGCTCCCCTCAGAATCCTGCTTGCTGTAGGTATACCTGCATGGCTTCAGAGGAGCACTAGTAGGTGGTGTTTCCTCCTCCTTCCCAGACGGGAGTTCTCCCTGGCTTCACAAACAGTCAGCTCCAGAGGCACCGGAGCAACAACCCAGCACCAGCATCTTCATCCCCCTCTGCTAATTTGATGTGGTGCTGAAGCCTGGATACACAGCAGCTCAGGGCACACCCAGCAACACTGGCACAGCTGAACACAGACACTGGCATAGAGCAAAGCACCCACAGGGCAGACTCCTGCGACCACCCCCCAAACCCCACACATCAGGAGCACTGGCATCTCTGAGCCAAGAGCAGAGAAGGCAGATCCCAAGGCATGATCGAGGGATTGCAGGCGAATCGCTCTTTCCCATGAACTTGACAAATTGCCTGGAGCGTGAGCAAAAAGGCAAAACCAAGCACTTGAGCACTCGGATCTGCCAGGGCAGGGCTGCTCTTCCCTTTGCATAGGAAAGCTGTACGTCCTAAGCACCGTGCGTGCCAGGACCCACCAATTGCTTCAGCAGAGAAAGGAAATGCGACATATCTGTCCAGCTTCTCAAAGGCTTGTGAACAGAATCCTTAACAGACGTAGAAGAATCAGAGCTCTCAACAGCCGAGAGAAGACAAAAAAAAAAAGAGGGGAGACAAAAAAACCAATCCCTCAACAAACAAAAAAGAAAAGTCCCGTTGCCACAGGCCCAAATCTGATAAAAAAAACTGAAAGGGAAAAAAAATTAGTTCAGAAATTACCTGGCAGAAAATGACAAGGGACCCCCTGTAAGAAGCAAAACTCATAAATGACAAGAGATTATCTTAGTCAAGGCTATTGTAAAAAGCTTCTGAAGAACTGGACTGAGCCAGGGGACTGACCAAGCAGGAATTGAAAGTCAATGCCAAATTGGCATTAACACCCAGGTGAAGCTGAAAAGAGAGCACATGGAGACCCTATCTCTAGGTGGGGAGGAGGACAAGGTGACATTGCTGCTCCTCTGATGTCTGCCCACTGCCTGCAGCAATGAATACTGACCCAGCCACCACCCTTCTGCACATCCTTGCCCAAGGCTTGGCACCACTGTCAGAGAGTACCAGAGACCCTTTGCCCACACAGGCCACAGTGAGTGGTGCTGGTTATGGGGAAGATGCCTGCAGCCATCACAGCATCTCTGCCATGACTGCTGGGGTGGACACGGTTCATCCTGCCGCAGAGAGAAAGCTCCAGAGCAGATCTTTAATTTTAGGATCCGGATAAAGAGCTGCATCTGGAAGCCATCCCCTTACAAACACCCTGTATGGAGTCAGAGGTTGTATTCCAAACAGCCTTGTATCTGTTATGCCCTATTACCTCATAAGGAGCCAGAAACACTCCCGTACAGCAGGGCAGAGAACCCCCATAAATGTTTGGCAGATGCATAAATCATTTATCATTCAATATTGTGCAATTAAATGGAAAATCTAAGATGTTCACAGCTTTCTTGTCTGCAACTTTCTACCTCTTGTGAAAGTCTCCTCAAATTCCTACAGAATGTAACAAGTGAGTATTAGGCAAAGCCAGAAGGGTTCAAAGAAACATCCTTCAATATGCTGTTCATGGTTCAAGGTCAGGCTCAGGCTCAGGCTCAGACTCAGTCCTCTGGATAAATTAATACTATGGCAAGCACACATCGCTTTCAGAAAGGTCTCACTCTTGCTCACTCTTCTTCCCTACACATTTTAAACCTTCTAGCAATTTTGTCTCTGGAAACTTCTCGGTCCTCGTGACAGCAGACACATGGCCCCTCTTCACAGAATGCATGAGACCAAGGAAGTCTCTTGCTGTGGCAGCACATTGTCATTTTGAGACTAAGAGCCAGACAGCACAGGATAACCCACACTGAAGTGGGGAGACCATGAGGGACAAGAGAGCAGTGAAGAGCAGGACAAGACCAGGGGGAGCTGCACCACAGCTCTTGCACCTGCAGCTTTAGCAGTGCTTTTTTTTCCAGTGTAACAGGACGATCAAGTTGTGCACAGCCCAGATTAGAAGCAACTTTCTGTTGCAGGTACCTTAGGCTGAAAGCAGCCTGAAGAGGCAAGTGGCTTCCTCAGCACTCAGGACAAGACCTGCAGCAATAAACAGCTGTCAGAAAGGTGGAAGAATGAGAGCAATTAATCTTCTTAATGCCAATTTCAACCTGATCTTTCACACTTAAGAAAACTGCTAGAATGATTTTCTTATTTTCAGAGAACCCATTAAATAAGAATTAGAAACAAGATAGTATAATGGATAAGAAAATTATTTCTGCAACAATATCCTGCCAAAATCCACTGGTCTACATCTGCACTCCACAGCCACCCAGTTTACCAGACTTGTCCCTGTAGTCATGCAGCAGCTAAGCACAATGCCAGCCCACACCACTCCCAAAGGCATGATTGTCACCATCAACCACCAACTGAGCAACACTGTCCTGCCTAAACACAGGCTTTTCTGGCATGTGGAAGAATCTCCAGCCTCAAACCTTCCTGCTCTACAGAAATTCCTCAGCAAACACACTGGGGAGAAAGGAAGGAATCTTGGTACCATAAAAATTCAGGAACCCGAAGCTGAATGTTGCATAGCCTCATCCCCCCAGCAAGAAGCAAATATGCTTTGCTAAGATGCAGCATTGCTCAGAAAAATCCACCACTGTTGGCAGATATCCCTGGTAGCCAAGTCTCCTACACAGGTAGCACATTTTGTCCAAATCTATTTGGAAAGCCTGTGTCTCAAAGAGGACCAGAGCAAGAACTGAGCCACTGCACACCCCTCAGGGCTGCCCCAGGTGATCAGAGCCCTTCGAGGTACCTCCTTGGGTCCCTAAGGCTGCACTTTGAGCAGCAATAGGCCAGTAATGAGCAGGTGTTCTTGAGAAAGGGCAGCAGAGATTCACAGACCCAGCAGGGCCTCTGGATGGTCACCTAGGTTTAGACTCATTCAAAGCAAAGCAGCCCCTTCTCCCCTTCTCACCACAGCCCTGAGCATTTCACCCCTACCCCTCCAGGTATACAGCTGAAAGGTGCTCCTTTCAAGGTTCCTGAAACCACTGCTGTGCAAGTAAAAACCAAGCACTGGAAGAAGAAGGCAGAAACCCCATTTGCCCAGAGGGACCAGTCCCTCAGGAATGGGGCTGAGTCAGGTTGGGAACCCCGGGGGACAGGGATGGGGAGGCTGCCCCTCCTGGGGCCTTGCGTGGCAGAACAGCTACACACGGCTGCACTACAGACAAAACTTCACTTGAATGTAAACCCAGAAGCTTTTAGCATCCTGTATGGTAGAATCAAATTTTTATATCCTTCCATGCCTGGTAAATCCTGTTCACAAAGAACAAGAAAAAAGGAAGTAAAAGCCTTAATAAATGCTGGAAGAGCAGGGAGCTCACACCAATTCCCAGCCCAGCATAGCTCCTGGATAATCTAGGCAATAGTTTATTTTTCTCTCCAGTATCATTTTCCCAGCTTGATCTCTACTGTCGCAGTATGATGGTTTCACCCCATTAGCCTTGCTTAAAAAAGTGATCCCAGGACTGTGAGTGTTATTGCCCACATAAATCAGGAGGCTTTGAATACGGAGCACCTTTAAATAAACAGCTGATGGAAGTGAAGTTCCGGGATCATTATTAATAGCTTTTCATTTCTGTGTCCGCTGTGCTGTGACATTCTCTCCCAGCAGAAAGCCTCCGCTTCCTATCCCCAGTACATCTGATCCCATGAGTCCTCCAGTCAGAATGAATGACTGTACCTTTGTGTTAATTGCCTAGCCCATTCCACAAACTGAATACTAATATTAACTACAAGAGGAGGAGAGTTTTCAGACCAGGAGCAATGGGACAGTTTGAAGAGAGGCATGCCAGCCCTGCAGCCTTCCCCTGTGCGGAGGGGAGGAGCGCTGGTGCTTTTGCCTCCCCTTAAGGAAGGGCAGATCCTGGCTCTTCCAACGCACACCAGTAAACACTGCAACAGGTGACAAGGTCCTGCTCCATTTCTGTCTTGGCTGCCCAGGGTATGAGGGAATGTGCCCTGTAGTGGCCAGACAGATGTGGGCTTTCCCTACTCTGCCAGCTCCATCATGCCTCTCTCCCAACAAGCAGAATGACACCAGCCACTCTCCACACTGCAAACAACCCCTGTCTGAGTCCAGAGGGGCACCGATCCTTGGAGAGGCACTCACCACAGAGCAGCTTCGTCAGTGCTTTTAGGTGCTGTTCAAAGACTTTACCTGGCCTCATCCAGTTTATTTTTCACTAGCATGCCTTGAGGAATCTCCCCTCCTCCAACTTCAGCTATTAGGGTCTCTCCCAAGAGCTGCAGGTGGATGCACAACAGCCCAGAGCAGATGAGAGTTCTAAATGCCATGGGCAGATCTAAGGGCACTAACAGCAAACACTGGAGAAAGGCAAACCTCCCATTTGTCTCACACAGGGTGATAAGCCTTGGATGGGACTGGATATCTCATCAAGAGGAACCTTGGCCATCTGCTCTGGAAGCCCCCTGCTTTGCTGTCTGCTGCCAGCGCTGACATACAGGCACTCCCAGTCTGGATTCCCAAAAAGGCTCATGCCTAGGACCCAAGCAGAGTTGCCAATGCTGCTGTTGTGTCAGCAAATGACATCATCCCCCAGGTCTGTGGCTCAGAACAGAGATAAAGTTTCTCCTTGGAAAGGGTGTTCAGGTTCTGCCCAAAGAAAGGGGGAAATGGTCCTGCTGGTGGCCAGCCCCAATAAAGCTGCCAACGTAAGGGCAAGCACAAAGGTTCCACAGTAACCAACAGTGCCCAGGAAGAGGCTGGCATGGGCTTTACAGCCTCCCTGGTCTTTCTGCCCTTTACTGCAGAGAGACAAGAGCTGGGGGTCCTGCTGTTACATCCCACCCCCAGTTTCATTCTACAGGTCATGCTGCTCAAAGACAATACACAGGGTAAGCAAATATACCAAAGCAGCCTGTTGCTCCAGTGACCTTTGCTATGCATAAATCAAAAGGGCTGCAGACAGCAGTAAACTCCAGGAACAGGTGATTACTTTTGGTTTTACTGCCTGCTGCTTGCTCTTTCCCAAATCCAGTTCTCAGCAAGTAGATTCAGGACACAAGCACCAACACAGGCACAATAAAAGGTTCACCTGTGAGAGCCAAAGTTGAAGCAAGCACCAGAAAACTGTGGAGTGTGGCTGAATAAAGCTGAGAGACCACTACCAGCAGGATGCACGTTTCTCAGAGGGCGTTAAGAGGAAAAAAAATAGTATTAAAACTGTCTCCTGATTTCAGAGTTGTTCCCTAGCTAGAGCCTGAATTGTTGAGACCATGATGGGCTAGCACAGCAGAACCATGGCCTTATGTCAAATCAACAAGAACATCCCAGGTTTCTAGATATGATTCTGCAAGTCAGATACAGGATGAGTCTTCCCTCTGCAAGAAACTCTGACAACTTTGTCAGGTAATAAAAAAAAAATAAAAATTGAGTCCTCCTCCACTTCCTCCAGTGTTATATTTGCAGACTGGACCACCATCCAGCAGCCACATAGGACCTTTAAGCAAAGGAAATGTAGTGGGCATGACAAATGCAAAACAAGACAGCCTCAGTGTGTTACTGGAAATGCTGCTTTCCAGCCACCAGACTTGAGCATCCCATTGAAGCAGCAGCTCTCAGCAAAGGCCAAATGTGCAAACTGCAGTTGAAAAGAAGAACATTTCTGAAAGCTTGAAGCACGTGAACACAGCAGACTAGAACAGAATCCACAAGTAGCTTCACTTTCATGTCACTACCAAACCAATAGCACAATGAGGAAGGGACAGACTGGGAGCTCTGGGAACAACCACTCTGCTCAGCACAAGTGATAAAGGGAGATTAATTGGCCAGTTCCTCAATCAGGCATAAGGGTTCAGGGCTTTGGTGTAAAACTCCATCAAATAAAACTGGCATTTTCAATTCTGACATTCCAGGATGGACACAGAACACAGCATGGGGTTTTGTACAGGTCACATTTCACAACCAAGCCCTCTGCCAGTCCTGGCAATAGCGAGACTACGAGAATCTTCTCTCCACCACGCAGGCTTTGAAGGGTCTTTCCTGATGTATCTGCACAGAGCAGGGACCTTGGGGCCTTGTACGTAGGTTCTAATGTTATTATTATCAAAAGGAATAAAGAGGGACATGGTGAAGTAAGAGGCAGCAAAGCAGCCCAGGGAACAAAGGGAGAAAGAGAGAGAGATTACAGTAGCAACAGGGAAGACAGAAAAGCAAATGGACAAAGTGCATGTGAAAGAATAGAGCCAAGGAGAGATATGCAAACACGTGAGCAAGTAGGATTGTGCTGGAACACGTGAGTTTATGTGCACACAGGAGCAGGCACAGAAACCCACACGGGCACTTGCAGCTCTGTGTCCTTCAGACCCACTGCAGGTTCACAGCCCTGCACAGTGAGGGGCCTCCCCTAGAATGCCCCATGCACATGCAGGACTTCTGTGACCTAATTCTCTCAGCCTATCACACAGCCCAACAACCACTTGGTACTGGTGACAGTGAAATATCTTCACAACCAAAAGACTGGAAAGAAGCTAGCTCTACGTACCCTCACCAGGAGGGCCCATCCTTTCCCCAAAGCAGTTCTGTGCTTGAGAGGGGGAGAACTGGCAGCACACACCTACACAGACACTCTCCCACCTTCCCACATGCAAATGTGGCTTTCTCTGGCTTTGTCATCATCACACACCTTGTCCGTTTGTTCCGCTCCCCCTACCACCATGTTGCAGACTCTTGCTGTCTCTCCCCTCATTCCCTGGGCTGTTTCACTTCGTCTTCCTTCTCCGCAATCCCCTCTAGCTCGTTTGATGCCAATCACATTAGAACTCATGAATGCAGACCCAAAGTCTCTAGTGTGTGCCTGAGCAGGAACAGGTCCATCCAGAGCCCACCAACCCCAGCTCAAGCAGCCAGTGGCAGAGGTGCTGAGATCTTCAGTTGCACACACCCCCTGACTCCAGCCATGCTGTACTCATCCCCTGAGTGCTGCCACACCAGTCTCCAGGCCCCATCCCTCCTACCAACACAGGAGGGAAATAGTGGACTGGCTGAGGCCAACCAGGCTGAAGTCAACTGGGAGCACAGCAATGCAGACAAGTGTGTCCTCCCTTCCAGATCACCTCACTTCCCGGGCTGCTGGGCTGGCAGCAGCCTCAGGCAGAGTTTGGGCATCCAAAGTCAAACCGTGGCCAGCCAAAAAGCCATTCTTCCCTGTGCTGGACTCAGAGCTGTACACATCTTGGACTCAGAGCTGTATACATCTTGCCACTCACAACTCCCATCAGACCTCACAGTGAAACTGACCAAAACTCACACCTGAACATGACTTCACTGTGATTAAAAACCAGAACAAGAAGACACAACTGCTCTGAGCAGGGCTAGTATCAAACTTCTGAGAGGTTCAGGGCTGAGCCTGACATAAGTACTGTGTCTGTGCAGTCCTCAGCCTCTCATCATGGGGTGCACCAAAAGCACTAGCTCATGAGACAGCTTTCCTCCTCTGGGTGCACACAGGCACAGACAGACCCCCCCCCACAAAAACATATAAAATTTACCAAACACTTCACACATCAGCTAGAAAAGGAGAAAGAAAAACTGTCATTGCCATTTCTAAATATACTTGGGAGGCACCAGATAGCACAGTGATGGACTAGATATAAAAAAGATAGAGATGAGTCTCAGTACCAGCCTTTGATCACTCACAAGGGAAATGCACGTGCTGCCTTGTGGAAGCCAGGACCAGACATTGTGTCCTACCTCTGTCTAAGCCCAGCTCAGCTGTGGTTTAAAGAAAAGGCCTTCCAGCCTGGCACTTCATGGTCCCTCCCTCTCATTTCTATTTCACAGCAGCTTTTCACAATCAGGACAGTGCTTGGTATAAGCAACACAGACTCAGCTGCAGGATTTTCTGGTTCTGGGACAGTCTAAGGTTTGAAAAAGGCCTCCCTAGAAGCACCAAACCTGACTGGAGCCTGTGCCCAGGAACTGAAGGGAGCTCTTCAGCAGACCACTCAGCCCCAGAGGGGTCATAGGTCAGATCCTGTCCTGTCAGCTCCACCACTGTGATTGACTGAGGCTAATTTACACCAGCTGAGCTGGCAGCTCACTGCACACATGCAGCGCTGCTCCAGGAGGCTTGCCTTCCAGCACTGAGTTGTTTCTCTAGCTTCTCACAATAAAAACGTGCCTGGCAGCATTGCATGCAGTGGCTGGTCTCTGCCCAGGACAGGTTGAGTGTGCCTTTGCCACCAGATTCGCAGGACAGAGGACACATCTCCCACTGCACAGCCCAGGTCTAACAAGAGCTCCCAGCAGGCACCCCCTGCTGTGCAGGCACCCCAAAGGGCACACAGTAAAAGGTGTTCAACAGTCCGTGTACTCAGTCTGGCTGGGATGGAGTTAATTTGCTTTATAGCAGCTCATATGGTGCTGTGTTTAGACTTGTGACCAAAACAACACTGAGAACACACTAATGTTTTAGCTGTTGCCAAATAGGGTTTGCACAGTATCAAGGCCTTCTCTCTTCTCACTATGCCCCCCCAGTAAATAGATTGGGGGTGCACAAGATGTTTGGAGGGGACACAACCATACGGATGACCCAAACTAACCAAGGAGATATCCTATGCTTTCATCTAATGTCACACTCAGCAATAAAAGGGAGAGAAGGGAGCTCAGGGGGGTTAGCCACCTTGTGCTCAGGAACTGGCTGGGCTTCAACCTACCTATGGAAGGTGGTGAGTGTTTATCTTTGCTTTCTTTCTTCTTTCACTTCTCCTTCACTTACTAAACCATTTTTATTTGGCCCACAAGTTTTCTTGCTTTTACTCTTCATTTCCTCTTCCCTTGGGAGTGCAGGAGTGAGCAAGTGGATACGTGGTGCTTAGCTGCTCACCAGGGTTAACTCACAACACTCCCACAGCACATGGCAGCACCTCTGCTGTTCACTGCCAGAGCAGAGGGAGTCTGACCCTGTTCCAAGTGAATTAACCAGGAAGCAGCAGCACAATGAGAAGCTGCCAGCCTCCTTGCACAACACTTTGAGCCTCTTAGTCTCATAATGTGAGCTCACATCTCCTGTCCTGGAGCAGCCCAGCACCACCAGCTCATCCAGCTGTTACCACCTTCCAGTGAAGTACCCCCCTCACCCATCTCTAATTCACCAAAGCACATCATCACTCTAGGTGCAAAACCAATTCAAGCCTGAACGTTCCTGCATCCTGCTTGTTGGTTCCAACATCCTTCCCAGCCAGACATGAGTCTCCCATTGCACAAAAATGTAAACAGCTTTCTCAGACAAAATCCATAAATGCTCACCTGTGGTTGCTACTCCAGCTGGGGAAGGTTCAGTGCTTGCATTTCACTTCATGCCTCAGTCGCTTTGTGGTACCAAGGAAGGGAGCAGTAGCATCTGCCAGCACAACAGTCAGTCCTCTAGGCAGGACTAATGATGTCAGACTTCACAACGCCAGCTCCAGCTCACAAGCTCTTGTCTGCCTTAGCTAATCCATTGCCAAGTCCTGGGCAAGGCAAAGCAAGGCCATGCCTACACCTGCAGGGTCAGCCACAGACCCTGGTCACTCATCCCACAGTCCGTCGAGGCTCATGGTTGCAGCCCTGGTCCGTTGCATGCCTGTGGCTTGCCCACTGCTCACACACTTAGCTGGCCAAGGCGGTGGCAGCAGCCTCTGTCATACCTGCCATGGAGGCTGTTCATGTCTTGCACGACCACCAGAAGCTGGGCCAGATCAAACCCACCTGAGATGAACTTGGGTGGCAACTCAGAGCAGAGGAACTTGGGAAGGCCATGGTCACTTCTTAGCCTCAGTGAGACTAGCTGAGCCATTGTCCACTGAAGGATCCCGGTTCTAATCTCATCTCTCACAACACCTTTTAAATTAATTCGTTAATTGGCCGTGCATATGAAACAAGGATGCATGGCTCCCTCTGCCGGCATGCAGCCCGAGGAGGAGCCCCATGCCCCCTCTCCTCTCCAGAAGTCAGGGAAAAGCCAGACCCCTGCCCGCTCGCTGCCAGCCTGCAGCAGCTTCAGGAGCCAACAGGCAGAGCTGACCTCACACCTCAGTGGTGGGCACCACCACAGCAAGTTGGAAATCTGGGAAGATTCCCCATCTCCTGCATTGCAGCACTGGTGAGGATGCCCAGCAAAGGTGCATCCTGCCCTTGGACAGTATTAATGGAAAGGGAGATTTATTGTAAGAAAATAGGATGCCATTGGGGAACAGCCCAGGAGGGCTGTAGCAAATGGGTGTTCAGCCGAATTTTAAAAGTTTAAGCAGGGATGTAATTGCTTAAGGACTCTGCTGATGCTCAGCTATTCCAGCCTGCCTGCTATCAAAAGGTTCTGCTGTATTTCATAAGTGGGAAGGCAGCCAAGCTCAGGAAGATGGCAAAGTCGAGTTCCTGAAGGAACCCCTCACCTGTATGTCCTCAGCCTTCTAGATTCCAGTAACAGAGGAAACTATTCCCTCTTCCATACATGGGCAACACTGTCACCAACAGCCACGTGCCTTGTTAGGGCCCTAACAACAGGGGAGAAAATTTTCACCCTGTTAAAAAATGGAACAGTGAGAATCCAGAGGGGTCAAAGGTAATTCTGGAGTTTGGTAGCGGATGGGGGGAGTGGGGAACGACAACAGTGTCCTATACCAGCTTGAAAAGCTCATGTGCTCACTGTTAGTATGTGGCCATCTCAAACTGCTCCTCTCTAGAGAGAGTGACAGGGTGCTGGTTGTGGAGTGCTCGGAGCTTAGGAGCCACTTTTAATGACAAGGATTACTGGAGAAACATCATTTTGGGGATTTGGGATTCCAGGAAGCAGCTGCAGTAGGAGCAGAGGGAGATAATCCCAGTGTGACAGAGATGCAAGGAAGCAGGACTGGAGAAGGGAGTGCAGCATCTGCAGGCACACGCAGAAGCTAATGTCTTGCACAGGGCACCCCACGCAAGAGAACACAGCAGAAAGAGGCTGCCAGAACAAGAGCCAGGCCCAGGGCTCCCAGCACCTTTCTGTCCTGTGATGGTCAGACCAGGAGAGTTTCTAAGCCCCTGAAGCAGCCAAACCTTTATCTGTTCTTCCTGACTCTGGTCCATGTGGGACTCAGACCCAGAGGAGCAACCTGTTCCACAGGCTGTGATCAGGAAGCCCAAGTTCCCTGGCCAGCCCCTGAGTGACCTGTGAGGGAACATCCAGTGAGGGGAATCCAGGCTCTGCCACGGAAGGCAGCAGAGGACACTGAGGGTAAAAGACCCAGGACAGGGCCTGGGTGTGGAGGATGTATGCTATGTGTACCCAGCTCCAGTGCCTCTTGGGTTGGCACGGGGCCTCATACCCTCCATAAGCTGGCATCTGCCTGCACACAGCTTGAGTGACAAACCATAGGGAAAGGGCAGCAATGGTCAGGAAGGAGGATCAGAGAAAGCTGCTGTCACCCACAGAGGCTGTGCGGAGGTCCCAGGTGCTGCTGTGCACAGTGTTGGGGACAAGGCTTTCCTCAGTACCCCCATGAGCCTGTGGCTGAGTGCACAGGGAGGGCTGTGTGCTGTAAGGCACTGGATACAGCTTATCTGCAAGAATGACCTTCTCCTGCCAGACCAGCATCAAGACCGTATCACACGCTCCTGCTCTGACTCAGTTTTGCAACCAAGGAAAGGCTGCCTTACCAAAGCAATGTTGAAATCCTGTGCTTGCTCCTGCAGCTGCTGTTTCCAAATGTCTCAAATCCTTGCTCTGC
The DNA here is from genome assembly GCA_013401335.1 of Brachypteracias leptosomus. Classification (NCBI taxonomy): domain Eukaryota; kingdom Metazoa; phylum Chordata; class Aves; order Coraciiformes; family Brachypteraciidae; genus Brachypteracias; species Brachypteracias leptosomus. The sequence goes on from VYZX01005103.1 coordinate 188,556, forward strand.
TGAGCTTACACACCTTTCTCCATCCATGTGCACACCACTACCTGCCTGTACCCACACTCCTGCACAGGCTTCTGCTAAAAGGAGCGCAAAGCTTTTGAGGCTCCATTTATTGCCCAAGATGTTTCTATGGCGACTCCCTTCACATCCCACCATTGGCTGCAGAAAGCTTCTGGCCATCAGCAGCTTCAGGTGAGTTGCGGGCCTCAAGCTTCAAGTCACCTGCAGTTGTTAATGCCATCAGCTACAGTTAATTAGGAAAAGATTAACAAAACCCACCTGAAGCGGCAATGGTGGGTGAGGCAACGTCAGCAAGTAAAGAGGAGTGACTCCATGTCTCCTTTCCCTTGGTGTTCTCTGAAGTACTGTAGCAGGGAGGAGCAACAGAGAGAGGTAAGGGGTGTATCTGCAAAAGGCTGCTGGACAAACGGTTCTGCTTTCATGACTCCCTGGAAGGAATTCCCAATCAGCAAGGCTTGCACAACTGATGTAGCCAGAGCACAGGATCACTTCACCCCATGCAGTGGCATGTTCAAAGAGGCCTTATAGGACCTCTGGGGAAAGCTGCCTGACAGCACCAGGGCTGCCCCTGTCCCCAGCTGGTACCAGTGCCCACACTCACCACCTCAGCAGGACACCGGCAGAGGCTCGGCAAGGAGGCGGCAGAGCAGGCACTCTGAAACTCAAAGTTTGAAGTTAAAAGCCATGCCCACGAAGGCACATTTAGCCCCAGACCAACCCATGCACTGTGAACAGTCTCTCCTCATGCTCCAATAGTGCTGTGTACCCATTTGCCTTATTTGCTCTGGGTAATGTTAACAGCAAAGGGAGCTCTGCAGCTGCAGTGGGCACCACACCCAGCTGCCAGCTACCACATGTCAATGCCCACGTGTCCCACAGGCCCTCAAAGGATAAAAGAGCAGGTGCCATAATAGCGTCAAGGGGCCAGAGACATCCATTTGCTGGGAGAACTCAAACCACGCTGCAAGAGGATCAGAGGAACAGGATCTCTGAGCAGACCCACATCTTCCATAGGCAAAGAAAGAACCTACACCCTTTGCAGGCATCCCAGACAGCCCTATGGGATTAGAGAAGGCAGAGACTGCTGAAGGAGATGCCCACTTTTGCTACCCAGGCATTGCACTGTAGAACCAGCACTACAGTGCCATCCAACAACCCTTCCCCAACAGAATAACACAGAACTATCTCCTCTCAGCTGCAGCACAAAAAAACAGTGAAAAGAAAGAAAACTGAAGGAGAGCGCCAGACTAAAGTAAAATCTGGACTAGTCTCTGAAAACAGGGTTGTGAAAAAGGCTAAGACTGAATATTACTGTAATGTGTTGTATTCCTTTTATGGACTTCACAAATAATAAAAAGTGATGATTAAATAAAAAAAGAAATTGTCAACTGGGAGGATAGGTCTCTGCAGTGGCTACTGGCAGGAGCAGAGAGTCCCTCCACAGGTCTTTGAAGCAGAAACTAACACCCAAACTGAATACAACTGCAGATCCAGATGCCCCACACGGCTGGGGGCAACTGCAGATCCAGATGCCCCAAACAGGTGGCAGACACCCAACCCATGCTAGGTGAAAGAGTGAGTCCCAGTCCAAACCCCTGGAAGGAGCTTCTTATATACCAGGTCTGCACAGGAGCACGGAAGGCTGATAGGCAGCAATTTGATACCCAAACCCAGCCACAAAGAACGAGCTTTTCTGCTGTTGTGGAGCAGGGACTGTGCTTCACAAGCAACATGGCTCACAGGGATGTGCAGGCATAAGCCCTTCAAATGCTCAAGTAGCCAAACCCAAGGGGCAGAGCTCTGCACCCTCTCCTGCAGCCCAGGGCACAGCCACACACAGATGTCAGAAGGACGAGGTAAAAAGGGGGTGCCCTCCTGTCTGGAGAGCAAACAGCTGATGGGTGCCAAGGGCGAAGGGCAGGATGCTCTCAGGACTACAAATGGCCACAAATGGCCAGAGGCAAAGCTGGTCACAGCCCTCCCCATTGGCCATCCTTCCCTGCAAAGAAATGCCATGGAATAAACTGGTGGTAGAGACAAAAGAGATACAGAGAACAGCAAGGTGCTGTACACCATGTCCACCTACCACCTCAGGCAAGGAATCTTGTTGGGACTCACACCCACCTAATCCTTACATCTAATTTTTTTTAAAAAGCAGATCACTCAAAATGGCCCATGCCTCAGGACATGCATGGACATATCTGCAGAGAAGTGTCACTGCTTGTAAACCCCAAAACAGTTGCGTAATCGCATGGTTAATGAAAACAACAGAAATTCATACACGGTTGTATTCTTATGTACAAATACTGATTAGCGATATGATGTTGAAAGAGCACAAGTATCACCACGCTATTTCTTCTTCAATCTGTTTTTCTTTACTTTTCAAATATGGGCTTTCAAATTAAAGAAATAATTATTTGAAGAATATGCAATTATACTCTAAAGGAATAGGTAGGATTTGATCTGATGTTAAAGTCCAGTTTTGTTTCAAAGCTTCTGTGAACAATCTAATCCTTCTAACTAAATAAAGTCCATGGCTAGCAAAAAGGGTTTCAAACAAATAAACATTCCCCCCAGAATATCTGCAACCAGATTTTACTACTATGTGCTAGTGATTAGGAGCACGAAAGTAAAATTTGCTAGGAAAAAAGTCTGCTAGCTCAATATCAAAGTGCAAAGAAACAAAAAGCTGATCAGACAATGCACATGACAGTAATTTATGAATTAAGAATCCTTACACACAAGCTAGGAAGTATGGATTTTTAAAATATGATACATCATTTTAAATCATGAAAATATCATATTATTTGATACAGAGATAGGAAAAATAGGACTTTAACTGTTATTTTTAACTCACTGACAGCCTTTTTTTTTTTTTTCTGGAGACCTGCTAGCTTCCTTTGAAAAAGAGTTTTAAAATTGACCTTCTTTCAGTGGCCACTTCTCTGTCTTAGGTATGAAATCACCATATCGTATTATAAAGTGTCAATGCACCAAAAAGCAAAGGGCATCATTTTTTTTTAAGGCAGAAACAAAGCTGTTTCTTTTTACGTATGAAACACCACCTACTTTTTCTTCCACAATTTCACAAATTTCAACATTATATTATTCAGCAACCAGCATTTCATACAGAGACCAAGTCTCACTTGCTCTGACCCCCACCTCACGGGAGCAGAGGTGGACGTGACACAAGAGCCAGTACAGAATCTGGACCACCTTATTAAGATTTCAGTGGGCTCTGCACTGTGCTGCACTTGGGGTACTGTCAACATTTTCAGAGATTTCATCAGTGAGCAGCAGAATCACCCTTTGGCCTTGAACTCAAACACACACAGTATCAGTACAGGAAAACTGTTTCAGATTCTTCTTTCCATTTTCTCCTGCTATGTGATAGCCAAAGCCAGAAAGGCAATTTATTTTCAGCATTTGAAAACTGTCGTACCAGGATCATGATCTCCAACCCTGATAATTGTTTGCTACAAATACTCCTTACCCGCTGCTGATGAAAGAGGTGGAGAGCATCCACCAGTCTCATAAGGGAAAACCTGGCAAAGCCCGGGCTCTGTCTGAGCTGGGCACAGGATCTACAAGCACAGAGACTTTAGGCTTTGGCCATTCCCTGAGCTAGAGAAATAGGTCCCAAAGAAAGTCATCATCTGAGGTTTCCTTGGTGGTGTACAAGACTATGGTATTAGCCGTTGTTGCAATGCGTGGTATTTTAACAGCACAATACCAGCCTAGTTGCAGGGACAGAGAGGCACACCTCCCCATTTATTTCCTTAGGCCATGCAAGCAAGCTCTGGAGAACCAGAGCTCTGGTGGAGTCAACCTTCTTAGCCCTCTCAGACCCAAAGTCTTCCCTGAGATGCATTGCACTGTCTTTGGAGGTTATGTTTGCACTCTTGAGCCTGTCTCTCCTTGCTGCTATCTACACCATTATCCCTATAACTGGTCTTCTTGTTCATGGGATGTTACAACTGTCAGAAATCGAAAAAGAAAACAGAGGCAACTACTGCATCCCTCCTTCCCCTGCACTGTGAGCGACCACAGGAGACTGGCTGCCACAGGACGTGCTCAAGAGCATCTTGCTGAGCATCCTGGGTGTAGCAGCTCTGGGCCTGGACGAGAGGCTCTAGCTGGGCACGCAGGAGGAGACGTGGCTGCAGCACTTGCTCCCAGAAGGCCTCTGCACAGCCATTTGGGAACTACATTTTAAATGAGGAAAGTGCTAGTTTTAGCACAGTTATTTTTAGTTTGTTGTTAGAAAAATGTGTCTCTCTGAAGAGAAATGTTACCCTGGCTGCTGAAAGGACTCGGGCAGGACTCCTCAGACATCCCAGCCGCACGTTCACACACATTCCAGAGCAAAGCCCCTGTGTTAACCAGCATGAAGAGCTCTGGTCTCAGTAAGAAAATGGGGGAGATAGCTCTTGGGTAGGAAAGTGCCCAAAGAGGATGTTTTAAGACACCACTGGTTTCAAAAAGAGCTGCAGCTCTTTAAGCACCCGAGTGCTTTAATTTAGGGGGTGTCCTGAAACCCAGTCGCTGACAGAGCCGGTGCTGGAGCTGTGGGTACCACACACTAAGCACTCTGGCAGCGATGCCCAAAGGGGCATAAAAATCTCCGGCTCCACCTGCCCGCCAACACCGAAGCGACTCAACGCTCTCACCCCGACACGAATTCCGGAGCACCCCGGGGTGCCTGGGCTGCGTGGCCCGAGGTGGTGGCGACTCTTGGCCGCAGCCCCCGGTTCCAGGGGGCCGGAGCGGGCCGGGCCCCCACTCTCCCGCGGGGAGCAACGGCTGTAACCCCGCCGAGCGGCAGCAAAGTTTGCGGCGCGGAGAGGGACGGAGAAGTTGGGCTTCCCCGCGGTGCCCGCCCCGCCAAGCCCCGCCGCCCGCGCCGGCTCTTACCTGGGGCGGCGGCCGCCGCGGCCCCCCGGCGCGGGG
>VYZX01005103.1:193714-247977 GCA_013401335.1 Brachypteracias leptosomus
GAGCGGAGCCCGCTGCTGGCACCGGGCACGGCGCGAGGCGGGGCGCGTGGCTGGGGATGCATGTGCGGCGAGAGCCGCCTTCCTCCCCCTCGCTTTCTTTGCTCCCTTCCTTCCCTCCTTCCCTGCCAGCCCAGCCCAGCCTCTGCTGGAGACTCTGAGAATGCAGCGCCAGGTCCCCGCCCGGGACCGGCCCCGGGCAGCCAGCCTTGAGCACCCCGCCGCGGGGACCGGCCCGCTCCGAGACCCGGCTCCAGGGCGCGCCCCAGCCCTGCCCTGGGGATCCTCCCGGCCCCCGCGGCGGGCTGCCGCGGCCCCCCGGGAAGGCGGGGAGAGGCTGCACGCAACATGGGCCCTGCGGTGCCCCCGCCCCGGGGACCCGCGTCGTCTCGGCAGGCACGGTTACCGGGTCAGCCCGGAGGCCGCCGGGAGCGGCGGGGCCACCCCAGAGCCAGCCGCGGTGTTGGGGGCAGGGGCAGCCGCTGCAGCCCCACGCTCAGGCCCGGCCACCCCCCCAGGCTCCAGCTCTGGGCGTCGCCCGAGGCCGAGAACGCACAAACTCTGTGCGGGGCAGCGCAGCATTGGGCTGGGGGCAGGCCAGGGAGACCCCAGCCCACCTTTCTCCAACTCTTGAATGGCCCAGTGGCAGCTTGACAGGAGCTTCGGTACTGGCTCTGGGCAGCACTGGGGCTGGCAGACCTCCTCCTGCTGTGCACCTGGGCAGCTATGGCAGCTGGCATCCTCAGCACCCACCACAGGTGCCTCCTCCTGAGGCCTGATTAAATCATGGAGGGCTCTATCATTTTGAAACAGATAAATCTGATCATGCAAGTCAGGGTTTAGCCACAACTCAGAAAAGCAGCTCTCAGTGGGACATTTTCCAGTCTTCACTCTCAAGGGTCTTACATCTTACCTAGAGAAAACGTTCTCCTGCTTCCACAGCAAGCTCTGGTATTGGGCCTTGGAGTTTGGTCCTGGAAAGAATACAAAGGAGCGCCAGAGAAGGGAAGGCCCTGTTGCTCCATGTGTGCAGCACCTTGCACAAGGCAAACAAATCCTCTGCTTGGCCAATATGGGCCAAGAAACAGTGGTAACCCAGCAGCAGGTCATCCACAAACCATCCAGGTCTGGTGCTTCCTGCACAGGCAAGTGGCCTGCAGGTCAGGGATAGATGTATGGAAAGCCAAAGAGTGGTTTGTAACCAGAGCAGGAATCCAGAAGAAGTGACCTTCCCAGGACCAAGAGATGAGGAGGGCCCAGATCCAGCAGCAGGCTCAAGCAGCTGTCCTCCCCATCTTTGCACTGGCTGGCACAAGGGTTCCTATCCTCATACCAATGAATGACTCCCACCCTCAGGGTCCCAAAGAAGACCTAGAAAATGCTCCACACCAGCACTTTCAGACATGGAAGCATCTAGACATCTCCTCAATCCCAGTGTGAGAGTGAAAAAACTTCCAGCTGCAAGCACTGCTGCCAAAGTAGATCCCACTCATGACTGATGCTCTTGCAGGGAAAGGAGCAAAGCCTGGAGCACAGCTGCTCCACCACTAATGCTGTCCACAGAGACCTTGCTCACTGCCAGTCTAGCCCTAGGACAGCTGCCGGGCTCTTGTACCAACATTGACACAGGCACTGGAAACACCCAGATCCTTTCCCTGGGATGGCCAAGAGGCTGCTTCTCACAGTGCTGTGGCAGCACAGATGGAGCTGAGCCCACCAGGCAGAAAGCATCCAGTAAGCTGGTGGAGATAGTTCCAGCACTTGTCTGTAGCTGTGGTGCCCTTTGCCAATCTGTTTTTGCCAAGGCCCCCCTACCCAGGGGCCAGAGAATGTTTGTCTCTCCTGCCATCACACCCTCCCCCATGTCACAGCTGCTCCATGCCTGATTTAGTTGGAGATATCACTGCTCACTGGAAAGGCAGGTTAGACTAGATGACCTTTAAAGGTGTCTTCCAACCCAAATTATTCTCTGATTCTTTGCCCTCTTGCTGCTCCCCTGCAGGGTGCTAGGCTGCTAGCTCTCTTCTTCCTCAGACCAACACCAAACTCAGCAACATCCCCTCAGCATACCTTCATCATCTGTTTGCTCTTCTCCATCTCAAAACAGCCAACGGGGAACACTCCACTGAGAGAGAGCTCAGCAAGCTGCCCCCAACAAGAAGTTCCTCCAACTGGCCCCAACAGGAACTCTCTTCCAACAGATCAGCTTCTTAGTGCTTCTTCTCTCTTCTATTGGTTCTCTCCAACTGGTTCTGCTCCTGCTTCCTGAGAAACTCATCTGGTTCCTGGTTGATATATATCTAGCCTCACCCACCACCCCAATGACAATCACCTGGGGGCAGTTGGGGCCTCACACAGGTGGGCCAGGTTCTGTCTGTGGGGCCTTGGGTAACCACTTAGGGAACAAAACATCCTGCTGAGTTGTGACTCATCCATAGGTCAACTCCAACTCAGGGCCCACAGCCCAGGCCCCAGCACTTCAGGTGCTGATAACACCAGCGAGGCCTGCCCCAGCCAAGCTGCCAAACGACCTACAGAGAGCACTGTGACAAGGGACATTGACAATCCTTCTGTGAGACCTGAACTCAGCAATGCTTCAGAGTATGCCCAGGTCACGCAGCGGCGCAGGCCAGGAGCCGCCCCATGCACTGTGGGGAAGGGATGGTGGAGGGTGCAAAGCAGGAGAACAAGGACCACCTGTGACACGGTCACTTTTTTTGTGAGTGTGGCTCCCTGCATGTGCAAACACTGAACCAGCCTCTGCAGCGCTGTCCCACGGCCTTTCTCAAAAGTTGACATGTCACTTTCATATCATGTCTTGTATTCTCTGTGACAGGATGGATGGGTTATGACTTGGCTGCCATCCCCTTTGTCTCCACAGAAATTTAGCCCTCATTTGGCTTCTCCTTTCCTCTTATTCCTACTATTGCTTTCTCTCAGCATTCAAACTCTTCTGTATTTTGTAGCTCTCCCCTTACTGTCATATACTCTCCCCTTACTGTCATATACTCTCCCCATCTTATTAAGCTGAAGGCCCCTTTGCTTTGTTCTCTCCCTCTCTCTCCCTTTCTTTCTGCTGGTGACTTGTTCCTTTTCTTGTTGTGGTTTGTCTTCTCTGCTCTGTCCTTTTCATTCATTTATTCTCCTTATCTCTTTTTGCTCTTTCCTCTTCTTTTTCCCAGTCTTTGCATTCCCCTCCCCCAACCGTGTGCCTTTGTCTGTAAGGAGTTGAAAGTTAAAAGCTTTTCCAATTTGATCCTGAGCAGCTTTCCCTGGTGCTTTCATCTCCACAACACATTTGTAAAACTGCTCAGACTGAAGGGCCATGACATGAACTAAAGAAATATCAGAAAGAAACAGGATTCCCAACACAGGATGGAAATTTGCCTTCTCCAAGAAAATCTCCCAGATTTGCTAGCACTGAGGTCCTCTTTCTACGGTTCCTTTAAACACAACATAAAATCTGTTTACCAAGATTTCCTCTTCCTGGCCTCATCCTTCTCCCTGGTGAGTTCAGTAGTGGGGGGGGGTAGACACGGAGGTTCCCAAGAGCTCCCTATAACTTCTGCCAAAGAGCAGCAGTGACTGACCTGCTCTCCCTCCCTCCCTCTCAGTAGCAGCCCCGCCAGGTTTGTCATTCCTGCTTTATCACAAGCTGCTAGCCAAAGGGAAGAGCTGCTCACACCAGAAAAGATGCTCTGCCTCTTGTCCAGCCCTGACCCCTGTTCCTCCTTCATGCAATGATAGCAGAGACCTGGCAAGCTCTCCCAGCAGAAATGTCACCAACCCCTCTCCTCCACCAAAAGGAGTCCTTTCGTACAACTTTCTCACGTGCTCTGTGCAGGGTCCAACACAGGTTCTGTGCAGACAACGACTTCAGGAAAACTCAGGGAAGAAGTGCTTTCAAGCCACTGCTTTCCTGGTGCTTCTGTGCAGACCGTGCTTTTCAGGGTTCATATGTGAGCACGGAAGAATGGTCGATCTTACCTGTGACCAGTGGCAGGGAATTCCAGAGTTCCCAGTACAGATCTGTGCTGTGTCACACGGAGCAAGTCAAAATGCTGTCTGCCTACTTGGAAATTTGTTGCTGAGAAGCCCATGAATCCGGGTTATTCTCACAACTCTAGGAGAGATTAATCTCGCTAAATCCTCTTCCTTCTTCCCTATTGGAGAAACAGATTCAGCACAGGACAAGCTCTGACTCACCTCTCTGTTGGCAGAGCCAGCTCCCATTAATCTAACTCCCTGTCTAATGTCCACATTTGGCTGGCAGGCAATCCATCTCCACTCCAGCTCTATGTCCAGGATCCAACTCCCCTGTCAGTCAGAGCCTACCTAATGCTGGGTGCCCTACAGGGCTTCTCCCTGGCAGGACAGTCTGCAGCCCACTGCCCAGGATGACAGCAGGGAACAGAATCTGAGACGCATGGGTACTTGCTAGGCAAGGCAATATCTGGCTGCAGTGGCAGCTGGGCTCAGCATCTGCCCAGCAGACCTGGTTTTATTCTCTGACCTCACCCTGCTTCATCTCAGCAGAACAGAGATTCATGTAGCTCAGTCTCCCCAGTCTCACTCTTCATGGGCTGCAGGATTCAGTCTGCTGCCCTCCAAGTGCATCCTGAAAGGAGCTGAGCACTGGGTGTCAGGACTGGCAGAGAGGTCTTTGTTCCCAGAGCTGCAGCTCAGGATGCCATGATGGCTGCATGGAAGCAAGTCCCCCTGACAAAGTCCTTGCAGAGGGTCCCTGGATGGTCACATTTGCTTCTGCTGTGCCTAGCAGCCACCTCTTGCAAGCTGCACATCTTTTCCCCACACTGCCTGTCTCCTGGGGGCTGCAATGTGGGATGCCACATTACATGCCCAGATTGCCTCCTGCCTTTTCCTGGATGCTGCTCTGGCACAGGTCTAGAAAGATGGACCCCACAGGCTGGTTGAAGCACATTAATTTTTTCATACCCTCCAGCTAGGGAGAGGCCTCTGCACACCTTACACGGCCTGGCACTGGGATTCCTGCTGGAGACAGGGGCAAGAGTTGAAGGCAGCAATTCTGTGCTCACACAGGTCCTGCAGAGTTGGGGACACTCCTTAGCACACCACAGAGAGTACCCACACAAAGCTGGAGCTGACCCAGCATAGTTGGAGGGACACAGCCCAGAGCTGCCCTGAGTTCGCTGGGCACACACGGACCCAAACCCCCAATCTATTGCCAAGAGCCATTTCTCACATGTCACCCTGCTTACTCCTGCCAGCCAAATGTCCCTGCCTTGCTGAGGCTCTTTGGTGCTGCTTCGAGTGTTTTCCTGGTAGCATTCCCATTGTCCTACACATTTAGGCACTTCCTATCCCCAGACCCTGGTGGCTCTCCCCCATCTTTATTCTCCCCAAGTACTGTGTCATTTGCAGACTCCACGATGTCAGCCTTGTGATTAGATTCCAATGCCTTTATGAATAATTTGTTGAGCAATTATAAAGCAAATATTTAATTGAACTTTATGTAAAATTGCTTCTGCCTCTGAGCACTGAACGACTGGTTTGGGATAGGTGTCATGTGACCACATCAGGCCCCAGGAACCCTCTGAAGAGGCCAGCAGCAAAGTGCTCAGCACCCTCCCCATCAGCCTGTGCGCAGACAGCAGACCCTCTGGAGAGCAGTGCCGTGAGGTGGCTCTGCACCAGCCCCAGGCACTGCCACAGATGCAGCAGCTGCAAGACTGCAGTGCAGCTCCCTTCCCTTGGGAACATGTCCTCGAGCACAAGCAGGAGAACACGTCTTCCTCAGTTGAGCAGCAGAATGAGCCAGCTGGAGCATTCCCACGGCATGACCTGTGCTCTGATGGAAGAGCCCAGCATGAAGTATGTCACTGTGGAAAACATCCTGGTGACAAGTTGTTGGCAGTCAGGTTTCGGCACAAGAATAAGGACAGATGCAAAGACATTGGCTTTCCTTCTTTCCAGTCCTTTTCCTTCCAGGACAAGACTGAAGTATGCTGATGGGAAACTTGCACTGCTGCTGACTCTTCAAGGGAGAGAACGCCTTTGCTCACTGGCCATGTCTCAACAACACAGAGCACCAGTCTATATTGATAACAAGAGCTTTAGCACCAGGGTGTCCATCGCAGGGGAGGCTGCTCAGCACACACTAGGGCCAGTAGTCTGTGCAGAAGTATTCTGTGTACCATGACATCACCTGTAGGCTCAGCTGGAAGAGTCTGAATGGAGGGGGGTCTGGACACACCTCAGATTGGCCATGGCATTGCCTCTGTAGGGAAAAATATCTGTATCAGCAAAACCAACAGAATTGGACAAAATCCTAATTTACCATGGTCTGTAAAAGAGGCTGAAGTGCCTATTTCCAGTGAGGCGAATTTGAAATTGAAAGAGGAAAACGAGTGCATTGAAGAGATCAGAAGCTCCTTTCTGAGCACATATCTGGTGCAGGTAATTGCTAACTGACCTGGAGGGGCTCTTGAAATCAACCTAATGCAGCAAATTCTGCTGCTCAGAGTAACTCTGGAACACATACAGTACCCCTGCTGAGAGGCTGGCATGACAGGATAGGCTGCTGTGCACTCAGGGAAAAGAAGTGGGTGGCTCTGGGTGACAGCACTGGAACAGGCTGCCCAGAGAGATGGTGGAGTGTCCATCTCTGGAGACATTCAAAACCATCCTATGCAACCTGCTTTAGGTGAACCTGCTTTGGCAGAGGGGTTGGACTAGATGATCTCCAGAGGTCCCTTCCAACCCCTATCATCCTGTGAAAAGAAAGGGAAAATGCAAGGCCTGAGGTTAGGGAGAAGGTAACAGTGGCCTGTGTAGTGCTCACCCCCGTAAGTATCCTAAGCCTAGTCAGAGTATGTACAGCTGGAAGAAAGGGCCTAGTTAGCTATTGGAAGCTGGGAACTTGTCCCTGCATGGGGCAGGACTGTTTGCAGCGATGGGGAAAAGAAGGTGTGGAGCCTAGCCAGGAGTGGCTGTGCCAACACACTGGAAAGGGATGAATGTGGAGTCTGCACAGATGACCTCAGCAGCTGAGGCACTAGATCTGGACTGTGAGGTGGGAGATGGAGTCCCTGCTTCAGCGCTGAAGGGTGCGGAAATGCAACAGACTCCGCTGACAGGAGGGCATGGTTATTAGTTTTTCCACACAGACCATAGCGAAGAACATTCTCCCATAGGAGTCTGGGAATATCCCCTTCCCCAGTAGCACTTTCTTGCCTGTCAGCTCAGCTTGGGCATCCCCTTTGCTCAACCCTTGTTTTTATGGCTACAGAGAAAGCAGTGCGACTTACCCTTTGGCTCCCAGCCACATGCTCCCTGCTGTCACCTCACTCCAGGACCAGGTTCATTTGCTGTTGCCTCTGGCAGCTCCCCTTGCTTCCCATCCCTTACTGCTTTTCACTCACGGGCGTTAAAGGTTCCTTTTAAGATGCACTTTTTTGCTTCCTCTGCAGTCCAGGCATTTCTTTAATAAATAGCATTTGTACTGGCTCTGTGATGTCTGTTTGGCTTCAAGCTTTCATCTCCACTGCTGGTTGTGCCCAGCATGAAATGCTACCAACTCAGCCTATAAAAATTAATGGTTGGGACAGTTATTCATAGCAGTCATTCAGTATTTACCTTGCTGACCCAGTCCCAGACTATGGCCTGAAGAAAGCCCATGGGCAAGTGTTTGGCTCTGCTAGTGGGCAAACAGACAGTGTGACTGAGAGGTGAGCTGGGAATAGCCCCCTGCTACGGGACATGTTTGCACAATGCCCTTTTGTTGGTGGCACAGGCACTTGTTCCAAGTTCTTTGATCCCAAGACCTACAGATAGATGCACAGAATTCAGTGGATAACTGGATGAACATACATTCTAAATCACATTTTGCAGGCTTTTTCAAGGATATGGTTTAGGGTTGTGTGCTGCTAGCTCTCTTCTTCCTCAGGCCAACACCAAACTTAGCAACATCCCCTCAGCATACCTTCATCATCTGTTTGCTCTTCTCCATCTCAAATCAGCCAAGGGGGAAAACACCACTGAGAGAGAGCGCGCTCAGCAAGCTGCCCCCAACAAGAAGTTCCTCCAGCTGGTCCCAACAGGAACCCTCTTCCACAGGAGCCCTCTTCAAACTGATCAGCTTATTGGTGCCTTCTCACAAACTGCTTGGTTCCTGGTTGATATAGCTCTAGCCTCCCCCACCACCCCAACCATGATCACCTGGGGGAAGGCAGGACCTCACAGGTGGGCCAGGTTCTGTCTGTGGGCCTGAAACCACTTGGGGAACAAGTCACATTATTGAGTTGTGATTCATCCATAGGCCAACTCCAACTCAGGGCCCACAACCCAGACCCCAGCACTTCAGGTTGTTGTAACTTTGAGTTTTCCAGGAAATACTCCTACTTTCTGTAGGTGCTCCATATATGTTGCCAGTGATGGTTTCTCTTCTCCAATGTGTACTCCTCTGTGTGGGCAGAGGAGTCCTCTTGCCCAGCAGATTCCTGCTGCTGCAGCTTCTGGCTCTTGTACATACACTTACCTTTTCGTTTATGCTATATGCAGAATTCTACAGATTAGTCCACATTTACAGTTCTCACAGATCCTCAGCTCCAAGGTTTTAGTGCAGGTCTTTAATTCTGTCACATATTGATTGACTGTTTCTGCTTGCATGAGAAGGACTGGAAATGTTAAAATGATTCATTGTTTTGTGGGATACACAGTCACATTTTGTCATGTTTACATTTTCTCTTACATATTCCTTTCCTCCTCCCACCCTAAGCATAGAGTCTGGGGCTTTCATGTTAGTGCTTCTTTCATCTGCACTAATTGCTGTTAAGTGGATCTCAAACTGCCTGACAGTTTCTGTTCTCTGCTTCATCCCAGCAGGGAATGATTTAATGCTGGACCCTGTGATATGCTTGTTAGTTCTTCCAAGAGCTCCTGGAAACCACTAAAGTTCATATCTAAATTTTGTCAGAGCCACCTTGCAAAGAGGAGCGTATATATGAGGAAAAGATGCCTCCACTGCGGCTGCTACTGAACCTGCCCTGACAAAAGTGACTTAACTTTCTGACCAGTGAATTGCAGGGGATTAAAAATAATTTCCCAGAGCATCTTTTGGTGCCCCTTGTCCTGAGAGCTAGCCACACTTGATATTGTGCAAACATAGTCCATAGAGACCACTGATGGCAGCACACGTTCCCTGGGACACGGGGAGGGACATCTCATCTGCTTCCAGACCCTGTGTAGTTCAATGCTCCCTGGGAGCAAAGATGAGCAAGCCAGTCAGAAGCCCTGCATTGCTATTGCTCAGCACCCTGGAAGTCCTTCCTCCCTCCACCAGTATCCTGAGACAACAGGCTGGTGACCCTCGAGGCACTTCTTTTCACCCAGCAGCAGCTATCCCCCGTCAGCTCTCCAGCAGGTCATGTTTGCCCATGGCCTTCACTATGCTACAGAGCTGACAAGACACAAATGCTGGTTTGGCATCTAAACACTCCCAGCCCTGGGCTGTCCAACAAGGCCCCAAGTCCCTCGCACAGGCAGAGTGCTGTAGTTCAGCCCATGGCACACACAGCAATCTTCCAATGCTGGGGCTGGGGAGCTGCCTCACCGCAGAGCAGCACCCTATAAGGGCAGCTGGGCAAAACCAAACCCATTTTCCCTGTAGTGCCCTGGGAACCCTGGTCTCCAGGCTGCCAGGACCTGGAAGGCCATGGCCAAGTAGGGCCATGAAATGCTTGGAGTGTGGCTCCGTAGGGAATCCTTGAAATTACCTTTGGAGAAACAGCAGCAGTCTGCACCATGGCCCCGAGGCAGGGATGAGGAGCAGGCTACACATGCCACTTCCTTCTCTTAAACTTCAAACGCACCATCAGACCTAAATTATTCACATGTAATCCCTGGAGCTGGCAGCAGCTCAGAGAGGATCCAGCTCAGGTGATAAGAAGGAAGAAAGAAAAAAAATAGGAACCCATTAAATTTAAAAACCTTTGAGAGTCATAAAATGTAAAAACATATTCAGGACAGGAGCCAGGCCAGGATGGGGAAGCTGAGTGCAAGCAGGGTCTGACACTGGCAGCTCCCAGAGCATGAGGGGTAGGGTACAATGAAAGACAAGGGAACCTGAGCCTGAGAAGGCTGGTGAGGCTTGGTGGTCCTGGGCGCTCAGCTCTGTTAATTCTTTTAATTCCTCATTGTCACAGACTCACAGAATGGTAGGGATTGGAAGGGACCTCTCGAGATCCAGATCTAGTCCACCTCCCTGCTAAAGCTGGTTTGCCTAGATGAGGTTGTCCAGGAATGTGTTCAGGTGGGTTTTGAAAGTCTCCAGAGAGGAGGACTTCACATCCTCTCTGGGCAGCCTTTTCCAGTGCTCCGTCACCCTCAAAGTAAAGATTTTTTTTCCTTATGTTTAGGTGGAACCTCCTGTGTTCTAGTTTGTGCCCATTGCCCCTTGTCCTACCACTGGACCCTTCCAAAAAGCTCTGGGGACAGCTTCAGGAAACAGGAGAGATGACAATGTCCTGGCTGCAGTCACAGAGCTTGAAAACACCATACGGAAGGTCTTTGGTCTGAGCTCTGTCCAGGCGGGTACGTGGGCAGCTCTCCCTTCACCTTCACCTGCTGCCAGTGGCACATCGCAAACAACTATGGGGAGGTCGGACAGAGCAGCAATGCAGACATTGACCATGTCTGCCAGCAGATCCCTGGTCCTAGGTGTCCAATGCCCTGGCAGAACTATGCAGGGCAGAGGGGAGGACTCAGAGAGAACTGCACCTCACAGCAGTTAGGAGAAATGGTGGCTTTTGAGTTTCAAGCGCCTTGTGCATCCTCTTGGTGCAGCCCATCAGCTTTCCATCCCCAATGCTCTGGACCCAGAACCAGGCTGAGCTTTGTGTTTCCAGCCTCTTGTAACATAGCTCAAGCTGCCTGAGCTGACTCAAATCCTGGGGCTCGGTATCAGCTCCCATCTGCGCATCTGAGATGAGAAAAGGAGCTGCAGGCACTGTCAGGGCTGCAGCGACATGGCTTGGAGAAGGCAGGTTGAGAACGTTACTCACCAAGACTCTGCAGACAGAGCAGCTGCTCCTCCCGCCTTGGCTGCACCACCCAGTGAAGGCTGCCCAGTGCCTGTAGGGAGCATGGATCACTCCTCAGAAGAGCAGCCAGATGGGAAGGTCTGTGTGAGCCTGATAACAGCTGCTGCTTGGCTCCTCTCCCTGGCAGGTCTGCATAGGGCACACAAATGCCAATGTCTGGGGCTCCAGGAAAAGGGGGGGGGGGGAACGACATGCCCTGAGGTCAGGCTGGCATCTCTGTCCTTGAAGAGTTCCCAACACAGGTCCTCCTGCTAGAATCTCTCCAGGGAGTGCAGAATGAATGCACACCCCCATGGCGTAAGGGCAGGTAGGAATTGTGTGCCCTTAACGTGGTCAGACACTGAGGATGCTGAGCCAGCCTCCTCATGCCTATGGCAAGCACAGAACTGGGTGCGCTGTGGTGCAGAGTGAGAAGCCAGCACCTCTTCCCTACTAGAGCTCAAGGAATTTGTCCCTGTCCTAAGATGGACTGAAGGGCATAAGGACATGGAGTGGCTGGCTCTGGACCACCAGCAAGTGTGGCTGGCTCTGGACCATGGAAGCCACAGGCAACAAGACAAACAGGAGGGTCACTAGTTCAGCAAAGTTTATGTGTGCTTCTGCATCAGAACTTGCTGCCTCAGTCCTGGCAGTCTTGGCATTTAGACGGAGGATGGATGTGACAGCAAAGAAAACCTGGGCTTTTCAACCCATTTTCACACTCAGTGCCTGTGAGATGGCCTTGACTTGTTAGGTAGATGAAGAGACCACAACGATTGTACCTGCAAAGGAGGTAGAAAACAAGGCAGAGAGGGTGAATTCTGTCGCAAAACAACCAAAAGAAAAACTAAAGCCCAAAGTCCAGCACTTGGCTTTTTCTCATGCAAAGCTCTGCATCCTTGTTATCAGCAAATCTGGAATCAACCTCCAAGTGATGACCTGCAAATAAGGAAGAGAGATCAGCAATGCATTGCAAAATTGGTTCAATTTTTACATGCATAAAAGGCCTTTCAAAGAACAAGGGACTGCCCATCACCTCTATTTCCATCTTCCTGGGCCAGGAGTGCCCAAACTCTTGGGAGGTACTGGCCTTGGTAGAGGCAGTACAGACCTTTCTTTGGGTATCTTGACACTTCAGGGCCATGAATGTCCCAGGCAGGCTCCCTGCTATCTGCTGGGCCCCCCCCCATCTCTTCCTGGCTTTTCCAGGCTGCATGGCAGAGGCTATGCCTCAAGTCCTGCTCCACAGCACCAGAGAGGCACAGAAGCAACAGTGAGGAGTGCATGGTGCTGAGACAGGCAGCACCCCTACCCTGAAGATGGCTGCAGGTGCCACTTCTGCACCAGCTGGAGAGACTTTTCTTCCTGCCGTTCTGCAGCAGCCCTATGCTGACACCCAGACCCCAGCAGAGCTGTAAAGAGCAGCCTCCCCATTGGTATCACATCCCACCCTTTGCCAGTACTCTGTGGCCTGAGGGTGCACAGACCCCAGCACCACATCTCACCCCAGCTGCTCGCTGCCGCAGAGCAGAGCCAGGCAAGCAGCACATCAGGAACAAAGCCCTTTCCTGAGTGGGCTGGGCTGCCTTGCCTGGGACTAAAGACTCAGAGGCACTGACTGTGCACTAGCCCTTTGATCAGCAATTTATCTCTCCATGCCAGAAGTTTCCTGGAACCTGGCGTTTCCGCCCCGTGCTCAGCCTGGATCCCAGGAGTCTGGGAGACAGGTGTGAGGAATTAGCTATAGGGACTAATGCTCTGACAGGAACCAGCACCAACAGCAGGGGACAGAGTGTAATGTTTATTACATTTGAAGCAAAGCAAACATGTGGCCTACTTATGTATCTAGAGAGAATTAATTTGGGAGCTCCACAAAGCAGCAGATTATAAATTAGAATCATTTTCACCAACTTCAGCTCATTCATCTTATTTCACACCAGGCCTGTCAGCTCAGCCTGACGCAGCCACGTGCAGCCTGACCCCCAGGATGCTGCCTGGTGGCACAGGGGGTGCTGTCAGCAGCCAGCCCCATGGGCACCACATGCCTAAAGCCACAGGCAGTGCGTGGGCTTGAGCCAAGGCACATGCCTTGAATGGAAAGCAAAACTCAAGAGTGTTGAGGATGGCTCCAGAGGTGCTGAGTGCCACCAGCTGTCATCTGCAGGGGTATCCAGAGTACTCTGCTCCAGGGACTGTCCTCAAAGACAGCAGAGATGCTGGGTACCTGTCCTGTGCTCCAGAATGCCCCTTCACTTGCTGGCAGCCAGCAGTGGTAGGGGGCCAACAGGGCTGCGCATGCACCTCCTTACACTCCCCACCCTGGTTAGGATCCAGATTAGGGACCAGGCTTTGCTGATGTGATGTAATGGGAAAGTTCAGGCCAAGGTCAGGTGGAGCCATCCTTTGCAGAGCTTGGGGGTCACTGCCCTTGATGTGCAGGTACCTACCTGGAGAAGCTGGGAGTGTAATGCTCTGCATGCCCAAGGCACCAGGGGCCTTGGACCCACACCCCACAGAGGGGCAACCCATTTACAGACTTTCCTGTGCAAGAAGCAGCAGTGGTCAGAAACTGGTAAAGCAGTTTGTGCCTGAGGCCTGGCAATAGAGCCTCACAGAACCCAATTGTGCAAGTGAGAGCACCCCCTGGAAGGTGTCTGCATTGCTCCAGACAGTCAAAATGGTTACCACAGGGAGTAGTAAAGTCTAGCCCAAGAGTCCTTCTAGCCCATGTTGTGTATCTAGAGTGGCCAGAGCAACTCCCTGGAGCAGAACAGAGACAGGACAAGCAGGTGTGATGCTCTTTCTGACACTCTCTCAGACTTCCAACAATTTTCAACTCACACATGTCAACTCGTACTCAGTCTTTTCCACAAAACTATCCAGAAGCAGGATGCCCCAGGAGCTAGCATGCTGCCAAGGGCTTCAGAGACACACATAAATAGCCTTGTCTCAGCTCACAGGGTCGGACAAGCTTCATCCCGTGGCAGGGACTCCCATCAACCTGTTTTTATCAGCTGTAGCAAGCCCAGCACTGGTAGAGTGCATGATCAGGGTACACCCTTGCCCAGATGCAACATGCCCCACACACCGAGTCCCATCAGCAGCTGCCTTGTCTCTCCTGGCTCTGGGCAGGTGCCAGCTGAGGAGTGCTCACCACAGCCTGGTCCCATGCCAGGGTAGCTTTCTACCCCTGCCCCTCTGTGTCAGCTGCAGCCCCCACTCTGCACCTGGCTGGCAGATGATTTGTGTCGTAACGAGAGAGTTTGTTCAAATGGCATTATTAATTAGCATAGAAATATACTAATTAATACCATTAGCATCATTAATGCATTCTAAACAGTTCTGCATCTTGTCACCACGTGAAAACAACACTAGGGCAGAGATCAAGGTGGCACAGCCAGGTCAGGTCCTCAACTGAGCCCAGCTCAGCTCTGCTGACACTGGGCAGTGAAAAAGCATCGTCTCTACCCTAGCATTGCTCTCCCTGGTATGGCAATCAGTGAAAGTTGGACTTTTTGTGTCTGCGTGTGCGTACAAGGGAATAATGATGATAGAAACTATCCAGCCTGGGAATTTCAGGACAAGAGGGAAACTGGTAGAAGGGAACTGAGGCAGGGGCATGAGGGTAGCAATAAAACCAAATGTAAAGTGGATGAATTATTTACTGCAAGAAACAATTGTGAAGTCGCTTACTCTGGCTCCATGCATCCTAAATAGGGTCTGCAATGTTTCTCACATCTCCCAAGTGTGCTGAGAGATTTTTTTACAATTGGATGCATGAGGCTGGGGTAATCTTATAAGAGACTCCAGAAGATCAGTTTAGTATTGATCATGTGCTGAATTTAAAGGCTTTCCACATACATCTGCTGCTGCTACTCAGGTGACAGCTCAGCTGGGACCTGGGTGCTCCCTGTGTGCCTGCACCCCAGAGCCACCTCATTTGGCAGCATCGGGGGCCAAGGCATCACACTGGAGTCCCACAGCTGCTCCCCACCCAGCCCTCTGACAAAGCCCCCCCAGTGGGTTTTGCTTCTCTCATCCCCGGGGCTAGCCAGTTGTGGATTGTAGTGCTTCATACCTTCATCTAACAGGGGCAACGCCTGACTGCCAAAAATCAACAGGAAAAGGGTGACAGGGAACAGAGGCCAGTTTGCAAAGACCAGCACTTAATGCCAACACCCTTCACCAGAATGACAGCATCTGGCACTGTCCCCAAGGAGGTGCCAAATGCCACTGCAGGGCAGCCACTGCACTAGATCTGTTCAGCATAGCCCCTCACAGGTATCCCCCAGATGCTGCCAGGAGTCATTTCCTCCTACATGGAGCAAAGACTTGGCCTTAGCCATGGAGGAGGGGCTCTGAGCACCTGGTGCTTCCCTGGATGCTGCAGACAGGACCATAAACTGAAGAACCTTTCCTGAGGAGGTAAAGGCCCCTGCAGCCCCCTCATCTGGCAGGGCATGGCTGGAGCACAGCTGAAGCACAAAGGGCCTTATCATGGGCAGACCATGCCAGCAAGAGCCTGGAAGAGCTCCAACCTGGGGAGACAGGGTGACAAGAAAAGGTACAAAGAGAGACAGTGCAGGGAGGAATATGCATGGAGCAGGACCTCTGTGTTTTGAAAAGAGTCCTGGCACTTACCTCAGACTCTGCAGGTCTTCTAGGCATGGGACTGCAAAGGGTGAGTCCAGACTCCAGAAACAATGACCTGGCAGTAGGATAGTTGCTGTAACATGCCCACAAATGTGACACGAAGAGGGGATTCAGGCCTGAAGGGGCTGTTGAACATATTGCATCATGACGAGGTTTTATTTTTTCTTTTGATAATATGCACATTGCAAGTTCTTATGAAGTCATGAAAGCTGCAAGCCATGCTGTTCAAAAGACAATCTGTTTTAGGTTGCTACAGGGTAGAAAAAAATTTACTCTTCCAGATCCATATTTACTCAACAAAAGATCTACATTCAAATAACTCTTAGAGTAGATCACTGGCATTTTCACAGAGGTTGAGTGCCTGAAAGTAAGGCTACAAAATAAAGAAGTCCTCTTAATCAGCAGAGAGAGCAGAAATTGTATAGACATGCTTTAAAACATCAGGCACTTTTTCAAAATCCCCAGGCAAAAATCTGAACCAAAAAAATCCATTTTGCAAAGCCATCAACTGGGATGAAGTGGGGTTGAGCTGCTGCACAGCTGCCCACAGGTGAAAAAATGCACTATACCTGGTAGGTGCTTAGATGCAGATCTTAAATCCAGACATTGATAAGGCATCCAATTCTTCTGCTGCTGCTGCTTTGTTTTCAATAACCGCAGCTAAACGTTTAACCTTTACATTGATGGAATGACCTAAACATGTTCTTCCAGGCTTGTCAGCAGCAAGGCTGTCTCACCATGAACAGAGAAATGCCTTTCCTTTCAGCCTGGCAAATCAATAGACGGTGTGGCTGGCAGACTTGCAAGTGTCCCCTGCTCAGAACACATGGAAGGGGCTCAAAGGTGGGATACAAGCATTTCTCCGAATTGTCAGGTCTAACGGAGAGGTGGGCATGAACCTCATCTTCTTGGCAAGCAGGAGAAGAGCAGCTCACAATTTGGAAACCATGCAGTTGTTCTGGCTGGGAGGCTGGCTCTGGCTGTTGCTGTCCCAAAGCTGTGGCTCTGCCAGCAGCTGAGGCACTTATTCAGTATCCTGGAATTTCAGATGACATAGAAAGAGTTACAGGAAAGAGCAGCAGCATAATCACAAGTTAATGTGGTCCCATGTTTTTTATTACTCTCAGAGTATTAAATTGATAGCCTGGTACCAAAGGCCAGAAGTGTCACCTCTCAACAAGATGAAATCTATATAGCCCATGGACAGGAGAAAGCCACAAGATTTATAAAGGCATCCATAAAATTAACATTTGGATGAACATGTGGGAGAATGGCAACCATGAACGACAACAGCAGGTTGGCAAGTACAGCTCTGAGTGGGTGCATCCTCCTGCACTGATGCCTGGCTGAGCAGGACCCCAGAGCTGCTCTATTGCCAGGAAGGGGCTGCCAGGGAGCTTTTGGGAGATGGTGGCACTTTGGTAGTGCCACGGGAAGTAAGTGACACAGGCAGGTACAGGCCATGTGCCAGATCCCAGGGGACCATTTCCTGGTCCTAGTGGTGGAAGCATCTCCCTTTGGTTTGGCTTAGACCAGACAGGAAGGCTCAGACCCTCCCCTCCACCCTCAGCTTTCTGCATGGCTCAGTTTGTGCTGTCTGAGCAAGCACTGAACATGGTAAGACAATGGGACCTGGGGAACATGCTTTTCCACAGATCACGAAGCCTGAGATCCCTAGATATGTGTCGTCATGCCAGGAGCCATGAAATGGTGATCCCAGGCACACTCCCTTGCCCCAGAGTGGCCAAGAGGGCCTGAGAAGACCTTGCCTCCCTCTTGCTGGCCCAGGACTCCATTCCATCATCCAGGTGCCCAAGGGCTGTCCCTCAGCACAGCAGAGACACTGGATACCCAGCACCTGGGCAGCTCTCAGGGTGCACAACAAGGTGATTGTCTGCACATCACAGTGCAGGCACAGGGCAAAGGGACTGGTGACACATGGGCCCATTCACTGTTCTGTTACCACTGCCTGTATAGTCAAGGTACTGACACCTCTGGGCCTCTGCCCTTCCTCTGTGCAGTGAGGGCAATACTCCAGCCTTACCACAGAACTAGGGGCACCACAGACCTGCTAGGATAGTATGGTGCTCAGGGCCTTCCACTTATCCAGACTGGCTGATCCTGCATTGCACAGCACACACTCCTACGTGTAGACACCACGGCACGTCACCATGGGCTCGCACACCTGGCACACAAACATCCAGTGCAAAAGGAGCCATTACCACTGCTGCCTGCAGCATGACTGCTTTGCAATTAAAGGAATGAAATGTTTATACAGGAATAAATCTGTGTAATGAGGTGAATCCTGCCCCTGCTCTGACAGGCTCTAAAACAAGGCTAGGAACCTGGAAGAAGGGAGAAGTGTGCACTGGTCCCAGGCAGCTGCCAGGCCTGGGAAGGGAGGTGGGCAGGGAAAGAGGAGCAAACTCAGTCAGCTGGCTGGTTGTGTGCAAGGGCCACCAGTTCCTTGATTTCCCTGTCTGGTTCCCCCATATGGAAAGACATAGAATCATGGAACATTTTGGATTGGAAGGGACCTTTAAAGGTCATCTAGTCCAACCACCCAGCAGTGAGTAGGGACATCTTTAACTAGATAAGGTTGCTCAGAGCCCCCTCCAGACCATTGTCAGGCATGCTCAGCCTCAGGCATTTGATCCGACTCCTCTCCTGGGAAGGGGACTGCACCTGGCTCAAAGACTTGGGAAGAGCACAAGCGATTTGGACGGTGATGCCGCCACAGAGTGAAGACACACTACTTTGGGCCCTTCCACCTTCACAGCCTGTCCAAAACACTCCTTTGATGAAGCTAGCAGCAGGGGATATGCAGGAGGAAATCCCTGTGCAGGTCTCCTCTATTCCCCAGAAACACTGCACTAATCCCTGTTGCCTGCCTGTACAGAAAACCACGGAGACACAAAATCCAATTAGCTTGAAATCCTGCTCTGGCTCCTGCAAGTATCGCCCTCTGATAGAGGTGTGGAGCTGCAAAGATAAAGGGTGCATTAGGATTCCAGTGAGGTCTGGCAGGCAAGGATGGCTTTGGAACTGCAGCACCAGCCCAGGGAAGGAGTGAGGCACCAGCATGCCTTTCCCAAGCCTCTTTCTCCACCTCTTCCTCCATGCTCATTCTGCAGCACCATTCCCTCAGCTGAGCCCGACTGCACAAGGTGGAAGATAAGGACTGGGCCTAGAGCCAGCAGGTCTCCAGGCTGGCTTACCTACCACAGGGCCCTCTTCACAGGGAAAGGAAAACCTCTTAGCGGCTGAAAGGCATCAAAGTCTCTTGGCCGCTAGGGGTGGCCAAGGTGGCATGAAGCACAGTGCCAGAGCCCATCTCCTCACCACTGCAACCCCCCAGGGCATCTCTGTGCCCAGAAGTCCCCTCAGCATCAGCATGATGCATGTTACCCTCAGCTCCCTTGTCCCTCCTTCAACAGGGACTGCCCCCCTCCTGGGAATGACCCGAGACAAAGCAGGTCCCAACCCCAGAGACAGAGGGGAAAGGGAGCTCAGCACAGCCTCTACCCATGGCCAAGCTGAGTACAAGGGGCAAGTCTTGCTTACTCCACTACACCCTGGGTGTGCCTGTAGCAACAAGTCTCCTGCGCCTGATGCTGCCACAGCCACGCCTGCTGTAATCACACTCTTCCTTGGACCCACAGTAAATTACCTGCTTTGCATTTTGCAGCAGCAACTTAACAGTATTAATTCATTGTGTTCTGTCTTTAACAAACACCATTATCATATCACCAGCCAGGATTATGCAAATCCTGTGAAAGGAATTATTTCTCTCCCCAAAGTCACCTTGATTTACCAGTTTTAGCCCCAAATGAAATAGAGTTGCTTTGGATAAACTGTTAAACACACAAGCACACCCAGGGGGCTGCGACAGCCCCATAGGGCAAAATACACACCCATCTGGGTGACCCTTCATGTCCACAGGTGACGCAGGGGCAGCTCTGTGCTGGCCACCACCAAGATCATTCCTGTACCAGAGCACAGAAGGACCTTGATACTAAGGAACTGGGCCCTGGACCAAGAGCTGGGGAAACAACCCCCTTGCAAAATACTCGTATAACAACTCCATAGCTCCATTTCCCAGGTACAAGGACACGTGGCAGATTGGAGGCTGTGCAGATGCACACGGGGCTGGAAGCAACCTAACTTCCCAAAATTGCATGGGGACAAGAGAAGCCAGAGGCTGGTGCAAAGCTAGAGCACAGGAGGAATGCAATGGCAGACACAAAAACAGGGAAGGCAATTCAATTTTCAGAGGCTGTCCCACCAATTCAGCTCAGAAAGACGATAAGAAACCCATTTCCAGCGACAGGCACCCTAATCCCCAGCCATCCTGCATTTCCATTTCCAAGAGGTGCTCCTTCCAACAGGGAGGCATTTTCCCATCTAGGTTTGCTAGAAGGGACAACAATGAATTAAATACCAATCTTTCCAGCACTGTTTAACTCCTTCTGTGCCTACTCCTGCAAGTGCTGAAGGTACAGGGCAGTGGAACGGCTGCTGCACTGTGCCGCAGAGCAGAACAGATCTGAGGGCCTCTCACAGGCTTTTCCCAGTGGCCTGTAGCCTGAAGAGGCACAGAAGCGAGGAAAAACTGAAATGCATTGTCAGTGCAGACTGAGCAGCTCAGGTCAGGAATTTATTATTGCTCAAGGCAAGGCTCTGGGACTCAACTGTGGGACAAAAGTCATGCAGCGAAGCTTATGTCCATATTTTTGGATGTAATCCATGGTTTTTATATCCAATGTTAAAACCACTAGACAGGCCCAAAGTGCTGCAAAGCTGACATAAAACTACATTTGCAAGAAAACAGGCACATAGAGAAAGAAGGAAGCAAACCATGCAGTGATGGCTACACCCTTCATATGCCCCACATCTCCACGTGGTGCAGATGCAGCCTTTTTTGTTGGAAAAGGGAGCCCCAGCCAGCTGGTGCTGCACAAACTGCTAAGAGTCCTGGTGCAAAGCTTGCAGGAGGGTGCACTAGTTGCTCTGTAGTCACAGCTCTCCCACCCCTGCACATGGCTCCAGCACCAACCACATTGTCCATTCATGACCCACTAAACAAACAAATTTAAAGGCTCGTGGCTCTGTGCATTCTAACAGTGCTGTAATTTATTGGATCAGAAAGGATGGATGGCAGCAGAAGGGGGCTGGGCCCAGCAGACAGACGAACACTGATGCAGTGGAAGCCAGAGATGTGTGGCCAAGGAGAGAATTTAGGAAAGCTCCCAGGATTGTTGCTGGATGGGGCTGGGGGAACACCACCATCTACAAAGATCAATTCCCTCACACCTTACTACCCCACCATTCAGTGTAGGACTTGTAGTAGAGGCTTCTGTAAGAAACATTCCCATGAGGAAGAATAGAGTTGAGCACTGTGCCAGCTACACTTGTTCTCTGTGCTCCTGAGAGTCCCACCATGAGGCTTCCCACGTAGACCTTGCTGGTGGTTTTACAGATTCAAGGCATAAGGAAGAAATGCAAAAAATGCTTCATCCCTGGGGGAAGAGGAGCACCTGGTGGAAAGACAGAGAGCAAACATGAGCACTACTGCTCCTCCCCCGCGTAATCTCCCAGCTCTAGAGTCTGAGCTGCATTCAGCAGTAATTGAAACCAGTCTCTTTAACACAGGTGCCAATTACTGCCTGTTAATGCAAGGCGCTCTGATAAAGCAATTACCCAGCCCTGCTAGGCTGGAAAGCACAAGAATGAAATGGTAGGGCTACTTATGCTAGTGCAGGTCTTGTGGGACAGCTCTGTGTCCCAGCAAACCCTTTTGCAGTGCTAAACAGGGCAAGTTCTTGCACTCATGCCCTCTGCATCTCCACATGAGCAAGCAACCTGCCCTTGCCACAAAGGTAATGACATCCTGGGGTGCGTTAGGTAAAGCACGGCCAAGGAGGTGACCCTTCCCCTTATTCAGCTCAACAGAGACATGGACATACTGGAGAGAGTCCAGCAAAGGGCAACGAAGATTACGAAGCAACTGGAGCATCTCACATATGAGGAAAGGCTGACGGAGCTGAGACTGTTCAGCCTCAATAAGATAAGGCTTGGGGGAGTGTGTGGGGTGGTTAACTTGTCAAAGTATATAAATACCTGAAGGGAAAGTGAAAAGAGGATGAAGCCTGGCTCTTTTCAGTGGTGACAGGACCAGAGAAAATGGGAACAACCTGAAACACAGGAGGTTCTCTGTGAACATCAGGAAACACTTTTTCATTGTGAGGGTAACCAAGCACTGGCACAGGTTGCCCAGAGAGGCTGCAGAGTCTCCACCCTTGGAGATATTAAAAAGCTGTCTGGACATGGACCTCGGCAACCAGCTCTAGGTGGCCCTGCTTGAGCAAGGGGCTGGACAAGGTGACCTCCAAAGGTCACTTCCAACCTCAACTATTCTGTGATTGTGATCTCTCAACCAACTACAGTCCTTGTTTTCTGTGCCTAGTTTCTCAACCCTTCTTGGCCAGCTGCTTTCCCCCCACCCTCTCCTCTTCTCAAAGCCTCCCTTTCTTTGCCTTTCTGGGGGTGATGTGGCAGTGAGGAAGATGGATGATCCACAGGAAGGGTCATAATGATGGAGAAAGAACAATGATAGGTGCAACATCCAGCAAAAGCTGCTCCTTGGTCTTTTATCCTCCAGTAACTTCTGGCCTGGAGGGACAGTACCTTTGGAGAACCTCAGTGGGTGATGATAATAGGGTTGACCTACCTGGGCCAGCATCAAGTAGAGGGGAAATTAGTCTTTCATGGGACCAGGTCAGAGTCCTCTTCCCTCTGCACAGAGCACCCTTTGCCTCCTGCACACCCTTAGCAGGGGATGTGCTGGTAGCAAGCTCAGAGATGTGGATGGGGAGCAACAAATGGGAGCAGGCTGGCAAGGTTTCCTCCTGCATGGCACTGCAAGTCAGATATGGTGTCCACATCTCTAAAAGGATTTTGAAAAAATGGAGGATTAACAGAATCATTACAAACATGATTTGGAGGATGGACAAAACACTTGCTAGGGACAGAATGAAAGAGTTCAGTCTGTTATCTCACCAAAAAGGGAGCCTGAGAGGTGATTTAATTACAAGCACTTCAAAGAGAAAAAATACTTGGTGTGAAAGAGCTGTTTAACTTTGTTAATAAAGGAGGTTGGAGCCTGTAGTCAAGCAAAGTGTAAATAGGAAACACGGCACTGGGCCACGCTACCTGAGAAGTGCCATCTGTTCTGCTTCCTCACGTCCTCCACCCTGTCATAGAAGATACATCAGCTGAGAGACACTGGGTTCATTACAGGCAGACCAGAATAATGGAATTTCTTACTTGGAGTTACACAGGGACCCTAGATAAATGAATGAACACTTCAGGCCTTAAAAATATATGAAGCTGCAGGCACAAGCTACAGAAAGTACTGTGAAAGGAGGTATCACTGATGCCTGTAAGAAACAGGGAATTTCTCTGCCTGATCTCCCCATGTGACTGGGATGCAGCAGGAACAACCCCAAAGCATCCCAAGTCTACAAGCAGCCACTGGTCTCAGCTGGCATAGACCCAGGAATGTCCGTGCTTCCCAGCTAGGGCCTGCCTCTGCCCAAACCCACAACAGGCAGCACTGCTACACAGGATGGCTACTGGCTTGGCCAGGGTCACCCCTGGTTGCAGCAATGCCTCCCTTCTCTGTGAGGCTGGTGCAAGGAGAGATACCAAAAATATTCCGCCAAGCCCTCTCCCACACGTGCTCTTTTCTCATTGCACTGTCCCTGCTGCCCACACCAAAGCCCATCAACTGCCAGGGCATGACTGCACTGCTGGTTGGGAGTGCAGCTGCACCCTCTAATCCAGGTATGACTGGAAGAGTGAGGCTGCTGAACAAATCAAGGAGCACAGATTGTACAGCCGTATCAGAGCTACAAGGGGAATCCAACCACACCCTGGCAGATGTGGGATCAGATGCTGTGACCACAGAGGTAGGCACTGGCAGGTTAAGGACAAGTTCCTGTGGAGAGATAGGGCATGTGGGGAGAACTTTAGCAGCATCAGAAGGAAGCCAAAGACCTGTGTGCTGGAGCAGAAGCTATGTTGGGTTTGCAGGATTCAGCCTCACACAGAGACTGCTGGGCAGGAGCAGTGTCTATCTCCAGAGGATATGTAGAGGCCAAGAAGAGGTTCAGCAGCTGCTGTACGTGACCCAAAACTTGGGAGCAGTCCCTGCCTGCAGACCTTACTAGCAAGACCAGCCTGTGCTTGTCTCACAGTCTGGATAATCAACCATCAACCCTGCTAGGATGGTGACAGAGCAGTACACTCTATGATCTTGGAGCCAAGTCCTCCTGTTTCAGTCCTGGCTCCAATGTAACCAGCCCTAACTTTCCCAAAATTGCAAATCAAATCCTGCAAAATGACACAAAGTTTCAAAACTTCTTCCT
The DNA here is from genome assembly GCA_013401335.1 of Brachypteracias leptosomus. Lineage (NCBI taxonomy): Eukaryota > Metazoa > Chordata > Aves > Coraciiformes > Brachypteraciidae > Brachypteracias > Brachypteracias leptosomus. Next base: position 217,854 of record VYZX01005103.1, read on the forward strand.
CCATTTTCTTTCCTCCGTAAAGAGCTTAGAGCTTCAAAATCATTTGGATCACCCGTCCCTCTCTTTGCCCACAACCAGAGCCAGGCTCTTATCAGTGGTGCTTAGTGTAAGGATGAGAGACAATGGGCATAACTATAAATACATGTTCAGACTAGATAAGGAAAAACCTCCTCCTCATGAGGACAGTCAAGCATTGTAGCAGGTGTCCAGAGAGGCTATGCAGTCTTCCACCTTGGAGGCTTTCAAAGACCTGCCTGGATGGAAGCCCTGAGCAACCTGGTCTGACCTCACAGTTGACCCTGCCTGCATAGAGAACTGCTGAGGTCCCTTCCCACCTGAATTATCCTGGGATCTCTAACTCAGTATAGAAGGAGAGAGTCTCTTAGCTCCAAACTCACAGGGCAGGTTGAAATAAAATGTCAGCTGCTTGCATCAGCTACATGGTCCCCTTCCAACACACACTTTGCTGTGTGTTCTTCCCCAAACCTGCCATTCAGGAGAGCTAAATACATGCTTTCTCACTCCCATACTTTCAGAGTCTGAGAAGGTCCTGCTTGGCCAAAAATGATCCATCTTGTCTTCTAACACAGAGGAAGAACTCAGGGCTTCAAGAGTGTTGTGCAGCACACAGTCTCCAACACCTGGCACCAGCTCCACCTCATTCTCCCTAGGGAGTTCCACTGGAGACCTTCAACATCTAGAAAACAAAGCAGCAACTCCACAGGACAAGGGACATAACACCTTCCAAGTCCCTTTATACAGAGACTTACGTTCACATGGCAGGTGGGTCTGCCTTGTGCAGGATGGTGGAGGAGGCACTGAAACATGAGGCTAGAAGAATTACTAGGCTGAGACCAGGAGAGTGGCTCTTAGCACATTCAGGACGATGTCTCCAATTAGTGCAATTACAGGGCTTGGCTGCATCTTCCTGCTTGTGATTTTCATTAACAACTGCATGGTCAATTCTGTTACTTTTCACTGGGCAAGCAGCCAGAAGCTGGCAGCAGCCTCTGCTACTGGCAAGGTCCAGGGGGAGGCCAGGCTGGCAACAAAGGCCCAGCCAGGCATTCAGACATCCTGGCTCGCAGCAACAAGAGAACTGTTTGGGAGAGGGGAGGTGAGTGGTACAGCTACCTGTCCTGTTGGAAGAGCACACTCCTCCCAGAAGGCTGGTCCCTCTGCAGGAAATACCATCACAAACACCACCACCACTTTCCTACGGCCCAGATACAGCTCAGTTTGGGCTGCAGCACCTTTCAACCCTCAAAATGACTCCCCAAGCAACTGCAGGACACAGAACCTCTCAGGTTAGCATGACTCCAGAAAAGAGAACCACTTCCAAGCACAGCATGGAGACTAGAAAGCAACGGTTCTTTCAACTTCTTTGGATTGCAGATCCAAAGCCGTGAACGTCAAAACCTGCAGACTCCACTGATGAAAAAAAAACAGAGCCTCAGTGCAGGAGCAGGGGTATAGAGCTGGGGGCAACCACTTGCCAGTGCAAAGAGCACAGACGTTTGTGAGCCCTTTAAGAGCCACAGGCTGAGCAGTACCCAGCCCTCCCGCTGTCTGCACCCCAAGCTCCCCTTTCCCCACCTCACTACACACCAATGACAAAACACATAATAAAAACTACAGAGACACTCAGCTGAAATAAGAAATGAAGCTCTACTGCCAGGCACCAGGCCCTGTGTCGCTGCTCTGCCTTGCTACCCCCCTGCTGTGAGCCAGGCTACCTTTTCCACAGCGAGTTTGCTGATGATACCGTGTTTGCCAGGCAGAGGGGTTTGCAGGGATGTTTTCTTCTTGCTCTCAGGATATCTGCTGCATTGAAATTTCAGCAGAAAGCCAAGCATCTGTTCTTCAAATAAAGAGGTCTCCCAGGGGAATGGGTGGGGGGGCAAAATCAGCACACACCTGGCCTTACAGGCAAGAACAGACTTTGTGGAAGGAGTGCAGCACCTCCGAGATTCATTCAGCTCTGCTTCCGCTGGTTAATTAGTTCAAACACCATCAATATTCAATCACAACCCTCTATTTTCTGTGTACGGCTGTGTCAGTGTGTGCATGTGGGCCTGCACAGCATGAGAGTACCAAAGCAGCCAAGAACAGAGTGCTCTGCCCTGCACCATATGACACTTTCCAGTGGAAGTCCTCACCAGGTGAGCTTCAGAGTCATCATAGCTGAAGCCTGGTGAATCTCTGGAGTACAGAAGAGCCTTGCAAACACAGAATTCAGTGAAAGTAAAAGCAGAGTGAAAGAAGCAGCAGGGAAGGTAAAAAAGTGATAGGAAAGCATTCACCACACTCTAATCCCAACTTGTAGCTTTTCCAAATGTAGGGAATGGAAGTGCTTCTGAAAGGCTCAGAGGTGCAAGAGATGGGGGAAGAGAGCTGAGAAAGAGCTCTGGCCAAGAGGAGGACTGCACCTCACTGCTTTAAAGTCAATCTTTGGTCTTTTCCCCAAAGTACCAGCAGTGCTTCCCCATTTTGTCATCTCTATGCCTCTGCATCTCATTTAACCAGAGCCTTGAAATTTGTGATGGAGAACTGATCTCAGGTCACAGAGTGCCAAGTTCCACTCACCATGAACTGCAGGATTTGCCAATCCTTTATCACGGTGCTCCTGCCAGTGTTGAAGGAGTGATGCTGAGCAGACAGACACAGTGGATGCAGGTGAACAAAAGCAGAGCAAGGAGCTCTTGGACCAAGAATAGCAACATTGACACAGGGGGTGTGGGGAACACACACATTGTGCTCCCTCCCTTGCAAAGTTTAGGCTCTCATCGGAAACTGTTACAAAAGCAAGATAAACCCACAAACAATAAGATCCTTTCTTTTTCCTCCTACGTTTCCCAGGCAACACCAAGCACTCAACAACAGTTTAAAGTGCAGAAGCCCCCTCTGGTCAGTTAATGGCAGGAAGATGAAGAGACTTAGGCAGAAGTGCTCACTGCTTATTGTTTGGCAACACCAGTCAGGCACCTGCAGCTATGACATTTATACCCAACACTACACTGTTTTTAAATGCAAACTTCTAAGCTGGAACTGAAACTCCAGTGAGGGAGGGAGGTGCATTTCCATTCTTAAATTACAGATCTACAGACACCCCTGCACACATGGCTGGGAGTGCATGACAGGACCATGAAGGTCTCAGCAGGAATGCTCCAGGCTAGAGAAAGCAATTTAGATCCAGGACCATCACTCAGATAAACACACTGATGCACAGATGCTAAAGGAAACCCCAGCTGTGACAGATACCTTAGTAGACCCTCAAAATTGGTCAAGCTCCGTTGTTCCCAATAGGAGTCCATGAAGATTCTCTCTTCAACCAAAGGACAGGATCATGTTTTTAATGCATAGCTGGGCATTCCTGCTTTGGTCACTTGTAGAAGGAGATGCCGAAAGGTGAACAGTGTCTATTTGTAGAATGCTGGATCTGGCCCATGAGCCTTCACTTCACAGAGACCTAACTTGAGGCTAGTACACAGATGGACCTCTGCTTGTCATATGACTTTTGATCTAGCTGTTCAATAGAAGCTGAAGGAACAGAGATTCAGTGGCTAAATTATATGCAAGGTGACTTGAAGGCTACTAGCACTGGAAGACTCCCAAAGCTATTAGGGCTCAAAAAGAAATTGTAGTTTCCAATTATGCTGACCCAGGGGCTTGTGCCTTCTCTCTCTGATGCCTTACAATGCAAAAGTTTCCATGTCTCAAATGAGGTCTGAAGATGCTGTAAAACAGCTGCCCCTTCCCACCTTATTCTAGCAAGCCTGACTGAATCCAGACCTTGTGATTCTAATGTTCTGGAGCTTTGGCCAACAGGGAACATGCAACCCCAAACGATGTTACTTCATTTGAATGGAGGGGTAGTTCTAGGCTAAAATAGACAAAAAGGGACTTTCAAAACAGTAAAAAAAGCCATGTACACATTAAATTCATCTCCCACAAGTATACAGGAAAGTGCAAGTTCTTCAGGTTCCCGATCAGGGTATCTGTCCCCACATTTTCCCAACAGAACAGTCATTTAGAGTCTGAACAGTCTTTGGATGCGCTAAGTTCTGTATCTTGGCCAGTTCCACAGGAACAGCTCTTCGCTGCTAGTTCCTCATATGCTATCCTTTACAGCCCAAGTATCCTTTTTACCTCTCAGTGGAGTAAAACAGGGTGAATCTTGCTGAAAGCATCACAAGTACCAGCTATTGGAAAATCCAGCTAGGGACAGACCAAGCCATTCTCAACTCCAGGCATCCCACTTGATGCACAACTGGCCTGGAACTGCTGGTTCAGTAGCTTTATGTGAGGTAGCTGCACCACCTGCTGTCCACTCCAAAGCAAGTTACCGGTGTCTATTAGCACATCATTAAAGATCATATTTATTAACAAAAGTTTTCTTCTTCAGAACCAGTTTCCTGCAGGACATGTTCTTGATTAAAGTCATCAAGAAAGACTTCATATCTGAAAACTATGAAGCAAGATCAACAGGAGGGACAGCTTAACCAAAACAGTTCAGGTTCTCAAAGAGAATATGAGAAGTTCACTTTAATACCCAGCACCCTCTCAGGAGAAAGAACCCATTGTTATCCCTTTTGGAAATAACTTGAGAGAGCTTCCTCTCCAAGCACTCCAAAAGCCAGCATGGAACAAAACTTTTAGAGGCAAAAATTCTGCTATGCAAAAAACCAGCCATCTCCCCAACAGCACTCATGGCTTAGTAGAAAGGAAAAAGTCACATCTTAAATCCTGCATCATTCTCCTTTCCTGGACAAGGCTGATCCAATCCAATGGGGCAAAGAAGGCAAGATTCCTACAAAAGCTGCCATACTAAAGGTCTTCTTAGGATATGGTGTCTTGTTCACACATGAAGGCAGACAAGTCAGTATGATCCCCCTAGTCCTAGAGATCAAGGGTCCAGTTCACGTGGAAGTACTTTGTGTGGCAGGCCTCAAAAATAATTTGGCATGAAGTAGCAATGTCAGTATGGGTCTAAAAGGAAAGGAATTCAGAAGACAGAATCATTTAGGTTGGAAAGGACCTCTAGGATCATCAAGATAAGTGACTTCTGCTTGAGGAAGCATAGGTGCATAATGTGCAGACAAAAGGGAAACAGAAGAAGTTTATTTTAAAAATCCCCCCTCCAAATACCCCCACACATGAGAAGCTTATTGCTCAAGCTAGATTTCATGCAGCACTACCCTCTCTGCCCTTGGCCTGCAGGGCCAGAAGCACTCATGTATCCCTGTCCTTCCTCCAACCAACATCATTTGGCTATGTTCAACTGGTCTCAAACGCCACCATTTAATTCTCTCCTTTCTATGCACACAGAACATGGAGGTCACCAAGCTCAAAGGCTCCTTGTTGCTGGGACAAGTCTATGGATTTATATATAGACATCTGCTCCTGTCAAGATGGGAGTTCCTACTTCGCAGAGCCATAAAGAAAGTATGTGAAGGTATATCCACCTTCTCTTTTGAAATCAAGGCCTAAACATTAAAATAATCCCTGAACCAGTCAGCCTGCAGTCCAGACACATCCATGCTCGTTCTACAACTCATGATCTACCCTTTCAGCCTTCAGGACTCCCTAATAAGCTTTCTATAACATCTCCCTGTCTCACCATGCTGTCCTATAGTTCCACTAAGTTCCAAGCTCGCTCTCTGTGAAAGGAATATTGCCTGTTTTCGTGTGCAGCATTTACAGATCCATGCTGTAGTAGGACAGCGGGACTCTCTCACCAGGCTCTGGCTCTCCTTTTGGTGGTCACAGACGGGAACTCTTGGACCTTCCTTCTAGATAGCCATCAAGCAGGTTTGGTAAGAACAAAGCAGGGGGCTTTGTGCTTCATGTTCAGTCAGTGCTGCTGTGCGGTTTCAACATCCTCTTCCTCCTCCTCACCAGGTTCAGTGTGGCGCAGCAGCAGCTCCAGGTCAGTGTCGGAGATGGCCTCCTTGTGTAGCTTCAGTGCTTTTTCACCTGCATGCAGACAGCCCATTTAGTGACAAACTTGCTAGAGTACTCATCAAACCTGGTGTTGGCAAGGAGCTGGAATTAGGCACAGCTCCTGGAGAAGCTATGAGAATGCCTACAGAGAAATAGAAAGGGATTTAAAACAGAATCACCTTTGGAATTCATGGCTTTGAGAATAACATGAAGGGAGATTCCTGACAGACAGACAGCAAAGCCCAGCCAGTTCAAGAGACTGAGGCGGTCTCCCTGGAAATGTGTGGCGAGGAATAAAATGCAGATTTCCTGTGGAAACAGAAATCATGGCAAGTGGCAAGGCAGGACCAGAGCAGATACGCACGAGACGTTTTACAGCTCAGGCCTTGGTCAAGATGCCAGGCTACTAATTTCCATCAGCATGTTCCTCCATGTGCAGAGAGATCTAAAAACAGTGTCTAGAAGCAGAACGACCTGTTAAACAGGGATGTGAGATTTTAAGTCCACATGGGAATCCTGTGACTTCCAGATCAGAAAAATTTCACATAGAATCATACAATTCAAAACACAGAAACACATATAAATCACACATAGAATGTGGTTTAGTCTATCCCAGATCCCACCAAACTTTGGATCTTAATGGTATTTTTTATAGAACTAGTCTCTGCCTCTTGCTATCAGGGACCAAGGGACTTCACCACAGAGACTGCAAGGCAAAGCATCAAGCTCCTGTGCAAGGAAAAATGAAAATAACAGGAGATGATTTCTAAGCAAGTTCCCACCACATGAAGCCCATTAGGAGTGACTCAGTACTTAGTATTAGCACAGGAATCATTCCTTACCTTAAAAATGCCAGCAATGGAAAGGGTGAGGCTAGATGTTCTGGAAACCAAGAGGAACTCAGAAAAGCCTAGACCAAAGGCAAGAATTCCACCCAAGAACAGCTTCCCTACCAGAGAGAACAGCATTCCTGCTTCATGGAAACGGAAGAGCTTCTCTGATATGGACAAAGGCAGGCCTAGGAACAAGACAGTGAGTAGCAGAGTACCTTTCCCAACTCCTGGGACTCCTTACAACAAGATGGGGGTAGGCTGCTCACATTCCAGTATCAGGGAGATGTGGAGCCAGTTGTTCTTAGCCTGTATTTCCACAAGCATGACAGGCTACTATTCCTATACACTTTTTAGTGTCCTGCTAGTATAAAGTACATCTGGATCCTTATAACTCCAGGTCTCTTACGTAAAGTTCACAGTTGTTCACTTATCTAAATGAATCATCTCAAAAAACAAACTGCTAAACAATCTCCCAAACCACTCTATAAAGCTATCTCTGCTTTCTCTAATTAACTCACGCACCCTCAAACACCGCAAAGAGTGGGAAAAGCCCCAGGAACATGAGCGGCTGCAGGTGAAACATGATATCAATGGGGTTCTGGAGCCCTGAAAGAGGAGAATCAACAACAGACCAGGTAGCAACAAGCCAGAGAATAACATAGCTCCTAGAGCCTTTATTAGTATAATTCCCAGACACTTTGTTTGAATTGCCCACACCTGTCTGCTGCAGATGCCAAGTAACCTTCCTTACACACCAACAGATAACCCCTGCCCCAGGTTTCAAACACTGTCACTACCACCTCCTTACTCCCTTCCCCATGCCCAGCACCACAACTCACTCCCTAACACCCGACATACCCAGTTCAGCCTTCTGCATAAGTATCTGTGTGAGAGTCCAGCGAACACTCCCAAGGAAAGAGGCACAGAGCACCAGCACGAACCCCTGTGCGTTGAACTGTGTGGACTTGTAGGTGAACATGAAGAGCCCCACAGCGATGAGCAGAACCACCAGCAGCAATGCTGCCCTCTGGATAAGGGCAAACACAAAGTCAGCTCCTGGAGCTGAACAGAGACAGACACCTCCCTTCTTTCAGATTCATCCACGTAACTGCTTTCTCTCTCTATTTCTATGTTTCCTGTACATGTACTGCTTATTTCCCTGTGCCTGACGTTCTCCCTCCTTAAAACATTGCGTAGGACCCTTACCACTTCCTCCAGCTTGAAGAGCAGTGAAAAAAGCAGGATGAAGAGAATGGCAGAGGATTTGGTCATCGTGGAGCTGTAAGGACCAAGACACACTGTCAGTCTCTTCCAATGTTGTCATTCCCAGCAAAGTACTATTAGGAATCAGATCGCCCACTTCTACGTCGTTACCAGCAAGCTATCACGGACCCTGCAAGCCAACCCCACTGAGCTGTACCCATTCCAGAATCTGACCCTGACAAAACACTTTTCTAAACCCCACCAGAGAGCTCCCAGGGCAGATGGTGTTTGTACTCACAGGGAGACAGTGACGTACAGGAAGCTCCAGTTACTCAGCCCAAAATCCAAAGAAGTTGACAGAGCTAAAGAATCAAAGAAAACATCATGAGGTTAACTGCCTTCTACTACATTAAAAAAAAAAAACCAACGCACAAAACAAAACCCTGTTACTTGGCCATGAACATAGAAAGTACAGCAGACCCAGAAAAACCCCCACATTTTCCTCAGGTTAATTCTTGAGTATCAACATAGCTCAGATACCCCCAGCTCTTTATCTCTCTGTCCTGTTCCCTGTGATTTAAGTTGGTGCTCACTGAACATACACTGTGCAAAAGCACAGAAATAATCCTTGCCTTCCTTGTGACTGGAAACCGTCACAGATTTGACCAAAGTCTTTCCTGAATGTATTAGAGCACGATAACTGGGAAGTACGAGGGCCACTGCAAGAAGCTTGAAGAAGCAAGTCTGACAATTCTCAGCACACACCATTAATCCTGGTGCAGTACTTTCTGCAGTCTATTCTGCCTTGTATAAGTTTCCTACCACAGGAAAGTTTTATTGATCCCGTGGCATGTTATGCTGAACAGCAGCATGGCTGCTGACGTGGAAAAGGATGTGTCAAGAAACCATGAGGCACGTTATGTGAGGTACTGCAAATCTTGCCAGAGATCTTAGACCAGAAGCTGTCCTGGGGGAGCCAGTGTGATGATGCCTGAACCAACCCAATATAGAGGCACAGAGCTGCTGAGACAGCTGGAGCTTCGCTCCTTGCTCTCAGCTACAGTTCTGTGTCACACACGAGGAGCTTCTTTATCTTAAAGAGCAAATTCCAGCCAGAGAAAGCTCCTGAAATAACATAAATACATGCCTCGATACTAACGTTAAAGAGGAAAAAATAACTTGCAGAGACGACTTTTGGAGGTGCTGTACAAGATTCTCATTGGGAGTCAGGGGCTCGTTCCATGCGGCCTCTCCGTGCTCTAACTGGCTTTCGTTACGGCCGGTGAGGAGAGCGCGCCCGAAGCGGAGGGAGCTGGTAACATCGACCGCCCTCCTCCCCCCCACCTTCTCCTCAGGAGGGGCGCGGGGCGAGGTGATGGGCTCCGCCCCGCGCCGCCCCCCCGCCCCGCCCCGCGCCGCGCGTACCTGCGGGCACCGCCCGGCGGATGCAGTCGGCCCAGGACAGCGCCGCCAGCGGGCGCCTCGAGGCCGAAGATGAGCAGGAGGTGCAGCAGCGTCACCAGCAGCGGGAAGGGGAAGCTCTACGGGACCGACAGCCGCCGTCACCGCCGCCGGCCCCGCCGCCGCCCCTGCCCGACGCCCCACGCCGCCCTCACCTTCATGAGCCACTTGTTGTAGAAGGTGATGCCGATGGAGAAGCCGCAGTAGAGCAGCACCAGCGGCGCCCCCAGCCCCCGCTCCCCGCCCCCGCCGCCATGCACCCCGGCCGCTGCAGCAGGGGGAGCGGGCAGAGTCTGCGGGGGCTGCAGGGAACGGCAGCGAGGGGGCCACCGGGAGGGGCACACCGCTGGCGGTGCCGCGCCAGGAGGGGACGCGGGGGCGCCGGTGACGTCAGCGGGGCAGCGGGGGGAAGAAGGACGACGCGCAGCTGGGCGGGCCCGCGCCGGTGCCGCTGCCGCGCAGGGCGGAGCCCGAGCGGAAGGAGGCGGAGGCGGAGCAGCGCTACTGGTTATTATTGGAACTCGTACGAAACCCGCGCCCCGCCCGGCCCCGCCCCGGGGCAAGGAACGCCCCTGCCGGGATCCCGCCGCGAGTCCGGGGTGGCCCTGTCGGCCTCGGCCCCTCAGCCGTAGTGGTACACGAAGTCGTAGCTGCTCGGCTCCTTGGGGATGGGCGGCGGCGCTTCAGGGATCTGGATGTTCTCCAAGTCCAGGAGTCTCAGCTTCATTTCCATGCTCAGCAATGTATCCAGGTCACTTTTGGTCAGCTCACTGGACATGTCCTTCCCCAAGAGAGCATTGAGCCCATCAATCCAGATACAGTACTGTGGAGAAAAAAGGATAATTCGTAACTCCAGGCATAAACAATAGGTTCGTGCAACTATTAGAGACACTCCCATACAGCTCCAAAATAGGCAACATGGGAGGGAGTTAACCGATGGGGGGGAAGAAAACCCAAACAACCCAACTCCAAAACAGTGCCCACGGAGATTTCCAATGGAAGTTAGAAGCCTAGAGGTAAGTGTGACCCCATGGCCCTAGGAGAGGGCAAAGAGTTTGCTAGTTTTGGTTTTATGCCACAACAGAAAGTTATTTTAGGCATTGGTGTCTTACAGAATGGGGAAAAGGGAGCAACTGACTGCATAGGAGAAAAGAATGTACCAGTCCAGGCTAAGGGAAATTAGCATAGGATTTTTTTTTTTTTTAAGAGAAAGACAACTGAAAAAAGATAAAAAAGGAAGATTCACACTAAACATCGGCAACATTTTCTAAGAATGGAGCTGGTGGGAGACATCCTGCTTAAGCTTTTGAGGAGGAACAACTGATCCTTCTTAGTATCTGAAGTTAATTGCTTTACATTCTACTGCTTAACCATTAGGTTTCTTACCTCATATTTGTTAGGTGCAATGAAGTTCAAGGTCTCATCAGGATCGTACAATATCGAGAAGGCCAATTCTAACACTTCCTGAATGGAAAAGAATCTTTCACTCATCAACTGAGCAAAACATCACAGCATCTTCTTCCTGCTAACCTAACAAGAGAAGCTGCCTTGCTGCAGCTCAGTGCACCCTCCCACACCAGTACTCTGAGCAGTTCTCAACAGCCTGTAGCACAACCAGACTATTCTCGCTGCACTCAGCAATCACAAAGGAACACTAGCAAAAGGCCCAGAAATGAGAAAGGTTTTGTCAACAATACACCTGCTGTACAGAAGACAATTTGCTCCTGTTGCTTGCTTTCAGTCATCAACTCTACAGCATTGGATATTAATTACAGGCAAAGAGGGAACACTCACCTTGTTCTGTTTCAGTGCACTTTTCTCCTTCATGTGAGGACAATCCTTCCCTGTAACAATGGCTTTGATGTCTGCAACTGGAACTAAGAGTGAAAAAGTAAAACTTGCAAACAAGAAATCCTAACCAGGAAAAAACAGAATTTTGTTCTGTTTTTGTAGCTGAGCATTGTTCCTGTTTTTGTAGCTTACTACTGCTGTTTTCCAAAACCCGTTACCATTAACACATCCCTACAGTTTGCTGTTCATAGGAAATACCAGACAATGCCAAGACTCAAAGGATTTGGGCAAGAACCAAAAGCTGATCTCATCTCAGTCAGGGCTTCAGCCACAGCTTTTCTTCTCTTATCTCTAGGGTGGTACTTGTAAGAGCCTCTGGGCAGCAGCACACAGAATGCTGCAGTGTGCTCAGAGCAGTAATTGCAACTTACTTTTTTCCTGTAGAGATTCAAAGGTCACTTCCCCCTGGGCATTATCTTCTAGGTCTCCATAGTGTAGCACCTTGTGGTTCAGAGCCAGGCGACAATACCAAAATCGTTCTGGAATACACATCAAATAGAGTAAGCTGAGCAAGATCATTCACATAAGGTCTACAGCCACTACATTATAGTTTCCCTACCCAATCCCTGTACTCCCCCAGTTCCTCAGCACTGTCTCCTGTTCATGAGGGGATGGCTGTATTCTTTCAATTGCACAGCTGTTCCATCCCAAACTACTGACTGGTATAGACAGCCCAGGTAACCAGCCTTCCTTTCTGGCAACGTGCCTGCTGACAGATTAATCCATTAGACCTTATTTGCCTGCAATTCTTCACATGAAAAAAATGCAGTAGATGCTGTCACCCTACCTTGTCTTCTGCGATTTCCAATTTTTCGAAAGCTACTTCCCTCACAAAGCCTGTTCAGTCGCTGTTGCTTTATCAGCTCCAAGATCTCAGGTTGGATTTTCTCTCTCAGCTCCCTGGCAATCACATATGGAATAGTAATCAGAAAACAGGGATAACAGCAAGCACAGAGGCAACTGTTTTTGTTGGGCACTTACACAATAGGTGGTGACTGGAAGTCATCTTGGCTCATTCTCTCAGACTGGCGTAGCCGCAGAATCTCAGAGTAACTCAGGCTACGCAGTTTGCTCTTGAACTGGTCCAAGGAATTTGGTTTAGAGGGGAGAGCCCGTGTGATCTGTTCCCTCACAACCTGCATAACCTAAAGAGGTTGGGCAGGGAGAAAAGCAAGTCACAATCTTGCTTCTTAATGGCAGCAGACAACCATGGCGCAGCTCAGTGGCCGCAAAGAGCAACATGAAATAACCAGGACCAGGAGTGTCAACCCACTAGTGACTTTAAAGATCCAGAAGAGCAAAGAATGACCTCAAGCTCATACCAAATAAAAGTTGGACCATCCTCCTTCACAGCCAACGTCAATGCCCTATTATACCTTCTGCACCCTATTCTTCAACCAAGCACACATGCTGAGTGAACATGTGCTGTTCTACAAAAGATTCTATAGAAATACCTCTTCTCCACTCTGACCTTATTAAAATCTTCTGCTGTTGCCCTCATTTCTTTCCAGGTCTTGTTTAACAGCTGGATGCAGATGGCAAATAGCTCCTCAAATGCACGGTCATGGGTGAAGAACATGGGGTGATAGTCATTCCGGCCTTCATTGGCTTCAAGAAGAAACAGAAACCACAACCATGTGAGCGTATTGCACAAGAGCTACTAAGAGTAACTAAAACCCACTACAGTGAGAGAAGCCTGATGGTGTACAACAAAACTAACTCAAAGAGAGTAACAATTCAAAGCTTTGTCTCCCCATAGACAGTCTATGTTGGGAATGGCAACTATCCCCACACTTCACCATGCAAGCCTCTGTGACTCATGTGCCCTTTTCATACTAGTCCTACCAAATGACTGCTTGCAGTTGTTTCCTAATTTCCTCTGGTAGAATTTGTTATAGTGGTTAATTGTCCTAGAATGCTGTTTTGAGACTGTCAGAGCTACTAATACAGTACCCAGCTGAAGCTTCAGAAAGCTGAAACCTTCTGCTTGTGTCAGTTTTTCGGAGAGCTAGACTACACACAACAAAATTTCTTACTTTACTGTCCCAGTATTATCACTGGGACACTGATACTGCAACTCTAAGCTCCCCCTGTCCTTACATGGCAGAAGTGAGATAAGGTACAAATGCTTGTGAATATTGGTCAGCTTGTAAGCTACTTCCAGAAGTGTCAGCCCAGCAACTTGGAAAGCTAGGGTAAGAAATGGTACTTACGGAGTTCTCCAACTTGCAAGATCTCACAAAGCATCCTGGTAAGCTCAATGGCACTGCGCCCAAAGGGACACTCATGCTTATCTTCTCGGCTGCTGTTCTCCAGAACAATCTACAAGAAGAGGATGCAACACACACTAGGAAGAGCTGCTGAGGTGTTGGTATCTGTAAAAATTCAGCAGCTTCACTTACCCTGATATAGGTGTCCTGATGAAATTTGGCCAAGTAGAGCATATTGTCCAATGCCAGCATCCCTGGAGGAGTCTGAGTAAAATCCATAGCTGGATTGATGTGATTCTGTGAAAACAACGCGCAGAAAGAACCCAGACAAATTAGCTCAGAGGAACTGTGAGAGAACCTTTTCTGAATGATTTTTTACAACCAACTGTCCATCAAGCACTTCCTCACATCTGTCCAAGAGGTAACTTGGGACACTTGCTGACAACACTATCCAAACTTTCTAGAAGACAGGCTGATTCCGAGTTCTTCATAGAATAGGTACGTGTTGTAAGTAACTATCTCCAGAGAATGTGCCTAATGAGCCCCATCATTTAACTAGTTCATAATGATCTTCCCCAGGAGTCTGAGTGTACCTGAATTTTTAAAACTCAGATACAGAAGTATGGTAAAGCAAACAACTATTTCAGTTCCGTATCTCCCCACAGCTCTGATGGAGATCACTTAGATTGCCTTTACACACTGTACAGTCAGTACTTTCCCTAGATGCATACAGTGAATCCCAGCATCTTGTAGTCCTTGGTGTACATGGCTTTACGTTTTTCTGTTCCACTGCCAGGGACGGTGTTGGTGTCAGACTCTGCATCAAATGCGATTCTTCTCAACTCAAATATGATGTCTCTCTGGGCCTGAGGGACAGAAGGCAGGGAAATGGTAAGATGTAATCAACCACTAGGGCAGTATTTTCACATAATGCACACTACCACCTCTCTCTCCAGAGCTCTCACAGTGAATACAGAGAGACGAAAAAAAGACTTTGCAAGAAGAGGCAATCTACTTCAAAATGGCAAGTTTCAGTATGTTGGATAATGCAAAATATTTGTTTTCATTTTCCTTTAACTGCCCCAAGTTTAGCTAAAGGCAATTTCTAGGCATTCAGATAATGCTAAGGCATTTCTCACTCAAGACTACAATGCATCTAAGAACTGAGTAACAGACACCTTAAAAATACCCAGCTTCCTTGTATACTGCAAAGAAATGGATAAAATGTTGTGCCTTCTGTAGACATGGAGCAATCAGTTTGACAGCTGGTCAAGAAAGGAATATATGGCTTCCAGTGACCACTTACATCCCTAAAAGTCCCATAGGATAGAGCAGGGCAGTCATGAGCATACCCTAATCTCAAGAACTGCAATGTTAGGGGTGGTTTTGAAACTTTATGCACCATCTATTGCAAATTCTAGGGAGCTAAAGAGCTCAAGAATAAGGCCCCTTGTACATCCTATTCTATCTGACCTTACTCAGCTCTAATAGTGACCTGATCATTTGGATCCATCTTGGTCATCATTCTCTCTTCCAGAAGATTAAAGGTCAGGACCTGCAGCACGTACAGCTGATGGGCCATTTCGGTTTTAATCGGGCGGTTTCCTCTGATCACATGCTGCAAAATAAAGGATAAGGTAGAAATGAAGCAAATTTGTACGTGTATAAAAAATGAGGTACTAGCTGTAGGCGTATGCCAGGCTGCATGTACATCTCTCTACATGAAGATTCAGCTGTTTAACCTCCATATTATATCAGAAGCATAGTGATAATGCTTCTGTAACAACAGCTGAAAGAAGCATCCTGATAATTTTCTTTTGAACAAGTTACTCCAGTTTCACCTTTGAAAGAGTCACTTTTCTGGAAATGCCCTGAAGGCAGCAGAATTTACACTCTGTGCAAGCAAAAGCTCTACTGAGAGAACATTAGGAAGCACTCTGTCATTCCAGACATACTTACATTCAGGATTATAGACCTCAGGTGCTTCTGGGCAAATGCGTTAGCCATTTCCTGTTGTAGAATTTAGAGATGAAATAACATAAGTAAAATATAAACAAAAAGCCCACATTGTGCAGAAAGGAGAGAAAGAAGGAAGCCTATCAATTGGAGATAGCACTGGCACACAACAAAGTGCTTTTACTACAGACTGTCAATTTAGTATAGCATCTCACCAGAAAGCAAGCATCAAGTTGGGATGCAAGGATCATCTTTACCATGGCACAACTCATGGGTGGCTCCCCTACAAAACATCATTAATGTGGAGAAAGGCACTAGCGTAGTCAAAGAAGAGAAAAAAAAATAATTTAGCTTTAGCTTTACATTGGACATGTAATAATTCCATACCAGGAGATATGGCAGCAGGGAGCATACTGTCAGTTGTCGAGAAAAAAAACCTGTCATCAACAAGAGGTTCCTTCAATTAGCATTTCATGACTTTCTTTACCTAGTATACACCCAAAATAATAAGGGCTAGAGGATGTAGGTTTCAGGTCTCTTCCCTCTCAAAAACTCTCCTGAAATTTACATTTCCTTTGTCTCAGTTCCTAAAGAGATGTTTAGAAGTCAGTTTAAGGACAACCTGCAGAAGCACTTCAGTTTACAAAAATAAAGGGTAAACAATTTTCATGCTTAAAGCAAAGCTTCCAGTTTCCCTCTTTACTGCATGGTTTCCTTTCTCAGATGGGGACAGTTTCTCAACCATCAGTCATGATGGCAGTCACAGCAGATGCAAATATGTGCTGCAAGCTGCCTGTTCCAGGACCAATTACACATGCATCTTCAGACATCTAACCTGTGCTTTCCTTGTAAATAGTGAAAATGCACTTTTTAAAATACCAGCAATCTCATTACACTTAGTAGGCGAGTGGCACAAGTGTTAATGTCAAGATGGAGTATTATCAGGAGTTTGCTGTTACAAGCAAAATCTTTGGATAAGAAAAACCTGTTGGGCAATACATCATCTGGAAGTAGTCCAAAAGAACTGCCAGTCTGAGATCTCTTCACATTCCTATGCAGTGTGGGTTGAGAACTGGAAGCAGATGTGCAGTCTTAGACAATTGCACTTGATCAGCTGTACAATCTGAGGAAACCAAGAGTGTTCCAACTGACATATCAACCCTGCTCTTGACAGGCTTTATGAAGAGTCTGGTAAAATGTGCATATTAACCTCATTCCAAGTCCCTATTATCACTTTTGCTCCAGACAGAAACCTCCTAAAACAAGAAAGTGATATGAGGTCTGACAGACAAGCTATAACAGCTGCAAGTTCAGCAGCGTTCATGTCACAACCAAAATGTGTCCGTGCTTGAGTGGAAGCTATCTAAGAATCATCTAGATGAAGTAGTAAGTGATTTCAGAGATACACTGGCCTCTGGGTCATTATTTTTTACAATGATTTGTGAGATGTAGTACTGAGAATAGAACAAGGTCTGCTGTTAGGATTTGTTTCATGCATGCAACACAAAGAATCCTTACTCTGAAGGAATTCGTTTGTAGATGGGATGAAGTAACAGGTGACTGAAGCAGATAAACAGTGGGAAAGACAAAGACAATTAAACAACTCTAAACAGCATAGTAAGAAGCATGAGCACGCACATAGCCTAACCACTACTAAAGGATCTATGTTCTGCTGAGAGTCCAATAAAGCCTATTTTGCTGCTTGATGGAGCCATAGAAGTACAGGAACATTTATGTTGGAAGAGACAGTTTCAGATCATCTAGTTCAATTCCCTTGGTTGAAGCAACATCAGACAGAGCACAGGAGCACATCCAGTCAGGTTTTCAGTATCTCCACTGACGGAGACTCCACACTCTCTGGGTAATCTGTTCCAGTGTTTGACCACATTCGTGCTGGTTTTTTTTATTGTTGTTTGTGTGTGTGCGCATGTGTTCAGGCAGAATTTCCTGGATTTTAAGCTCTGCCCGTTGCCTCTTCTCCTGTCAGCAGGCACTGTTGATAAGAGTAGGGCTCCCTCTCCTTCATCCCTTCCATCAGATACTTATACACGTTGCTAAGACTCCCCTGAGCCTTCTCTTCTCAAGGTCCAGCAATCCCACATCTCGCAGCCTGTGTTCATGTGAAAGATATTCCAGTCACCTCATCTCATGGCCCCTTATGGTCATGTATATGGTGTTCAATGAGGGGTTGGGGGAGATGAAGAAAGGAAGTGAAGCGTCCTTTGGAATTTTGTTTGCTATGAAGTTTAGTATCTTAGTTAAATTACCAAGAGAGTAGTATGTTCTTCCTTATTTTCATGTGTTAAGCATAGCCATTAATTTTAGAAATTATTTAGAATTGAGACCATAAATTCCCCTCTGAAGGCACTGCATCCTTGGCAAAAGTGGAGCATTCTCTGTGCCACCCAGAAAATCTGAAAAATTTACCAAAATCTCAAGGTACAGAAGGTTCCAAATCAACCTGTTAACAAAAGTGGTGATTCCTCTGGAGATAGCACAGAGCAAAAAAAAATTCCTATAGTACAATTCCCATAAGGGAGAAGTCACAGATCAGGCAGTCTATGCTCTAGCCCTCTATCAGCACTAAGTTTTGTGACTGCTATTCACAAACAGCTCTACCTTTAGAAGAAGACAGATGGATGTGAAACTGCCATTAATGCAAGCAAGATTTGGGGTATACACTCAGGCTGCAGTAAGTTTAAGGAGACCCAGACTGCTAAAGAACTGATTCCAGTTTTAAAATTGGTTTACCTGGTCAGTCTTGTAGTATCAGTTTCCTTTTACAATCATCTCTATTATCTTGTGTCCACAATAAGACATTCAAGATTTCTCTTGCTACTGATTTTTCTCCCCTTCGTATCTGAGTACAGCCCCAGGAGTCTTCCCACCCTTCTCCCTAGACTTATCCACTACCTGAAACCACTATGCACCATCTTTGAGATACAAGGAGGCATAACTAGAGAAAAGCTATCATGCCTACAGTTCCGCATGACCAGCCCCCAGGCTTGAGTTACTTACAGTGATGGGCAGGTCTAGTGGGTTAAGCAGCTTGTCCTGCTGGCAGAAAGCAAAAAAAAGGCACAAAGAGAAGCAGACAGGATTTAGCTCAGAGTTCAGAAATAAGGCACAAACAGGGCACTAGAGAAGAAAGGCTTAACACAGCAAAGCTACACAATACAGACATAGGCATATCTTGCACATAGCTGAGATCTTGGGAGTTTTCTCCAAGCAGGACAGGTGTTTCTTTTCTCACATTTGCCAGGGGGAATATCCCCCTATGACTTAAGAAAGGTCCCTTTTTGAGAGGAGGGAGAGGTGGGGTGTTTGTTTAGTAAGTACACATAACCCCAAGGACTCTACCCAGCCTACATCTTCCACACATAGTTAACTTTCTTAAAAAAAAAAAAAAAAAAAGAAAGAAAGGAAAAAATTATCCATGATGTATAGAGGATTACTTTCTGTCTTTCCAGGCCTTTCAGATTCCTCTCTGAGCACCTCCTAAACACAGATGTGCTGCTCCAGAACACATTATGAATGGGATGCTACTTTTTCTCCTGTGTTACCACGCTGAAACAGCTACATGAGCTCTTGGCAAGGTCCAAGTTCTGCCTTGCCCAGACAACATGATTTCTGTGGCAAAAATAGCCAGCCAGTAACCATTATAGAGTTTTAAAGTAAAAAAGCAAGAACAAACCTGTCTCTTGTCCTCAGGTGCCTTCAGGAAGAGGGCATTGATGAGAGCAATGGCATATGTCTGAATCTCTTGGTTTGACCTGCAGAAACAAAAATGGAAGGATCGTTAAGAGAACAAACAGTATAGAACACTACACCTTGCTGCTTTGCCTGCACCATGAGAACATTTACTACAACTATCTTGCTTTTCAGGCAGGATTCAGGTAATCCACTTTCTTGCCATCCAACTCTTCATAAGGCCTGCGTAAAGCTGTCAGAAAATGCTGACTGGTAGTTCCATTATTGAGAAGATAGTGCAGATTGCAGCCCAGCAGAGCTCAGAGTTCAGCACCACCATGTGTTCATGTACTTCAGCACTTCCAGAACACAGAACATATTTTTCCAGGATCTCACTTTTTAAAAAATCGGTTAGAAATCCTAAGGCTGAAGTAAGATGTCATAGCAATAATACTTAAAAAATACCACACTTAAGTGTTTAAAACATAAAAAGATGTACTTTCAAATTAACATAATTTAACTCACACAACTGTTGGGTGGACACTCACACTTGCAGATGAGAAATGAGCTGCCCCACAGTGATCTCTTCTGCTATCTTCTGATACAGAGTCTGACTGTTTAGCACCATACTTTCTAGAATGGCTAGGGATCGTTGGAGGATGGAGACATCTACCATAGGCTGACTCACATACCCTGCAATCTAAAAAACAGAAGAACCAGCAGGTCAGCAGATGCCTACCCAGGAAACCTTGTGGGGAACGAGACAAGCTAAAGAGCACAGGGCTCAGAAAGCTGGCTTCACTGTGCTCTCAATGACTACTCAGCTTCTCAGAGCCATCTTGCTCTTCCTGAAAGCTGCATTAAAGAATGAAAAGAAATAGCATCCACTCACCCCCTTTACCCAAAGTCACCTGTTTGATGAAGGTTATTGAGACCATGTCCCAGGAGACAATACCATGGTCCATGAGCTCCAAGAAGGCAGTCAGGGTGAAAGCCAACATCTCACTGTAACTAAGAAAATGAAGAAAGCAGTTATAAAGACCTGGTAGCAAGGAAAAAGGCCATCCAAGCTAAATAAGCTGGATAGGAGAAAAATATCACCATCTTCTCCTAATAAAACAGGCTACAGTTTGTCAGCTGGGGGAGCAATACAGTATTTGCATTTATGAAGATAGCATTATTGTTTTCTAGAATCATATTTTATTTTTCCTGATTACAAGCACTAATTAAAATCAGCAACTATAAGTCTCTAGTCCTGCTACCAGAGATTCACAACTACCTGGATCAGTACATGGCTGGTGAAAGGATTAACAGAAGCAGCGATGCAGTATTTTTTCCTGAGCAGTGCAAAGTATTGCTTTTCGGGAAAAAAATCTGAACCCAGGCAAAACCCAGAATATTCAGTACAATGACTGTCAGTTAAAAAAGGGGAAAGTCTTTTAAGCTGATCAACTGAAAATTTAAACAATCTGTAAATGCTAAGTTTTTCAACTGCTGTCAGATTTGAAATCCAGAGTAAATTTGTATCACAGAACACATAAAAATCTTTGGAAATTATAACCCCTTCAAACACACAAACACAAAACAAACAAACATGTTTTAACATCAGAGAAAAACAAATGAATTTTCACTCTGTAAATACTGGGACCTGGCTTTAAACAGAACAAAAGTACAGCATGAATTGTGGAAAATTTAATGCATAACCACAAGACAGAAAGGTAAAAGAGACTGAGGGAAAGATCACAAAACATAATGACAACATATGAGTTGCTAATATATAAGAAAATAGAAGACCTATAAATAATTTGATAATAAGTTATTGAGACTTTTAAAAGTGCTTTCAAATCATAGAATCATGGAATCATTTAGATTGGAAAAGACCTCTAGGATCATCAAATCCAACTTTCATCCCAACACCTCCCCGACCCCTAAACCACGTCCCAAAGCACCACATCTACTGGTTTGTTGAACCCCTCCAGGGATGGTGACTCCAGCACCTCCCTGGNAGCTCAAGGTGCACTTTCAAACAGAACTACAGCGGAAAAGCCAAGTGAATTATTTGCATAAGAGTTTACCATGAATGCGCTTGGGGAAACTTCCAGATAAGAGTTAGGGTTCCTGCCCCCCCCGACCCTTTTTTTTGTTTGTTTGTTTTTTGTTTTGTTTGGTTTGGTTGTGGGGGTTTTTTTGTTGTTTGTTTGGGGTTTTTTTGTGGTGGTATTGTTTTTGGTTTTTTAAGAGAGAAGAAAAAGTCTTCAAATCTGTCATCTAAGCATCACTAGAAGACAATCTGGAACAAGCCATTAATATGAAAAACAGATCTCCAGGACTGGATGATATTCACTGCAGAATTCAAAAGGAACCATGGTAAAATGAAACATTGCCAAACTACTTATTGTGCTCTGCAAAAAGTGG
Organism: Brachypteracias leptosomus; assembly: GCA_013401335.1. Classification (NCBI taxonomy): domain Eukaryota; kingdom Metazoa; phylum Chordata; class Aves; order Coraciiformes; family Brachypteraciidae; genus Brachypteracias; species Brachypteracias leptosomus. The sequence continues at coordinate 239,416 of VYZX01005103.1, forward strand.
CAGATATAATGCCAATTTTTAGAGAGGACTCAGGCAGGAATCTGAAGGACATACCAGGCATTTTGGTATTTGTAACCAGAAAGATAGCAGCAATCTACAATAAAAGAATAATATCACTAGAAGAAAAAGAAATATTTAACATGGAAGAATTGCTACAGGAAACTTACTGAGATAGAAGCTTAGTCCCACTCTCCACAAGCCGCGTCAGCACTGTAATCCCTTCCATGTTAATGAACTCTGTGGCAAAGGTTGCATCTGCTGAAAGTTTAGCCAGTTCCTTCATGGCATCCAGTCGGGCCTCCATACTGTGTGACTGAATCCTCTCCATCAGCTGGCGAGCTGCCCTAGACTGGGAGGAAAAACAGATGATGCCAGTTACAGGCTAGTCCCCTGCAGACTGAGTTCTGCCAGCACCAGCATTCTGTCAGAAGCACGTGGATGGGCAGAGAGAGCACAGCAAGGGTGGAGAGATACCAACAATGACAGGATAAGTAGCAGTCAGCAAGTCTAAGATAGACTACAAAAAGTCTGCACTCGGTAACAGCTATAGCCAAGCAGGAGGCGAGTAAAATGCTAATTTTGTACATGTTTGAGTAAATGTGTGTTTTTCTTCTTGGTGAAGTGAGGAGGTGAATATAGAAACATGGAGTGAGACTGTTAAAGACATACAATCTGAAAACCCCCTCTCTCATAGACTTAAAGCTCATTTTGTGTATCCAGACGACATTCTGTAAGATTTCTCAGACAAAGATGAATGATATCCTCTCAACCACTTCTTGCCCAGATAACTTCTTCCTGTTCTACTTGCTCTCAGCTATGTGCTATGATACTTGCATTAAAGAGGTTTAAGAATTTCAATTAAAAAGAAGCTGCAGCACATCTGCAAAAGACAACTGTTCAGGTCACAATAGCAAGAATTCACTAGGAACAACTCTTTGTATCAAATTTGCCTCTTATTTTAATTTGTGCATAACTCACCAGTACTGTTGCTTTCCAACTGATAATACTAACTGCACTCATACTAGGAATGCATCTGTCAGGTGCTTTACAACGTGCTAATCTAGGAGATGCAATAAAAATGTATACTGGATTTATTTACAGAAAGTCCTATAAAAAGTACCTATAAAAAGGTAGAGCATCCAAAGGACACACCACAACCAGGAACAAAAACAAGAGCGTGGGCCTCACTGGGCAGAATGGCCCTCAACAAAGGTAAGCCCCCTACAATTCCAAGAGAAGGAGAAAGACAAGCTGAGGGACAAGAAACAGCCTGTGATATGAGGATAGCTACTAAGAAAAAGTGATGTGAGGAAGCACTTACTGGGGAGACTGCCAGCTGTAAGATAGTTCCATTCTTGATGTCACAGCGAGTCTGCAAGAAAACAAACTTTAAGCTGCAGGAAGTGGAAGGAAAAAATGCAATTGGATCTACAGTTCACATTTGTATGACCAAATAAAGGTGTTCCTATACCACACAACCTTATTGACAGTATTGAATTGAGTCACTGGGTCCTTGCACCTACCGGCATGGAGAAATGCAAGGCTCTCAGTTGAATTACATCAATCCAGTCTGAGTATTTTTGATAGCAGAGATGCTGTCCCTCAAGGATTAGCGACACTCTTGTTCCATGACATTAGTCCAAGGCATTCTGCACTCTTGCCCAGGACATCAGCAAATTGCTACCTCTCAGACTGACCTGCTCTGTGATGTACAGCTGAGGACCATCAGCATACCGCAAGGTGTAGTACTCGGGGTTTGGCAACGACCACCTGGCAGAGGAAGAAGGAGGATACATAAGCTTCTTCCTCCTCTTTCTTCTGGATCTCAATCAAGAATAGGAGCTTAATCCCAGGAAAAGAACTTTCAAGCAAAGCTTTAGCATGGGAAATTGGGTCTCCCAAAGAGGAAAGAAAACAGCTTCCTCTTGAATGGGGGATTGGACTTCAGCCTACTTTAAGTCAAGCTCTGTGGAACATCTGAAGACACCTACACATCAGGAACAGCAAGATGGGTCAATCCTCAGAGATATTGACCCTAGGGGTATACATATGCACACACTCAGAATTGGAATAAAGATTCAAAGCCTCTGTTTTCCAGCAGATTCTTTTCTTCCCAATTTAAACCCTGTCCCATTCCAAGGCCAAGACTGGCAGCAGGTAGCATGGATTGTGCTAGCAGCACATAGACAAGCAGCAGAGACATTCCACAGTATCCCAGCAAGATTTGTCAGGGGGACAGAGTTTCTCTACAAGGGTTCCCACAGAACTACTCACCCATCACAGACCTCCTTGATGATGGATGCAAGAGGCCGTTTCTAGAACAGAAAGAGAGAGTCCTCAGTAGCCATCTTTCTCTCAATCAGAAAGGAATACTGCCCATTTCCATACTTCCCAAGGTTGTGGTGCATTTCCTCCCGCATCTGGTTACCAGGTCTCACCTGATCTATTTCCAGCAGCTGGGCATTGGCACCTGGCCACTCAACAGCAACTTTCACAATGTCCGAAGGTGGTGGCATTGCTCCAGACTCCTCCAGGTGCCTTTACAACAGCATACACTCCCACACCTGTTAAGAGACAGCATAGTGAGCAGCTCTCTGAAAACTATTTCAATTGTTACACTATCTAACACCAAGCTTCAAAACACTACATAAGACCAGCCTTAGGGACAAAAGATCCAGTGTACCAGAGATCAAGACCTCATACTAAACTAGCACATTGTGACATTTAATGCCCAACCTTATCACCTGAGGAACACTTCTGAGAGTTTGTTGGGGTACTCACACAAGGAGAGTCACTCTGATCAGCAAAGCCCCATCTGCCACCCACTGTCCATACTGACAGGTCAGTTTACAGGACTAGTAAAGCAATAGTTCACTAGACTCAGCTGTTGTCTGTACACGAGAGGGGGAACATACTGTCTATGTCCTCCCATGGGCTGGTGCTTACTGATGCCCCATTCATATTTCTCAGATACCTTGATCCACTCAGGCTCCTAAGCAGAGTAGCAGCAGCTAGCTTTATCCCATTCCCTTCCTATAACATCATTAATCAAAAACATGAATATCCATCACAGAAGAAAAGTTAACTCAGCATTTGCTCTGGAGGTCTACCTTTCACTCCTTTATCTGCCTTAGAGAATAAGCTTGTGTTCAGGGTTTGGTCCCAGAGAGTTGACAGACATGCTGGTGTGTGCTTCATCTGGTAGTAACAGGCTGTAAAGAAATGTACTTGTTCAGTTCCCCCTCAATCCTCTCCTTGGTGGAGGGAGTAGCCCTGCTCTCTCCCACAGAGCCATAGGGAGAAAGTCACATGTGAGAGACAACCCTCCCCATCAGTGGTTCTCAGCAACAAGGGCTTCAAGCTGCCAAAGATTAAATTTGACCGGACACAGAAACAGTTCTGTCCTTAAGGACTCCTCCTGAGACACAATTTCCAGCACACCCTGAATGTAAGGGTAAGGTAAGCATCCAAAGAACAATTTCCCAATTCCTATTTGTCGTATCAGGGCAACCCAATCTCCCTTTCCCAGAATAGAGATGAGAAAGTGCTGAGCAGGGACACTGTTTCACTATTAAGATACTTTCCCAACATCCTTGATCAACTGGAAAAGGTGCTACAACAGGCTAAGATGGGATACCAACAGCCTTCCTTTGGAATTTTCCTGATGCAAGGCAGATAAAGAAGAGAGAAATTTCCACAGATCAGCAAAGACCAAGCAGCTGCAGAGATACCTGGCCCAGGAAACTGGACTATGTGACCATCCTGGAGAAGGGAACTTCTACAAAATTAGCCGAGTCTACCACAAAAGGCATGTATGTCTGGCCTGTATAAGATGTTGACCTAGAGATCTGCTGATTATCTCAATTAATGAAGCTCATATGCCTCTTCCTTCCCTCACAGAGACTGGTATCACAGCATGGAAAGATATGGAAACTCAGGTGCACTAGCATCTCTCTGCATTTGTACACACACAAACCCCTTTATCAGCCCCCTGTGACTATTTTCTCACTCCAGTTGAGGTAGCTTCCCCACCTAAGAAAACAGAATGCTATGATATCCTGGTGTAGCCTTCTCAAATAGGCACATTACCATGTGGTGGTATCATTATGATGGTGCAAATTTAGCATTTCTTCCATAGCACCTCCTGGAAACGTTCAGTGTTATCATTGCAGCTGGCCTTGCTCTCAAGTTTCCACCAGATCAGAGATATTTGCTTTACAAGGAAGGCACTTGTCAGAGAGAGAAACCAGCCATTCTGCTATTAAAACAAGCATCATTTACCATGAGAAGCCCTTCTGAAGCTGCCTTGCTCAATTTGCTCTATTTTCAGCATGTGTTTGGTCTTTGCAACTCCTGCAGGAATCCAGGAAGCCTGACCTCCAAAGCTATCTGGGGCTTCAGCCAACCCAAAAGGGAGATTGGTTTTGCACGTGCACAGGAACACTCTCCACCTCCACTCCTATGACAGACAGACTTTGTCCGCTCTACCATCCCACTCCTCGGAAAGTATCTGGCAAGCCAGATTTGGAATTTCATGACATTCTGAAAATGCGCAGCTTATCCCAACTCACAGAGACAGTTACAGTCAATACTCCTCTGTCCTTCTCCTTCCTTTTTAGGATCAATCCCAAAAGCAGCTTACGTTTTCTAAAAACCCGTAAAATGACTGTAAGACTAAAGACATCTCACACAGAAAAGTGCCAGGCAAGTTAGATTCAGCTTTGCCAGTTTGTTACAATAACACCTCCAACCTTTTGGATAAGCAGCACAGCATTAGCTCAGCCTCACATATCAAGAAATAGCTGGCCTGGGAAAAGCAATGGGCTCAGTGTACCCACCAGGTCGAGCAGGTCTTGGGGTCAATAATAGAAAAGCATTTATATGATTCCTATCATACAAAATTGCAAGTTAGAGTCAAGCAGTTACAGAAACACCACCTGATATTTTACTTCCTAATCCTGGAGGGAAGACAACCAAGCCATCTCCTACTCCAGGGTTCGTTCTGGATAAAAATTTTACCACTGTCATCTTGACAACAAACAGGAAAGCTTATCCTTAGAGAAGCAGCATTAGGTAAAAAACTCCAGCTTGGACAAGGTGAGGTCACACAAAGGAAGACTGTTCATATGAGAGCTCAATTAAATGGGTGTTTCAAAGAAGCCCTTGCAGCCCCCAGAGCCAGGCTAATTCACACACTGAAAGCACCAAGTATATGCCGTCCTACAAAATCCCTCTCTCCAAATCCCACGAGCACACGGGACACATACTCCTCTTTCTTCACAAATTTTGAATATCACTGTTCTATTCTCTCACTCCAAGACAAAAACGTACAATTTACTCTTTAAGAGAAACGTGTTAACTTGCAGCAAATATTTTCTCAAGAGGCCTCTAAGCCTAAAGCTGAAGCAGCTGGTCTTCTTTTGTCCAAAGTAAACTAGGAATTCAGGTAATAAAGTATAAGGAACACAGGACCAGAACAGCACCTTGCCTCATTGCATAAGCAAAGCACAGCACATAGGTATCTGTATAAAGGCAGGAATGCTTTGAACACAGATATCTTTACCAGACTGCAGCCACCTGTACAGCACTTATTACTGGGGTTAGCATCCATAGCAAATCTACCTATACCAGTTATCCTCAGCCGGTTCACAAGTCAATACCCAATATCTAATATTTCTAGGGACAGGAAAAGTCTGCCAAGTATGGCATATTGCAAGTCAGAAGAGTCCCTCCTCATCCTAAAAACCTGACTTTCTCTAACATCCAAGCACAGCGTAATAAAGAGAAGGGACAGAACCAAGAAAGCCTGCTAAACCAATGTACTCTGTAGCATCAGCCATAAGAATCTGGAGCTTACCCAATGCTTCTGTCTCACGAAGAGATAGAATCTAATAAAGGTATGAATCAGTCTTCCTCACTTCCTTTTCCTGAATTATAGGCACACACTAAAATAAATAAGCAAATAAATAAGTTAGACTTTCAAATGCCTTTTTGCCACAATAGTTCAAACCAGGGATCATCAATTAAATCTTTAAGTACACTATGTCAACTACTAGTATACATGAGGTATCACAGCTCTGAACATATTTGCCTAGGCAGTGCTCAATATGCAGGACACACCCAGACCTGCAGGATACAGGCTTCTATCTATTAAGTCTAGAAGCAGACAGGCAGTTGCCAAACGGTTTTCACTCACTGTTCTCCATTCAGCAGCTAAAGCCTATGAAGGCCTAAGCCTGAGAAATCTTAGTTATATGGCATAAACATACATCATCTCCAGTAATCAGACTAGCTTGCAATCACTGAACAGATAATTACTTCTCCCACAAGTGAACCAACTCACAACTAGAAGCCATCTAAATCCACTCAGTGTTCAAGGCACACCAAACACCACAGTGAAGAAGCAGGGCTCAAAGATTACTTTCTTGAGTATTAAGAACTGGATCTGCAGTTCTTTTAACTAATATACCCTTGAGTAATTAGTATCTAATTACCACTTTTCCCTTCAGCCTCTTGCAGTACAGTCATAGCCTTTTATGTGTACAGCAACTTACATTACAAGTTGTTACTGAAGAGTACAGGGAAATACAGTACTTTATAAGCCAACAAAGATGCGCAGATCACTATAGGTAGAAGCCTTCACAAAGCTCTCACTTTTCTTCTCCCTTGCAAAGAACATGCATCATTCAGGGAAAATTAAAAACAAAATTAATTATAACAAAAACACTGATATTATGGAAAATTCTACAGAAATTATAGAATCATTTAGGTTAGAAAAGACCCTTAAAAGATCATCAAGTTCAACCATAAACCCAGCACTGCCAAGTCCACCACTGAACCAGGTCCCTGAGCGCCATATAAATAAAGTCTCCTGTTTCATCCAAAAAGTATGGCAGAGGTTGGCCCACAGCTCATAGAGGCAATGCACTCTCCCTGCAGCTCCCTTAATATTCTCACCACTGAAACAGCAATCAGCTTGTATTACACTACCTTCGTATCTCAAAAAGACCCAAAAACTAACAAAATGCTTTCAGCTGTACGCAAACTCAGAAAGTAAAAACCTCTTCCAATAATGAGCACCCACTCATGATCGGAAACCATGTTCCCTATTCCAATCAGTATTCAAGGCACAGCAAATACACAGTGAATGAAACAGAGCCTAAGGACGATTTGCACAGCAGCACTATGGAAGAGAAACCACATGAGCCTCCCAAGGAAGAGATTCAAACATCTGAATGAATTGGCTGAACAGAACCCAGAGAAGTAGGAATTAAAAATTAAAAAAGGTTGGAAACTCTTCAGACAGTCTGGGTCAAACAGTCCTTTGAAGGACCTACATAGATCAGTGGCACAGCAGTAGCAGCTTCCAGGAGAGGAAAATGAAGACTGAACTACAAATACAAAAGGTACTTCAGGTCAGTCACTCAACGCAAGGTTGTCTGTCAAAAGTGTTCTTTAAAAAGATTTCACTATGTCTGCAGACAAGAGAGGTGGCAGATATTAAATTTTACAATGGATATTTTACGGTGCACCCGTGATATATTTGATAAAACAACTCTTCAGAAGCTCTTGGGAAGAAGCACAGGCTGCAATTTTGCATAATCGTGATTATCAGTCACTTACAGGTCTCTCTCAGCACATTCTCCTCAACAACAGCATGTAAGCAATTCTCACAGTTTTATACAGGGAGACAGCAGCCAATCTGAAATCTATCAAAGATGAATTCACTCTGCTTCTGAAGAGCAAGCTCTCATATAGAGCAGTGGTGCAGGGATAGATGCAAAGCAAGGAGGAATCAGCAGAGCCACTTATAATAACACACTGTTCAAGGAATTTCTGAGAAGCTGCAAGCTGAAACAACTAGAGTATTTTAGAGAATTTCCCTATTCACAAACTCAACCTTCTTTCCATTACAGATGGAGAACAAAGCGTGCTGCACACAGAATGAAAATGAGGAGGATGAAAGAACATTCCACAAATAAGAAAAGCTGCCTAGTAGAATCCCCCAGTCAACAAGTGAATAGCTGCAGCTTCTGAAACCTGTAGCTGCAACAAAACATCCTTGTCAGTTCTCAGCGAGTCCCCAGATGGTGGTACCAACTAGCCTAGCAAAGGTGCCATTAGCAGAGTGACCAAGTGTGCAGAGAAGACATCTTCCTTCACCAAGCAGCATAAGAGAGAGCAGAGTTCAACCTGAGGGCTACGTATGGTTTTCTCATGCAACAGGCAAAGAGAAACATGCTTCACTAGAGAAACCAAAGAACCAGAGAGCTCAGATTGTCTGTCCCTGGAATACTGTATTCCTCCAAAGGCCTCCCATGGCTGCACTGTGGCAGCGGAACACTAAAGCCTATGACACTGGACTCTTATCTTGCACACTCCAACACAGCTGGGCAAAGACCATCTCTCAGCAAAGACAGAAACTGATAGCAACAGGCAGAGAGAGAGAACTGCTTTTTTATTAATCAGTGAAACGAGCTGAAAGGAGACAGCCAGTCAGCAACTCCCAAAGCTCAGGCCAGAACTCAGTCGAAGGCGTCAAACGCTTCTTTCTGAGGAAGC
>VYZX01005103.1:248215-261519 GCA_013401335.1 Brachypteracias leptosomus
ATGGAGACCGCGAGCGGCCCCGCCCGGCGCGAGCTCCCTCCGTCCGGCCCCGTCACCCCCCCGTGAGTGACAGCGCGCGCCGCAGCCCGCCACCGGCACCGGCGCCCCTCGGCAGCCTGCGGGAATTACGTTAACCGAATTTCTCTTGTCCCTTCGGGGCCGCCACGGGAGGGCTCACGTCAGTTCCCCGCGCCAACGGTGCCCCGCCTCCGGGACCGGCTGCGACCGCCGGGGACCGGGTCTCCGCCGGCTCATGCAGAGCAGCCTTCCCCACAGCTCTGTCGACCACCGCGCACGGGGCTAGCAGGGAACACGGGAACGGCGCACGCGGCCGNAAAACAACTCTTCAGAAGCTCTTGGGAAGAAGCACAGGCTGCAATTTTGCATAATCGTGATTATCAGTCACTTACAGGTCTCTCTCAGCACATTCTCCTCAACAACAGCATGTAAGCAATTCTCACAGTTTTATACAGGGAGACAGCAGCCAATCTGAAATCTATCAAAGATGAATTCACTCTGCTTCTGAAGAGCAAGCTCTCATATAGAGCAGTGGTGCAGGGATAGATGCAAAGCAAGGAGGAATCAGCAGAGCCACTTATAATAACACACTGTTCAAGGAATTTCTGAGAAGCTGCAAGCTGAAACAACTAGAGTATTTTAGAGAATTTCCCTATTCACAAACTCAACCTTCTTTCCATTACAGATGGAGAACAAAGCGTGCTGCACACAGAATGAAAATGAGGAGGATGAAAGAACATTCCACAAATAAGAAAAGCTGCCTAGTAGAATCCCCCAGTCAACAAGTGAATAGCTGCAGCTTCTGAAACCTGTAGCTGCAACAAAACATCCTTGTCAGTTCTCAGCGAGTCCCCAGATGGTGGTACCAACTAGCCTAGCAAAGGTGCCATTAGCAGAGTGACCAAGTGTGCAGAGAAGACATCTTCCTTCACCAAGCAGCATAAGAGAGAGCAGAGTTCAACCTGAGGGCTACGTATGGTTTTCTCATGCAACAGGCAAAGAGAAACATGCTTCACTAGAGAAACCAAAGAACCAGAGAGCTCAGATTGTCTGTCCCTGGAATACTGTATTCCTCCAAAGGCCTCCCATGGCTGCACTGTGGCAGCGGAACACTAAAGCCTATGACACTGGACTCTTATCTTGCACACTCCAACACAGCTGGGCAAAGACCATCTCTCAGCAAAGACAGAAACTGATAGCAACAGGCAGAGAGAGAGAACTGCTTTTTTATTAATCAGTGAAACGAGCTGAAAGGAGACAGCCAGTCAGCAACTCCCAAAGCTCAGGCCAGAACTCAGTCGAAGGCGTCAAACGCTTCTTTCTGAGGAAGCGTTGTCTGTTCTACGTCTCGGGTCCGCCCGGCTCCCGGGGGAGCGGCAAACTGCGTCCTTCTCGGCCTGATGACGGCACCTCCCCGGACTCACGCCCAGAGGCCCCGCGCGCACCGACAGCCGCAGCTCCTGCGGCTGCAGCACAGCGGAAGCTCCGGCGGCGGGCGCAGAGCGGGCCCGGCGACTCTAGGCCCGAGCCTCGCAGCGGGGCGGGCCGCCGGAGGAAAGGGCCGTGGGCGCGGCAGTAGGCCCGGAAAGGCAGCAGCGGCGACCGGGCCCACCAGACTCGAGGCCGGCGGCAGTGCACGCCCCGCGGAACCTCGCGGACTCCCCCTCCCGCGGCCCACCTCCGCCCGCTGCCCTGCGCTCACCCGGNAGTTCCCCGCGCCAACGGTGCCCCGCCTCCGGGACCGGCTGCGACCGCCGGGGACCGGGTCTCCGCCGGCTCATGCAGAGCAGCCTTCCCCACAGCTCTGTCGACCACCGCGCACGGGGCTAGCAGGGAACACGGGAACGGCGCACGCGGCCGGCGCACGCGGCCGACACCCGCCTCTCCGGGAGCGAGAGCAGGGCCACGACGCGCCCTCAGCCGGCAAAGTACCGGCCGGACCACCCCTGCCCCACCTGTCCCCGCCCCCGGAAGTGCGTTTGTCGCGCGCCGGAAGGGGCGGAGCGAGGGTGGGCGGCCGCGTGCTGCGGGCGGGCGGGCGGAAGCCGCATGTGTCGCGCGTAGGAGCTTCCGGCGGAGCGGGCGGCGTCTCGGGAGCGAGTGACGGCAACGGCAACTGCGGCGGCGGCGGGAGGGAGCGTAGGGAATCGCAGCCATGGTGAGCCGGGCTCTCCGCGGAACGGTGCGGCGGGAGAGCCCGCGCTGCAGCGGGCCCAGCTCGGTCTCGGCGCTCGGTGTAACGCGGTCTCTTGCAGACGGTGGGGAAGAGCAGCAAGATGCTGCAGCACATCGACTACCGCATGCGATGCATCCTGCAGGACGGGCGCGTCTTCATCGGCACCTTTAAGGCCTTCGACAAGCACATGAACCTCATCCTCTGCGACTGCGACGAGTTCCGCAAGATCAAGTGAGCGGCGCGGCCCGCGGGCCTGGGCGCCCTGCGGCGGCGGGAGGCCCGGGGCCGTCGGCCCGCTCCGAGCAGAGCCGGGCGGCAGCAGCAGGGCAGTGTCTGCCGCCGGCTTCTGCAGAAACAGCACTGGCTTTAGCGTCACTAGTCAAATATCTAAACTAGCAGCGTTCAAGGGGCACTTGTTTTCAGTTCTCTCCTGATTGAAATATGTCTCTATGTGATGCCAACATGGTCACTGTAACAGTTAATATCAAGGGGTGGGGAAAAATCGTGGAGATAGCGCACATCTTGTGCTTAGGCTTCTCTATATACTTAGTTTGAGACATATAAAAACGTATTTTTTACAGTAGCTTCTCTCTGGAGTGGGCTAGTCATATAGTCTATTGCAAATTCAAAGAGCAGCATTGATTTGTTTTTTTTTTCTCTGCCTTGCCATGTTTTCTTTCTCTTCTCACTAGGCCTAAAAATTCAAAACAGCCAGAGCGAGAGGAGAAACGAGTCCTTGGTCTTGTGTTGCTGCGAGGAGAAAACCTGGTATCCATGACAGTTGAAGGGCCACCTCCAAAAGATGTAAGGAGAATGAATATAGAACTAAGGAGAAAGGGAAAGGATGCCTGATAAATTTGCTTCTTTGCAGGAGAATGTTACTACAGTATTGTTCTAGACTTCCAGATGCTGTTGTGATCAGGTCTAGCAAATTTCACTGCAGGAAATTCTAATCCCTCTGTGGGCTTGGATGTTAGACAAAGGAGGGCTGTGGGCATTCCTAGGATCTGAGGACTTTTGTTCTGATCAGTCTTTTTTGGGGGGGGGGGGTGTCTGTTTTCAGACTGGAATTGCCCGGGTACCTCTTGCTGGAGCTGCTGGAGGACCTGGAGTCGGGAGAGCAGCAGGGAGAGGAGTACCTGCAGGTGCACCCATGCCACAGGCTCCAGCAGGATTAGCTGGCCCTGTCAGAGGAGTGGGAGGACCGTCCCAACAGGTGAGATGCAGTGACTCATTAAGAAAGAGTTGTCTAGAGTGTCCTGAGGTGGCTTTTCATTCTTGGTACCAGTGTGATGCAAGAAATTGGTGGAGTGGAAGAACTGTAATCATAGTTTCTGTTACCGGGGAGTTAGAGCCTAGCGAGGCTTTTTGGTACTAGATTCCCCCTAGGAACTTGTCCTGGTTTGAATTCTTGTCTTGTATGATGGGAGAAGACACTTGAAAAGTGCAGCTTCTTGCACAGAATTCAAGTAGTATCCATTGGATTATATTACAGTTTGTAGCATTATTTGCTATGTTAAGAGGAGACTGGCCTAATTTTCTGAAGGGATAATGGCTTAAGTTTTGCTTATGTTTTGGTTATTACTCTGAAACAGATGTTGTGCTGTTTCTGTGAACCTGCTTGTTTTGTTTACAGGTGATGACACCTCAGGGTCGTGGAACAGTTGCAGCTGCTGCTGCAGCAGCCACTGCCAGCATAGCAGGGGCTCCAACTCAATACACACCAGGGCGTGGGGGTCCTCCCCCACCCATGAGCAGAGGAGCACCTCCTCCAGGTAGGAATTACTCTGTGGAGTGAGGCAGCAAGGAGCTCATGTTATATGTCAAAATTGATGATAAAAAGGCATTTATCCAAGTCTGATGAAGTTCAGGTATTATGGAGGATTACTTCAGTATCTAGCTAGTGTCTTGAACAGTCAGTTGGATTTATATGCTGCTTCTTTCTCTGGCTTAAGGAATGATGGGACCTCCTCCCGGCATGAGACCACCTATGGGCCCACCAATGGGAATGCCACCTGGCCGAGGTGCTCCTATGGGAATGCCCCCACCAGGCATGAGACCACCCCCCCCAGGAATGAGAGGTGAGCAGGAGTTATCTTAAATGCCTAGAAGCTATAAGAAAATGAAACATAAATAAAATATTTGACAGGTGATTGTTTCAGTGCCTCCCTAGCTATGCTAGTTGTCAATAAATGCCCCGATCCCAAAAAAAGGGGTCCTAAAGCCACTTTGAGCATGGGGAAAATGTCTTTTTGGTTCAGCTTTGCTGCTTCTTTCCTCTTCACTGTTTGACTCTTTCCTTTATTCCCAGGACCCCCTCCACCTGGCATGCGTCCACCACGGCCATAAGATATTCTATAATGTACTTTGGAACTGTGAGAAGACTGATTAAGGGAATATACCGAGCAGTACCACCTGTCAGAACTTTGCTATGTATATTTTATATTTACTGCTTGTAAAATTTGCCCTTTGTAATAAAGTTGGAAAACCCAGTACTTCGAGTTGCTATTGTAACTGGCCTGTTTCCAGAGTGCAGCTGTTACCTTTCACTACTGCACTTTGGTCACCCCAGAAGAAGAGCAGGTTTGAAGCAAAAAGCTCCCCTTGTATTAACATCTCGTAAGTTAACAGTTGCTCTGTGCTGGTCTGGGTTCCTTATAGGAATTAAAGCACATCAATAAAATTTAGCAAGGCTGATTAAAAAAAACAAACCAAAACAAAAAATGTGTTGGAATGGTGGAAATGGTAAAAATTCAGAGTTTAACATTTCAATGAAATTAAGTGTGGGTTACTGACCAGAATTCTCCCTGCTTTATTTGCAGTGGAACAAGTACAATGGTGCCTGTATTATGAATAGTGATCTCTTCTCTGACCAGGCGGCCTGCCTAGTGGATGAGGGCAGGGCGGTTGATGTTCTCCACCTGACACCATCTCCCCTGGCATCCTGTTGGACAAGCTGGTGGCTCATGTCTTAGACAGGTAGCCTCTTCACTGGGTTAAAAACTGGCTGGGTGGCCGAGCCCAGAGAGTTGTGGGGAATGGGGTTAAATCCAGTTGGCGGCCGGTCACAAGCGGTGTCCCTCAGGGCTCAGGTCTGGGGCAGGGCGTGGGTAATAGCTGCAGTGACGACCGGGAGGAGGGGAGCAAGGCGCCATCAGTAAATTGGCAGATGATGCAAAATTAAGTGGGAGTGTCAATCTGCTGGAGGGTAGGAAGGTTCTGCAGAGGAATCTGGCCAGGCTGGAGCGATGGGCTGAGGTCAATTGGATGAGGTTTAACAAGACCAAGTGCTGGGTCTTGCACTTTGGTCACAACAACCCCTGGCAACACTCCAGGCTTGGGGAAGTGTGGCTGGAAACTGCCCAGAGGAAAAGGACCTGGGGATGCTGATGGGCAGCCGGCTGAACATGAACCAGCGTGTGCCCAGGTGGCCAAGGCCACCAGCATCCTGGCCTGTATCAGAAATGGTGTGACCAGCAGGAGGAGGGAGGTGATTGCGTCCCTGGACTCAACACTCGAGAGACCGCACCTTGACCACTGTGTCCAGTTTTGGGCACCACAGGATAAGGATGTTGAGGAGCTGGAACGGGTCCAGAGAAGGGCAACAAGGCTGGTGAGGAGTCTGGAGAGTATGTTATATGAGGAGGACCAGAGGGAACTGGGATTGTTTAGCTTGGAGAAGAGGAGGTTGAGAGGAGACCTCATTGCTCTCTACAACTACCTTAAAGGAGGTTGTGGTGAGGCTGATGTTGGGCTCTTCTCCCAAGTAACTAACAACAGGACAAGAGGTGATGGCCTCAAGTTGCACCAGGGGAGGTTTAGATTGGATATTAGGAAAAAGTTCTTTATTGAAAGAGTGGTCAGGCACTGGAACAGGCTACCCAGGGAAGTGGTGGAGTCACCATCCCTGGAGGTGTTCAACAAACCAGTAGATGTGGTGCTTTGGGACGTGGTTTAGGGGTCAGGGAGATGTTGGACAAAGGTTGGACTTGATGATCCTAGAGGTCTTTTCCAACTTAAATGATTCTATGCTCTGCATTAAGCTACTGCTTATTAGCCTGCAGTAAACCTGCTTGATCTTTATAGGTGGAGCTGCAGTGCTTCTAGTCAAAATGCCTGAAAGATAAAACCTAACGTGAATTACGTACAATAATGTAATGACTCCATTCTGGTTGCAGTCTTCCCTTCTTGCCCCCTTTCTTCAGATAGAAGCCTCCTTGAGGTGTGTTTTAATTCTTGGGAGTGTTACCTCTGAAGTCATACTTGTGACATGTAGTCTTTCACTTTTATCTGTTTTAGAAATAAGCTCTCAACCATAGAAATCATTTTCAGCCATATTAATGAATAAAGATCACAGAAGTATATGAACAAAGCAATAAACATTCTCCAGTTTTTGCCCTAAAGACAAGTTACATGAACTAAAAGTCTGATAGAAAGATGTAACATATCCCAGCTCTCAGTTGCTCTAGCTGTCCTATAAAACAGAGCAAACTTTTTTTGGGAAAAAAAATCCTTTATTGCATGGGCTGCTGAAGATCTTTTCACACAGGGTCTTTAACCAAGTATTAACAAATAGCCCAAAACTCTTCCAGAACTTGAAGAAAAACTTCAGTTCTACTGCAGCAGTCTCCTCCTAAGTACAAACAAATCCAAGCTCTGGAGGAAACATGTCTGAAATTGCCCATTTGGTAGTTACCAATACTTCTTACTTTCTCTTGTATCTGAAAGAGAAGATATATGAAATGACATTTCACCAGCCCAACTCTCAGTGGTAGATAAGGAACAGCACTGAGTATTTTCTAAGCACTGCTCTCCCAAGCAAAACCCTAGGAATATGCTATTAAAGGCAGTATCCTTGATTGCCCCCAGCATCAGACCTGCAGGAGGAAGGGTAAGCTACTGCAGAACCAAAAAACCTTTTAGCAAGGGCCTTTAGACAATTACAAGAGAAAAGAGTGTGGGAAAAAAGGCGTCTTGGAATAATGAAGGAAGCTATACCTGGACTTAGATTTGAACTTTCCTCCTTTCCTATGTTGGGCCATTCCCAAGCGTTTTCGATCTTCAAATGATGGGCTTTTTAAAGAGAGACGGGAGGGGGGGAAGAAGGTAAGACAAAAACCACTGAAATCCCTTGTCTGCTCTGCCCACCTTTTCCCCCCAGTATCAGTCGAAGTATCCCCGAGAAAGTCCAGAGATGCTAAAAAGTCCCACCTACTAAAGTCTGGACTAATATGCTACTGCCAAGACATTACCCAGCCCGGTACTGCTTCAGAGCCTTCCTGCTCGTGTTGGTGAGCTCTTCATCAAACACAGACAAGTTTTTCTTCCGCTTGGGGCCTAAGAGAGACAATAATCAGAACACTGGTTGTAAAGAGAAGGCCACAGCATCATCTTGTTTACCAGAGGCTGGCAGCCCTGACCACAACAATTAGTCTAACCATCAGGAAAAGCAGTATCTCCTCTCTTCAAATACACACCCTGGCCAGCACCCATAGCCATACCCTCAAAGATCAGTACCTCCCTCTATAGAAGTCAGTTTAGTTCACCTATTTGTAGCAAAACAAGTGATGTAAGATAAGTCAGCTGTAAAACAGAAGTCTCTACCTGTTGGTACTGCTGCTGTTTCCTCTTCTGGTAAGGCTCTGGCTCGCTTTGCTCGGCGATTCCTTTTTGCCAGCCGCTCAGCATACATTTGAGATTTCAAGATTTCAAACTGTGACCTCTCCTCTGGCTGAAAGGTGTTAAAATGCAATTTTACAGTGATGTGAGGTTTTGCTAAGGGAAACCTAGGATAGTCCGCCCAGGTTCCCACTTGTCCATAAGTGTACTCACTGTCATTTGGACTTTTTTCTGACTGTCCTTTATAAATTTCTTCCTTTTCTTTTTGCCTCGTAATGCTAGGTCAAACTCTTGCAGGGCTTTAGCCACTGGAGAGAGAAAGAAAAACACAGAATAAAGAACCTCTTAAAACATAGGGCGGAATCCAGTTGCAACTATGGAATTTAATATGGCAGCACTGTCAAGACTCACATTTCTCTTTCTTTCTCTCCTCACGGGTCTGGAACCAGCTTCGCTCCAAACCCTCACCCATAGTCTCTTGTTTTCCTGTCTCCAGCTGCTTCTTTGCCCTATTGATCTGAGATAATTAAGACAAGAAGTGAGCTCATCATGACTAAAAAAAATATATCTCTCTTCCCTTTCTAAAGTAGGCAGGCTAAGTACACTAGGGTAACCTCCTTATGCACTATATCTACTACAGCTCCTAAAAAAAAAAGCAAGGTAAGAAAAAAAAATTTCCTAAGAAAATCCTGCTTACCTGGGCCTCTGACTGCTGCATCTCACGTTCCTCACGCTCCAGGCACAGAACTGCATACACATCTTTCTCTAGATTCTCAATCTTCTCTCGAAATTTTAGTATGACATCTGAAAATGATACAGTGTGAGCATCAGAATCAGCTCATGTAAAGACCGTCTGGTTCATCAGCACCTCTTTTAGTGTCCCTCTGTACCACGATATTCCCTGTGTACTGCTCTCCTGCTTTTTATCTCAGTGAAGTGTGTACCTTGGGGGAGAATTCTGGCTTTCACTGGTGTTTTGGCAGTCTTCACAATATCCTTCAGCATCTTGCGCTCCTCCTCCCCCACAAGTGAAACTGAACGACCAGCCCTGCCTGCTCTCGCTGTCCGACCCACTCGATGAACATAGTGTTTGGTAGTATTGGGCATAGTAAAATTGATTACCTATAAGAGAAACAGTGTTAGTAGGAAAACAGCATAAGAAGACTCATGAAAAAACTCAGCACTGCAAATACTCACTGTTTTAACACCTTCGATATCAAGCCCCCGTGCAGCCACATCTGTAGCTACCAGAATATCAATCTGCTCATCCTTAAAGCGCCTGAGCAGAAATATCAAATGCATTAGTAACAAAATACAGTGATCCACTTCTATCCTAAAACGTCAAACTCCTAACTTCTTTTTTGCCTATGATTACCAAGTAAGCCTGCTAATACCTGAGTGCTTCCAGACGCTGTGCCTGAGAGAGGTTCCCATGAAGCTCTCCAACCCGTAGACCCATCAGCCCAAGTAGGATGTGCATACGGTGAGCTTGCTTCTTGGTCTGGGTAAAAAGCATCACATGATCTGGGAAGGTTCGTGTCAGTAGAGCTGAAAGAAAGTCCTCTCAGGAGCCTGCTTCATAGTCACCTACCAGTTCCAGTTTTTTTGTGCTTATCACTAACCCGATACAATGGCCTCACGGTCCCCCTCCCGGTTAGGTCTGATTCGGATAAATTCTTGCCGCAGGAAAGGGGCAACATCTGTGTTGCTGTTCACAAAAATTCGCATGGGATTTTTCAGGGAAACAGAAGCCAAATCTTTCACCTACCAAAACAGGTTAAGAAAAAAAAGTCCACATAATCTCTAGCAAAATAAAAGACTAGACAAACTTCTATACACCCTTCTGCCTCAATGTGTTTCTCAGCAGCCTGTCTTACCTCCTCTGACATTGTGGCAGAGAAAAGCATTGTCTGACGGTGGTTGGAGCACAACTTGATTATTTCCTTCATCTGTTCCTCAAAGTACTCATCCAGCATCCTACACAGGAGAAAAACAGCAAGGTAAGGCAGCTTCATCTGGTTCTAGCTAAGAAATGTTACTTAAGGCAAGGGCAACAAAGACTGCTGTAGCCATGGGAAAAGGAAAGCAGAAGCCTCCATTTCACTGTTGTCCTGCTTAGCCTACCTGTCTGCTTCATCCAAAATCAGCACCTCAACGCTGCTCAGATGGAAAGAAGGGCAGTTGTGGAGATGATCAATCAGTCGCCCAGGAGTGGCGATAAGAATGTCTGGCCCAGAGCGCAGAGCTGCTTCCTGAGTCTTCACATCTAGGCCACCTGAAAGAGAGCAAACACGGACTGCTGACTCCCTGAGCAGGTTGCAGCAGAGTACACAGATGCAAATTGTCCAAGGAACGGGAAAAACCTCAGATTAATACCATATTCACAATTATAAGTGACTCCACATTTTCTTTCTCGGAAACCAACAAACAAAAATTATGGCACAGTATTGGAAAGTGGGATTTTAAACCACAGTACACCTACTAGAAGCATTCCTGCAATAATGGTACAGCCTCCAGTTTTGTAACACAGAATTCCCAGCTCTCTATCCAGTGCACAGCAAGCTGTGCAGTTCACATAAGTAACTTAATACTCACCAACAGCAAGGCAAGTGGTGACACTGCTGAACTGTGACAGCTGTTTTGTGACAGAGTGCACCTGGATACCCAGCTCTCGTGTTGGCACTAGAACCAACACCCGTGTTATTGGAGCCTGACGAGGTTTGTAAATCAGGCGTTCGAGGACAGGCAAGATGAAGGCTGCTGTTTTACCTAAATAAGAAATTTAAAAATTACCAATTATTGTGAATAGCTAATTCTCCATGTTTCCTGTGCCCTTCTCAACACCCTACCTGTCCCAGTAGCAGCACAGGCACAAATATCCTTCCCCAGAAGACCCACTGGGATACAAGCCTTCTGAATCGGGGTTGGTTGCTTGAAGCCAAGAGCTGTGATTGCCTACAAAGGAGACAGAGCAATTAAACTCTGTCTTTGGTACAGACACACCTGGAGTGCTGTGCTCAGTGCTGGGCTCATCAGTATAACAGAGACATGGACATGCTTGAGAGAGTCCAGCAAAGGGCAACAGATTATGAAGCAATTGAAGAACCTCACGTTCTGTCAGGAAAGGCTGACAGAGCTGCGACTGTTCAGCCTAGAGACTGGGGATGACCTTATCCACATATATAAATACCTGAAGGGAAAGTGAAAAGAGGATGAAGCCTGGCTCTTTTCAGTGGTGCCCAATGACCAGAGGCAATGGGAACAACTTCAAACACAAGAGGTTCCCCATGAACATCAAGAAACACTTTTTTGCTGTGAGGGTGACCAAGCACTGGCACAGGTTGCCCAAAGAGGCTGCAGAGTCTCCATCCTTGGAGATATTAAAAAGCTGTCTGGACATGGACCTGAGTAACCAGCTCTAGATGCTCTAGATGGCCCTGCTTGAGCAGGGAAGTTGGACATGGTGACCTCCAGAGATGCCTTCAAACCTCAGTCACTCTATAAGTCTGTGACAAGTCTCACTCAAGATAGTGTTGACACATGGCAAATCAAAGAATGGTTTTCGTTATTTGGGAATATCAGCTCCCAAAGGACTATCACACTAGATCCCATATAATTTCCTTTTCAGAGAGGCTGCAAAGAGAAGAATCCGACAGTTCTGAATGGTGGAAGGAAGGCTGTACAACATTCTTCAGACTAACACATGTAATAACTAAACTAGGTAAATACCTTTAGCAAAGGTCGTGAAAGATTCATGTCCTGGAATGACAAGTTCTCATCATATTGAGACGCATCTTCAAAAAAGCTCTCTACTTCCTAGAAACAGCAACAACAAAACTGGAACAACACAGGCAGCAACCCAACACATTATCAAAGGGCTCTGGGTTGTTTTTTGAGCTACAGTTTGTTAACTGAAGTCAAATTACTCCAGAAGAAATGCTGAAGAATGACCTGGTGTCATTCTGTCCAATACTTACCTCTCCCTTTTTCGATCTCCTCCGTTCCTTCACCTTGACTGTATCTGCAGAGAAAGAGAAACATGACACAAATTAACAAGCACAAGTGAACACTTAACAATATAGAGTGACTACCCTCCTTTGGTGCTTTTTGCTCTGAAGGAGCTATTCCTGCTATTGAAGAAGAAGCCTCAGAAACAAGTACAGGCCTGCAATGGAGTAAAATGCCAAGCAAATATCCTTCCTCAGGGACAAGTTCAATTAAAGTACTATGGCTACCATTCAAAATAAGCTTGACCAAAATCAGAAGGAATGTCACAGAAGGAAGGCAACAAAACCCAAGACATTCTTGCCTGCTCCCAGCAAGACTTCAGTACAGACTCCCCCAATGAGCCAAAAGTCTGTCAGATTCTTGCTCCTGACCATCTCTCTATGTACTGCTAATACCTGCTTTTGTGAAGATAGTTTCATCATCCAATGAATACTCAGATTCCACATCTTCTTCTTCCTCCCTACTTAAATCCTCACACTCTCGCTTTTTGGTTTGATTGTCATCAGTCTCTGTACCTTCATCTCTCACTTTCACTTGTTTAGCTTCTCTTTCCTAGAAAAAAGATTATTTTTTTTAAATGTCCTTCAATCCTTTGTGAGCTTTTGTTTATTGCTAATATGAGTCCATTCACAGATCCACTGTTTTGCATAACTTTAAGCATAAACAAATCTGCATTCTCATCAGTTCTGCAACACATCAGGAGTGGCTGCAAACCCAGCCGAGGTGATGAGCTGCAGCTTGAGCACTGCCTCTCAGGATGCTTTCAGTGCTTGTGCTCTGGAGTGAATACAGAAGGCCAAACCCATATCGTTTATGTTATATATGACAGAGAAAGGCCCTAACCTGAAACTTCCTTTTCTGTCTCACTTTCTCAATCTTCTCATCCAGCGTTGTAGCAGCTCTCTAGGCAGGAAATCACAGAAGAGGAGCTGTAATAGGAGTCCGCGAGAGTCTGGGGCAATGTGGCCCCAGTCCCTGCGGCCCCAGGCCTCACCCTGCCGCGGAGCTGCTGCAATGCCGCCGCCCAGGCGCCTTCCCCGCCGGCCTCCGCCTCGCCGAAAACGAAGGCGGCGCTGAAGTCGCCGCTTGTGGGGCCCCGCCGCCTGGGGCCCGGCGCCCGGCGCGTCTCCTGCGGGAACACCCGTGAGCAACGACCGCGGGACGCTCGAACCGGATTGCGCCCACCTCGGCCTCGGCCCAGCCCAATGCAATCTGGGCCAGCCCCCGCACCACCCTCCACGACCCAGGCAGTAGATCCTGCCCGGCCCCACCTCCTCATCCTCGGAGTCCCCAGACTCAGGGTCCTCGGGCCCCACGTCCTCTTCGGCGATGGTGCCCACCAAGCCCAGGCTCTGCAGCATGGCCGCAGCGATCACCCGGAACCGCGCGCCACCACGTGACCCGGCGGCCGCGCAAGCGCACAGCCGGCCCGGGGCAGCTTCTGTGGGTGGGGCGACGGCCGCCACGCCCCGGCCCCGCCCCG
>VYZX01005103.1:261707-279318 GCA_013401335.1 Brachypteracias leptosomus
TGAGGCGGGACTTGCGGGGAACTGGAAAGTGAAACTGCCACTGGAGCTCCGGAGCCTGTGTTCGGGTACAGGAGCGGTGCAGCCCCTGGCGCTGAACGGTGACCTCGTCCCGGAAAGCTGCGACGTCCCACAGAGGAATCGCCGGGCCGAGGAATGGAGGGTGTCGAGCGGGAGCCCCGCCCCCGGCAGTCCCGAGCTGGAGGGAGAGGTGAGAGTCCCTGGGGGATGCAGGGCAGAAGGCTGCAGGAGCCTGGGGGATGGTGCTGGTGGGATCTGCTCCTTCCCTGCCCGTGTATAGTGACATTTCCTCTCAAGCCTAACTTTCAGCATTTCTTTATTTGCCCCTGGAGTCTGGCTGGGGCCATGAGGTGATGAGGATTGTGGCAATCTCTTTGTTGTTTCTACTAGTGCTTCTCTCAGTATTCTGTTGGGAGCGTGACAAAGGCTATATGATCTATGCTTCCTGCCGCTCTGAAAGGCTTGACTTTGTCCAGAAGGTCTATGTTTTGACTGTGCTATATACAATCAGTTAAAGCCAGCTGCTGCCTTTGTCATTATTTCAATTCCTGAGGAAATCCTGTCCTGTGTGGGAAACTTCATCTTTGTCCTGTGTCCTAGTTTGAGTTAGAACCAAACCAGTTCTGTTCAGTGATTCTAATTTTCAGCTCAGTCTCTGCTAACTCATGGTGTTTTCTGAAGCTCACAGCATGTTTTGCAGAGTGTCTGCTTCCAGTGGTGATAACGCTCCGTGCTTAGAGTTACCCCTAAGGATTGATGTGTGCAGACCAAGGTCACTGCTAGATCTTGTGAACCACATCGGGAGGTGCAGAAAGGGAAAGGCCACACTGGTGGGGAGGAGCAGCCAGGACAGGTGACCCTAAACTGACCAACAAGGGATTCCATCCTATATACATCATATCCAGTATAAAGCTGAGGGATCACAAGGGTCTCTGCCCTTCGGTCAGCCTGATGCTCTTCTGAGGGCCTTCTTGCCTTCTGGACCTTTCCCTTCAGCCTTCTGCCTTCTTGGCTCTGCCTTTGATTCCAATTTTTGTGTTCCTGAACCCGGTTCCCATCAGCTGCCGAGCCCAGTCTGGGATTTTGCCAGTGCCTGCTCCACAGCCTCAGTGGTGACGGTGACATCACTGCCATCGGGGGGACGTTGGGTTTGATACTGGTTTTGTATATATTCCATTTTATTATTATTATCTTCATTAAAGCTGTTATAGTTTTCTTTTTCTAATCTGGAAGCCTTTCTCTCGTTCCCTTCTCATTTGGGACGGGAGAGGTGCCATCCATAAGTCTCTCTCCCTTATCCTCTTTCTCTTCCTCTATTTGGGGGGAAAAGAGAGGTTAACAAAGAGCATCTGTTGTAGGTCTGGTGGACTAACCCTAAACCTCTATAGCCTGTCTTAATTATGCTTTCTGTTCTGTGGAAAAGGGTTTCTTTTTAGCATCTTCATGTCTTAACAGCTGAAGCAAACTCAAGGCATGGCACTCTTTTTAGCTATTAGAAAAAGGGGTACAAAAGAAACACCAGTTTGAAAGTCTGCGTGAAAATATAAGGGTAGTTTTCTAACTTCATGCCAAATGTTAGAAATATGCTCATGCATTTGTGTTGGGAGGCAGGTTGATGTGGTTGATTTATAATTAAGGAGTGTCTTTTTTCTCTCTTTTTTTAAGGCCATGAAGATCACTGGGACACTGGCTTTATACGAAGAGGCAGAAACAGAACAAATAATGTGTCCGGCCAGGCAGCTCAGTTAGGGGAAGGCACCCAAGCCAGTAATTATACTCTTCTACATGGGCAACGAGAGGAGAGATTTGGTGGTGTGATTTGGAGGGGCCCTCAATCAAGCAAGAATAAACCAAGAAACCAAGGTGGACGGTCCAACAGTGGAGTCACAGGATGCTGGAACGAACAGGAGAATGAAGGAAGGAGAATGAGGCATCAAGGTGGGCAAGCACATGAGAGGGCCAGAGCACCCTGGAATGAGCAAGAAAATGAGGGTAGGGGAAGGAGGTGTCAAGATGGGCAAGCCCAGGAAGGAGCTAGAAGGCTGAGGAATGGGCAGGAAAATGAAAGTAGGGGAAGAAGGATGCAACCTCGGGAGAATCTTCATTTCTATCCGAACCGTACCCCAGGTGGTGCCCAGGTCAGTGAGCAGCCTCAGCAAGTCAGAAGGATTGGCTATAAGTTCTTAGAAAGTCTCCTCCAGAAAGACCCTTCAGAAGTTGTTATCACACTTGCTTCCAGTTTGGGTTTGAAGGAACTTCTTTCCCAAACGGCTATGAAACCAAATTTCCTTCAGCTCGTTTGCCAGGTGCTTAGAAAAGCATGCAGTTCCCGAATGGATAGACAGAGTGTCCAGCAGCTTCTTGGAGTGGTGAAAGAGTCCAACTTTCTCAAGATCTGCCTGCCTCAATATGTTTCTGACATGATAATGGAAGCAGTCCCTACTATACGTCATCAGTACCCTCTGCATATTAGCAACATCATTTCACTTCTTCGGGACCTGATCAGTATTTTCCCAGCCAGCTCTGTGCAGAAAATCTCCATTCTTTTGACAGTCTTGCCAGCATCCATAAATGCCCTAAAAGCTTCTGGTGTGGACATCACAGAAGAAACAGAGAAGAATCTAAATGAAGTCCAGATGCTTGTGCAGCATCTGCAGGAGAAGAGACGTGAAGGCACACTGAGGGCTGATAACTATACTCTTATGCAGCCTCAGACTGATGGTCAAGAAGAAAGTTATCGTACGATGACCATTTGTCCGACATATAATGAGGTACGCCATGGTGAGAAACCATTTCTACGTCCCAATATTGTTTCTGGAAGATATGAGAGCACCAGCATTTATCTTGACACTCATTTCCGGCTTTTGAGAGAAGACTTTGTAAGACCTTTAAGGGAAGGTATCTTGGAGCTTTTGCAGAGCTTTGAGGACAAAGGTTTGAGAAAGAAAAAATTTGATGATATCAAGATCTACTTTGACACACGGATTATTGCCCCTCTCTGTTCCCCAACTGGTATTGTTTATAAGGTCCAGTTTGACATAAAACCATTGAAGTTTGTACGATGGCAGAATTCCAAACGATTGCTATATGGATCCCTGATCTGCATGTCCAAAGATCACTTTGAAACATGCCTTTTTGCCACTGTTTCTAATCGTGATAATGCAGACCTTGCCCACGGGATTGTGCAGCTATGTTTCAATGCACAGAGTCGGGCACTGCTGGCAGAGATTCAGCCCTCAGACTCCTTCCTCATGGTAGAGACAAGTGCCTACTTTGAGGCCTATCGGCACGTGTTAGAAGGGTTACAGGAAATCCAGGAAGAAGATATCCCATTCCAAAAGTACATTGTGGAATGTGATGCACAGGTGAAGAAACCAGCATACCTGACAACAGATACTGCCTACAACTTTGCATCCTTGATGGAAGATCCTCTGCCAGATGAAGAGATACACCCTGATGGTTTGAGAAGGCAAAATGTCCATGTTCTAGATCCCAATCAATGGCCTCCAATGGAAACCTTGAGATTAGATGAGTCTCAGATGCAGGCACTGAATCTTGCACTCACCAAGGAGCTGGCTATTATCCAAGGACCTCCTGGGACTGGTGAGAAATGTGCTTTAAATCTCTGTCATTTAAGGAGTTTTTGATTCCACCATTTAGAGAGATGAACTTCAGAGAAAGACAACTGTCCTATCTCCAAAGCTTTAGTCTCATGTCTAATTGATGCTTGAGTAGCCGAGTTAACATAAGCTGTGGAGAAGGTTAAAATATCCTCAAATACCCATATCTGATCATATGCATTGCTGACCTAGTTGCAAGTAGACACCAACTTCACTGTTGGCTCTGCTTGTGTATTGGGGTGAAAATATTGTCAACCATCTTTGATAACATGATATCTCTTGCTATGCAACAGTCTGGTTTGTCTTCATAGTGTGTTAGAACATTCAGAGCATTCAGCCATGATCCTCTGTGTGAATAAAGCATTACAAGATTAACTATAATTTTTTCGAATAGTACCTAGACTCAACAAGCATCACTGCTTGTATTCTACTAGTATGTGGATGTTCCACGTGCAGCCGGATGTCATGTATGAAGCCAGTATCAGAGTGGGCTGATGGACATATTGGCAGAGGAAACCCTGGGTCTAGGTCCAGTGTATTAACCAAAAGACAACATTCTTGCAGAGAATGGCCTTGCTCAACTACAGGCCAGTGTCACACTACTTTGCATTTTGTTAACTAGTTACTTGAGGTCACCTCTCTTGGCACAGACCAGATTTGCAGCCTAGAAGGAAATCTTGTATCTCATGTTGATGATTCCTGTGTTTCAAGGTACTCTGTAGAGGATTCCTCTTTTCTGATTCTGAGCTCGTTTTGCAGGGAAGACGTACGTGGGTTTGAAGATTGTTCAGGCTCTCTTGAATAATAAGCATGCGTGGCAAGACACTGCCCAGAAGTCTCCCATCCTTATAGTCTGCTACACTAACCACGCACTGGATCAGTTCTTAGAAGGTAATAATACCTTACA
The DNA here is from genome assembly GCA_013401335.1 of Brachypteracias leptosomus. Taxonomy (NCBI): domain Eukaryota; kingdom Metazoa; phylum Chordata; class Aves; order Coraciiformes; family Brachypteraciidae; genus Brachypteracias; species Brachypteracias leptosomus. Next base: position 266,253 of record VYZX01005103.1, read on the forward strand.
AGTATGTTGGAGGGTCAGGTAGAAGTTATACTATAACCCTTACTCTGCCCGTCTTCTGGCATGATGTCCTGCCCTTTTGGTTTTTTCTGGTGACTCTAGCCCCATCAATACACAGTAAGAAAACACCACTCTGATCCATCCAGCATGGCACTTGCAGACAAAGGGTGTTCTCTCTACCTCTTGTCCTACTGTGGAAAACAGAGATTGTCTCTAGTACTAATATTTCTCTTTCATTCCCAGGAATATACACATTCCAAAAACATGGAATAGTGCGTGTTGGGGGCAGAAGTAGCAGTGAGGTCCTGAAGCAATTCACACTGAGGGAGCTGAGGAAGAAGAGTGAATTCCGATACAACTTGCCAATGCATCTCCGCAGGGCCTATGTGAATGTATGTGGTGATTTCACTGGAGATGATGGCACTGGGTTGCCTGTACATAGGAGGAGCTAACTAAACTTCCTCCACACCTCTTCTTTCACCTTGTCTTACACTGAAGTCTTAATTCTTCTCTTAATTCTTGTCCTTGTTAACTTTATCAGTTTCTTGTCCTGCTGTTTCTGAACTCTTGAGTATGATGATGATGCCTCCCATCTCTTTGTTATGAGTAGATAACCACTGAAATGAAACAGACTGAGCAGGAGCTCCATGAAGGAGCGAAGCACTTACAGTGCACAACATACGGAGTTCTGCATGAGCGCCACTTGGAAGCATGCATGGCACCCCAGCACTGGGACAGTCTGATGAGTGTTCTGGTAAGAGATGTCTCTTTCTTCTGAAAGCAGCCCCAAGGTATGCTTATGACCCTTTCTGCTAAAGAATCTGAGGTTCACCAAGCATGGTTTTTAGCATCTCTTGGCAACTAGGAAAGTGAGGGAGTGAATAGCAAGCTGTGCCAAGTGACTTTAGTCTAGACCGGGCAGGGCAGGCAGTGGCTTTACATTCTGCTCCTTTAAACTGCAGAGATTCTAAGTGATCTTTATCAGCATAAAAATACAAATGCCCAAATGAAAACCTCTTAAACTGAAGTGGGGAAGGGATGCTCTTTCTGAAGATCTGAGGCTGCTCAGACTTTCTAACTTTCGAGGTCTCTCAGAGGACTTGCCTGCAACTGCAAGGTGCTTTGACATCATCCTAAGGCTCTGAAGTGCAATAGGCCTGGCTGATTTGACTTTTTCCTTCTATTAGGATGATGAGGAGTTTTACTACAGTGCTTCACGACACTCAATGATTCTGGAGTGGCTGGGCCTTGGTGCAACTGTCTTCATGCAGAATGCTGCAGAGATTATAGAGGCTGAGAATTCAGGTAAGAAGAAACCAACCNGACAGATAAAACCCACCCCTCATCCTTTACAGGGCTGTTTGCCTAAGCAGTGCATGTGTGCCAGAAAAGAGGCACTGCTACTTAACAGACACTGAAAGATACATGATACTGTAAGGTAGCGGAAAGAAGATTACCCTTAATTTGCAGATAGTGATGTGACTGCTGCACTGTGACTCTGCTAGAGTGGCTGTGACTTACTGCATGTGGCTGGTGACTCTCACAGGTGGTCAGCAGGAGAGAGAGGAGGAGTGGGAAGGTGAAACAGAAGAGGAGCTTTTGGAGATCCCAGAGGAGGCTGACCTGATTCAAGCTGACAGAGTGATTGAGGATGAAGAGGCAGCAAAGCCTCAGAGAAGGAAGGAGGAAGAGCATAGAGCTGTTCATGAACTAGCCAGCACACTGTTGGCTATGAAGCTGGAGGACCAGGAAGAAGGAACAGCCCAAATGCAACAAAAGACTATGCAGTGGGAGGTAACTGTATGCACTAGTATGCTTTGGCTCTGCTTGGCTAAGTAAAGACTAACATAGGAGTACTAGTACAGAAGAATCTTTGTGCTGTAACTGCTTATTTTGCAGTTACTGCTCTTTTTGGTTTTTGTGTTGTTTTTTTTTTCCCTGCAGATAACTGCTGCCCAGAAGAAGAAAATGAAACAGAAGATGAAGATTGAGCTCCGTAAACTGAACGCAATGACAGAGTTAGAGGCTGAGGCTATTCAGAATTTGTGGCAACTTGACCTGAGCTCCCGCTGGAGGCTTTACAGGTGACAAAGCTATTTTTCAGGTCTGTCAGGAAAATGTTTCCTAGGACTGTTCCAGTTTGCAAACTTTCTGTCAAGCCATGATGTTTCTGTCCATATCTGTTCAGCTCCTTATCTGAACATGCTTGTTCTTACCTTCCTTGTATTGCAAGGGCAGTGCTGTCATTTCCACTGTGTGCATTCAGGACTATGTAAAGATACTAACAATCTCTCGTCCGAAAGACACAGAGGAAGTTTTGAATTAAATCCCCTCAGAACTTCTGGATTACTATCCTGTTCCCCTTGCTGTGTGTGATAATGGCACTTTCATTTCAGGCTTTGGCTGCAGACCTTTCAGGGACTTATTCGACAGAAGATTCTGCAGCATGAACGGCAGTATCAGGCAGCAGCAGAACGGCTGACGGAACTGAGGCTGCAGGAAGATCTCTGCATTCTCAAGGAGGCCCAAGTTGTGGGGATGACAACCACAGGTGCACAGCAGTTGGGAAGCTAACCAGCATTGCCCTGCATCCAGTAATGGTTAAAGGACCTTGTTGCCCAAAGATTAGTGTCATGTGCTCCTTGACAGCGCAGATCAGGCACTGCATTAGTCTGCAGCCTTCTTAATCTTTGACTCCCTTTGCAAATGTGGCTATTGTGCAAGTTGTCAGTGGACTGCATGAGCAGTTTCTGTGTGCTCTTGCACTACCTCCATCTTGATCAGCATTCTTCTGATGCAAATGCTCCACTTCTTGTGCCAGAGTAAAGCACAGCTAATATCTGCACTGCTATCCCTGCTGTCACCCTTCTGGTAATGCTAGTGTAAAGTCCATTGTAATAAGATTCTTTAGAGGAACAATTTTAGGGTTTTTTATGTGTGATGATTAATGTATTGAGTAGGTATCTTATATCTGAAGAGTGCATTGGGAAAGGGCCAAGGCAGGCATAGGACTCTAATCCCCACCTGCCTTCCCTAGTAACTCTTCATATAGAAGCCACCCTTGGTATGGTGCTGTTTTAAAGTTCAAAAAGCTGAGTCTTGAGATGGGGAATCTTGGGAAAGAGCCCCAGTCTTTCCTGGGACAGCCTACTGCTCTCCCTGAAAACTCTTGCGATATTGCCTGCACGTCATTATATTCTGCTAAGGTTTATCTTCTTTCCTTGCTCAGGTGCTGCCAAATACCGTCAGATCTTGCAAAAAGTTGAGCCCCGAATTGTCATTGTAGAAGAGGCAGCAGAGGTGCTTGAGGCTCACACCATTGCTACTCTGAGTAAAGCTTGCCAGCATCTCATCCTCATTGGAGATCACCAGCAGGTAATGTCCATGACCAATACCTCTAACTGTTGTGTGAATGAACTAGAACCTTTTAACCAAACACCATATGTGAAAGGTTGCCAAGACTTACTGCTCCCCAGCTTCCACAGATACCACAGGTCCTGTCTCTTGTAGTTTTGGAGTAGAGTCCCTATAGAACTTGTGTTTCAGTTAAACTGAGAGAGTTTTACTTGTGCTTGTATCCACTTTGGTTGTGACTATCTAACTTTGCTATTTAGCACTTCTGCAAGAGTCCAGTCTCTGGCCTTTCTGTGGGGGGGCAGTGATGGAAAAAGATGAGTGAAGAATCTTACTAATATACAGAAAAAGTGCTAAAACGTGGACCTCCTATCCCTTCTTTTTCAGCTGCGGCCTAGTGCAAATGTGTATGACCTAGCCAAGAACTTCAATCTGGAAGTCTCTCTCTTTGAACGACTGGTGAAAGTTGATTTCCCCTTTGTCTGTCTGAAATACCAAGTGAGGAAGAGCTAAAAAAACCTCTACTGCATTTGCATTTAGGTTGTTTGAAATTTGTGGTACACTTAAGTTTATATTTCTGAACTTAGAGCAGAAAAGAATGTGGTATTTAATTCACAAGAATAATGGTAAGAGCTGTCAAACTGCCATAAGCAGTATTCCAGTATATTTCCAATTATTCAGTGATGTCATGCACAGCATTATGATTCCCACATATTTATTGCAATGAGCTTGGTTATTGTGGTGTCTGAAACTTCCAGAACTCTGGAGAGCGATAGCACAAGTCTGCTCAGGCTGCTCCCTGCTCAATTGTTATAATAATCTATCTTGGTGCCCAGAGAAGTTAATTCTACTTCTGAGAGACCTGTGTTAAAGCTACCTTGAAGAGTTCATGTAGTGGTTAGGGTGAGGTGCTGGCTTTTTATCTAGAGCAGTGTCCCTAGATTTTCACTCAAACCAGCATTCTTACTCCCCCTGTAATTGCTGGTGGTTGCAACAATGGGGCAGAGGAGGGTGGATTGGGAAGTGCTTTCTTACTGGAAAGTCATCCTTGTCGTGTATTCAGCCACAATCCATACAGCAGAACAACAGAATATTGTCAGGGAATTATGGTGCTCCTTCCTCAAGACTGATAAAGTTGCTTTGTGTTTCAGCACCGCATGCGTCCAGAAATTGCCCAGCTTATCAGTCCTCACATATACCAGGAGCTGGAGAACCACCCTTCTGTTCTGAAGTATGAGAACATAAAAGTGAGTTTTCAGTAATCCAAGTAATTCCCCCTGTTACTGGCTAAAGTGAGTTTCTGTAAAATACAGTGCTCAAGGTTTTCAAATTCTTAAGAGATCAGTTGCTGAAATTTATACCTGAATCAAGGAAATGTGTGATACAGAATCAGGCAAGTAATTTGCGGTTCTTCTAGCGTTGTTGATGGTGGACACTGGAGATGGATTCAGTATTGATGACTTTAAAAGAACAATGAAAAATGGAAGAGGGACCAAAAGAATTGTAGGAGATTGAAAACCAGGAGGAAATCTTAAATGAAAGACTTGAAGTATAATATATGAAACTCCAGTGTAAGATAGGTGACTTGATTACTGGAACCCTCCTTCCTTGTGTTCTCAGTTGCAATCCTCCTTGCTGCTTTGTTTTCACTGCAGTAACAGAGAAGTGTTTTTGGTAGGCAGCTTTAGGCAAGTGCTATAAGCCCTGTGCACTGGTAACTTACTTTTACCCCACATGGCCAAAACAAGACATTGTTCACACCATGTATGTGAAACAGAACTATGATGCTTTGAGAAATGTTACTAGCACTTAGTCTTTTTTTATAACCTGAAAAAGTACAGTAGAAACAACTCTGAAAAGATAGGGAATAAAATCAACCACAGGAACTGATTTATTATTAGGATACTGAAATGTCACTAATAAGTTGAAATGGGTTTAATAAGCTTAAATTCCTACCTGATGAATACATTATGGAAATTTTAAGAGGAAATCACCTAAGTATGCAGTATCTGCATGCTATAGTCCTATCCTTAAGAGTCCTCCTGTCTACTGGGGACATGGAAACAGGCTGCAGTGAGAGAAGCTAGAATTCTTGTTTCTGATATTCCTTTGTCTTGTTTCAGGGGGTCTTATCTAACCTCTTCTTTGTGGAACATGACTTTCCTGAGCAAGAGATCCAGGAAGGGAAAAGCCACCAGAACCACCATGAGGCCCAGTTTGTTGTGGAACTGTGCAAATACTTCTTGTGTCAGGATTATCTGCCTTCTCAGATCACCATTCTCACTACTTATACTGGACAGCTTTTCTGTCTGCGTAAGCTCATGCCAGCCAAGACCTTTGCAGGTGTGAAGGTTCATGTAGTAGATAAGTACCAGGGGGAGGAAAATGATATTATTCTGCTGTCACTTGTGCGGAGCAACAAAGAGGAGAGAACTGGGTTTTTACAGATCCCTAATCGGGTATGTGTAGCATTATCCAGAGCTAAGAAAGGGCTGTATTGTATTGGAAATATGAGAATGCTTGGCAAGGTTCCTCTCTGGAGCAAGATCGTTCACACCCTCTGGGACAAAGGTCATATTGGCCGCTCATTGGCACTTTGCTGTCAAAACCACCCTGAAACCAAGACGCTGGTATCTACAGCAGCAGACTTCAGCCAAGTCCCAGAAGGAGGCTGTAGTCGTCCCTGTGAATTTAGGTTGAGTTGTGGACATGTTTGCACAAGGGCATGTCACCCATATGACTTACAGCACAAAGACTATCAGTGTCTGAAGCCTTGTCAAAAGGTGCTTTGTGCAGATGGGCACCGCTGTCCACGGACATGTTATGAGCCCTGTGGACCATGTGTTGTCATAGTTGAGAAAAAGATTTCTAATTGTGGCCACCTGCAGATGGTGCCGTGCTCTACTCCAGACAGTGAGTTTCTTTGCCAAGAACCTTGCCGGAAAAAGTTGAACTGTGGGCACACATGCAACAATTTTTGTGGGCAGGAATGCACTAAGCGATGTCCTGAACTGGTTACAGTCACGCTGAAATGTGGTCACAACCAGCAAGTTAAATGCTGGATCACTGAGGAGATGAAACATGAGATGCCTGTGGAATGTAAGACTAAGTGTTCTGTCACACTGGAGTGTGGTCACGTATGCTTAGGTTCCTGTCATACCTGCTTTGAGGGAAGATTTCATAAGCCATGTAACAGCCCATGCAAGCGCTTCTTAGTCTGCTCCCACAAGTGTCAGCAGCCTTGTACTACAGAATGCCCCCCCTGTCAGCTGGAATGTCAGAGCTACTGTATCCACAGTAGGTGTAAGAAGAAATGTGGAGAAAGCTGTTTTCCATGTGTTGAGCCATGCGAGTGGCGGTGCCAGCACTACCAGTGTACCAGCCTTTGCTCTGAACCGTGCAATAGGCCTCGCTGCAATGTACCATGTGCTAAGCTACTGTGCTGTGGTCATCCTTGTATTGGATTGTGTGGAGAACCCTGCCCAAAGAAGTGCCTTGTTTGTGACCATGAGGAACTCACCCAGATCTTTTTTGGCTTTGAGGAAGACCCAGATGCTAGATTTGTAGAGCTTGAAGACTGTGGCCATGTCTTTGAGTCCCAAGGCCTTGACCATTATATGGATGAAGATGATGATGTCATCAAGCTGAAGGTATGCCCTATCTGTCAGACACCTATCAGAAGGAATTTGAGATATGGCACTGTAGTGAAAAGGCGGCTAGATGAGATAGAAAAGGTGAAAGAGAAAATCAAAGGCTCAGCACAGGAAATTGAGTCTAGCAGACAAAGACTGCAGGCTGCACTGACAGGGAATGCTGCTCTGCAGAGGAATCTACCCCTTAAGTACCTCATGCTAGAAGATAAACTAAAAGTTTCTGATCTCTCCAGAAAGAGTATTGGACTAATTGAGAACCTGCTTAACTTCTACCAACGTGTAGCGGACCTAACCAATTCTATGAGCAAAATTGATGTAAGTGAGAGGAAAGGGCTGAGAAAGCGGCTGGATCAAGTCCAGGAGTGGCTGGATAAGCCACGCCTCAGTTTTACAGGACAGGAGCTCTCTGACCTGCAGTCTGAGATCCAGAGACTGACATATTTGCTGAGCCTCTTGGCAAGGTGTGAGGGTGCAACTGGGATGATCACCCCAGTGCTTGCAGCAGAAATTGCCAGCATTCGTGAGATCCTAGAAGGGACAAAGAAATTCACAGAGGAGAATGAGGCTGCAGTAAAGGCTGACCTACAGAAGCTCTGCAGTGCCTTGCCTCTGTCGGGACTGGGGATCTCTGAAGCTGAGCGGGTGCAGATTGTCAGTGCTATTGGCTGTCCCCGTGGCCACTGGTTCAAGTGCAGAAATGGGCACATCTATGTGATTGGGGAGTGTGGGGGAGCAATGGAAAGGAGCAAGTGCCCTGAATGCCATGCAGTCATCGGGGGCACAAACCACGCTCTGGACAGTACCAACAGCCTCGCCTCTGAGATGGACGGTGCCACCCACGCAGCCTGGTCCGAAACTGCCAACAACCTGCTGAACTTCGAGGAGCTCCACCGGCTGCTGTAGTGGGGTGTCTGCCGCGCTTCTTGACCCCCTCCCCTGGCCCGGGGACCCGGCAGCGGCTCCTCAGGTGCTCGCTGCTGCCCCTGCCTCTAATAAAGTGTGATAAAGTATATCGGTGAACCCCGCGTATTGTCTCTCGGGCGGGACATAGTAACGAGCACACCCGCCAGAACAGGGGGGAGGCGCTGTTTCTGCCGTTACCCGGAAGCGGATGTGACGTTGAAGTGGGTGCTGGGCAGCCGTGACGTAGTGCTGCGGGCTGGGGGCAGCGCCCGCAGCCATGGAGGAGCAGGAGGCGCTGCGGGCGCTGCGTGGGACGCTGCACGCGCTTTTGGCGCAGATCCGAGGTCGGGGCCGGGGCCGGGGGAGGGGGCTGACTCGACTCTCCGATAGCTGAGGTCTCTCTCTCTGCCTTTACAGAGGGCGAACCGGGCGAGGGCCGAGAGCCGTTCGAGCTGCCGCGCTTCTGGGACGCGCTAGGTACGGTCAGGGCAGCGGGCCGCCGGCAGGGTCGACGTCGACTGGCTCTGGGCCGCACTGTAGGTGCCGGGCTGGGTCAGGAGCGGTGCTGCACCGGGTATGGGACCGGCCAGGGCAGACGCTTTGGACTGTGGCGTTGGACGGGTGTCCGCGGCGTCGGTGCGTGGCAGGGCTCGGACTCGCAAGCGAGATCCGTGGCAGGTCTCCGGCCAGGGCTTTCAGCACTTGCCTTCGCTCCAGGACGTTGCTGTTGGCCAAGCCCCGGCTAGTACCCAAGAGTTGTTACAACGAGATTTTTTAAAGCCTTTGGTTTCTGTTGAAGCTTTGCAGCACATAGTGGTGAAGGAGCCACGGACCAGGACGCAAAATGTAGTTGAGGATATCACTGCTAGCTGAGTAAAAAAAAAAACCCTAGGAAAAAGCAGACATAGGCCATGTGCAATATGCATGGTATGAATGCACCATAGCATTTTTGTTCTTCAGTAGTGGGATTTAGTTTATGTTTTTGTATTGTTTGGGAGAAAGAAATGGTAATCAAGCAGTAGAGCAAAGTAGCATCAGGCATGTTGCTTATCTAACTGCTCTGTTCTTTTTGCCCAAGTTACTTTCTATTCTCTTATTCCCACTGAATCATTTCTAGATCAGACATTCAAAGTAACATCACAGGAAGCTACAAAGCTGAGTTTGGCATTCTCAAGGTCTCCACTGACTTCTGCACAGGTGAGTGAAAACCCCCCCACACTGTGAAATTGCACTGTGTGTGACAAGTTTCAGGTATCTCTTGGCTGGCTCACTTGATTAAAACAAGGTTATTTGGTTCAGTGCAAACAAGGGATGTCGGTATGGACTGTTCATTGTAGACTGTGTTAATCCAATTCAAGAATTGCCAGGAGAGCTAATTTCTGTAAGTTAGGGAAACATCAAATAGAAGTATTCTTACATTCTTTTCTTTAACATCTACAGCTTATTGCTGATTGAGGCAGGGTATTTGACAATATAGACCTTAGATCTAACAAAAAATGCACAACATTTTTACTGTCAACTGAGAGAATTTTGTCACACCTGTGTTTGGAGGAGAAAAAAACAGATCTCTGGTTCAGAATAATGATCTAAGCCACTTTCTCCTCTCTAATGCATGACCGCCACATCAGGGCATGTTTTATTACTAAGTCATGAGACAGCTTATGATGTGTACAGCTTGCTCACTGGGTCTTCTTCTTGTGCTGTATTTGTTTCTCAAGCAAGATGGCCATTACTACACTTCCATTTTCTCAAAGCAACCTGAGTGTGAGTGACTGCTTGTGAGACTTTCTAAATGTGGTGCAGCCATTAACTCATGGCTATCCTTTTGCCCATCCATTTTCAGGTCTTTCAGCTGACTGAAGATGTCCAAAATGCCATTCTTGCAGTTGCCACAGTGTACTACTGGCTCCCCAAGGGCCAAGGTGAGATAATGACAGCAGGGCAACCACCACTATATAGGGTGGTGATTCTTTCACTGTGTAAAGAACAGCATTTCAGAACTTCATATGAGATCTGCCATCTGTAGCAAAGCAATTTATCATGAGCAGGTAGTCCCACTACCAGCTATTTGCAGCAAGTGTATGAGTGAACCACTTGTCTTTATACTCCTGCAGATTTTCATCTGTGAAAGTGTAATAATTTAGGAAGTTGTGTAGTTGATTAAGCATTCATATTCTTGTCTGAAGTCCTTTTGGGATTAAGAAGCACATTGCTTTCTTCAAAATACCTGTAACTTCATTTATACAGTGCATCCACACAGATGGAGCAGTCTGTGTGTTCATCTTCAGCAGTTGCTTTCTATCAGTTCTGACTTTGTGGCAACTTTCTTGCTCTTTCTCAATCTCAATCAGGTACTACTCTTCGGAAGATGGTACGAGATGCTACCACTGAAGTAGTGGAAGGAATGATCCATCTCACAGAAGCAATTCTCAGTGCTCCAATGGAGAGGTAGGAAGAAAAAGTTACAAGTAAACTTGTGTAGTGGGTCTGTCTGAGCTGATTTTCCCCATACAGACTGGAAGCCAGAAGGTGCTGATAACACACACCCTTGTTATGACTCCCACACAGCACCAAAGGTACGGGGTGTGTGTGGGGGGGCAAGATTTGGGAGGGGATACAACCCGGACAGCCGACCCGAGCTGACCAATAGGATATTCCATACCATATGACGTCAGCTCAACTATAAAGGGAGGAGGACGGGGGGATTCTGGGAAGACATTTGTCCTCCGAGCAACCGGTACGCGTTCTGGAGCCCTGCTTCCCAGGACAGGCCTGACACCGCCTGCGAATGGGAAGTAGAGAGTAACGGCTTTGTTGCTTTTGCTTCGCGCGTGCGCGACCTTGCTTTCTCTGCTGTTTATTAAACTGCTTCTTATCATAACCCACGGGTTTTCCTTTCCCATCTTACTCTCTCCCCGCTTGGCTTGCTGACGGAGGTTTTGGTGGGGGGCAGGGAGAGTGATAGAGGGACTAGGGGTGGGCACCGGGCACCCAGCCAAGGTAGACCCACCACAACTTTTTAGGAAGCAGCAAGTGCAGAGCACTTCCCAAGGGAAGCGGGGAGGCAGAAGCAGAGCATTCTTATGAGGCAGGAAGAGACAGTGGCCTCATCAGCAAAGGCCATATCCCCCAGTATCTAAGTGAGCAGAGCAGTGCTGGTGAGGGTAGTGAGCTTCAGTTGAGAGTCTAGATCTTCAGACAAGCTGATAACAATGAGGTCAAGCTGGAAAGTCAGACCAGCAAGTAAGGGTCATGGTCAGGTCCAGAGAGAGTAACCAGCATCAGATGCCATCCAGTGATTGCCCAGCACGTCCATTACAATAAGTTGGGTGTGAGGTCAAGACAGGAAGGTCGAATCAGTGGGTCAGGATCCAGGTCAGATCAAAGGGATATGAGGCTGCATGCAGCTATAACTGTCACACTGCTGTGATGTAGCACAAACAAGGCCCAGTGAAAAACCTCAGGGTAAATGCATCTCCTAGGGTAAGGAATGGCTGGCCCTCACTTCCAGCTTTCTTCACAATACCTCCTGTCAGGAAAGGAGCTAACCTTGTACTTGGCCAACTAAACTGTTCAACTGAGCTGGCTAAACTCCTCGGACGGTGGAATACACTTAAGGCCCTAACAGTACCCTCTTGTCCCAGTGACTGACTCAGGTACATTTGCCTACATGGAGAATAGGCTTTCATCCTGCCTAGGGCAAGGAAGGATGCTGGGAGCAGGATTCCCATGAAGGTGCTGGAAATCATTTGCACTATTTGGCAGTTTTTGCCCTGAGTGAACTGTGATACATAATGGTTGTGCAACTTCATAAAGCTAGTTATTAGACCACTGTGGACTGCTTCCTCTCTTCCAGGATTACATGGCATAGGTCAACAATCTCTAATACAGACTTCTGATTTGCATAGATTTTGAAAGATAAATAATATGCTTAAGTGCCTAATGATATATAAAAATAAGAAAAATAATATGCCTAATATGCAAAGAGAGATCTTTGCAAGAGGCTTCTGGTTCTTGCTCCAATGCATAATTAAACTCAGTAGGAGCCAGCACTTCTTGCATTACACAGGCATGAGGTAACTAGTGACAAGCTGCTTGGTGACATCTTGTCACCAGAACTTTTAGTGTACATCATCCTTGATGCAGAAAAAAACCCCAGTCTAACAGAATGATGTTATTGAGTCTAACCTTAGGGGGCTTTGTTTTGTTTCAGCTTGACTCCAGAACAGCTTATATCAACTGGTGGTGTGTGGGAGGCATGCGAGAAAGTGTCCAACCTGCCACGAGGTAAGTATTGTATATGCATAACAGCAGAAGTAGGATGTGTTTTCTTGGAATATCTATAGCCCTTGAAAGGGACGTGCTAGCTACAGTGAAGGCTCACTCATTCTGCAAACCCTGACTATTTTTTAAATGTGTAAGATTGGAAGCCAGGCCATATCCTTTGCATTTGTTTTGCCGATTACCCTGTACAGCAACAACATGAATGCAGCCAGAACCGGTAGAATGCAAACCAAAACTTTATTATCCGTCCCTACAAAATGAAGAGCTGATGCCACCTGGCCAGTAACAGAGGTGATAATCCTGCTGACTGCAGGTGATACAATGAACCGGAAAACGAACCTCATCATGAACTCAATGAAGGAAGGAAAAAGAAGCCAGGCGGCCAACTCGACCATGGGTGGTGAAATCAACCATAGCCCGAACACCACCATGGCCATACACAAGCCTCCCTGTCAAATGCCAGAGAGATGCGTCAGCATGATATGGAAGAGACCAAAGAGATATGTTACCAGACCACGACCTATCCCGAAGGGGCAGAGGATTAAATCCATGACTCCTGTTCCTTCCGATGTCTTTTCTGAAATCTTCCTCTGTCCTGCTGTCTCTGGGGAACTCCAGTCGCAGCAGGAAGTTGGGAGCCTTTTCAGTGATGGGAAGAAAAATCCTACGTGGTGTCTCCACCCACAGAATGGCTTCCGACTTCCCTACAAGTGGAACCAGCTTTTATATCATTGAACAAACAGCTCAGGTTGCATAGGCAACCTTGAAAAAAAACTTCAACAGTGGGACATCTGCTATATTTCATCCTCCTTGGATTCCATCCAAGGTTGGCCAGACCTGGAAAAGAACAAGGAGGAGACACCTTTATCTTCCTC
>VYZX01005103.1:281348-317415 GCA_013401335.1 Brachypteracias leptosomus
AAACAGCTCAGGTTGCATAGGCAACCTTGAAAAAAAACTTCAACAGTGGGACATCTGCTATATTTCATCCTCCTTGGATTCCATCCAAGGTTGGCCAGACCTGGAAAAGAACAAGGAGGAGACACCTTTATCTTCCTCGAGTCCTGCACACCCTTTATCAGGCTGGCTGTGTCTGTTCTCACAGACAATCAGCTAGTTTCCCAGCAAAGGACTCTTCTCTCTGCTTCACTATGCTGTTTGGTTGTGAGACTCATCCATATGTCAGCTTCAATTCAGGGCCTGCTCAGGCCCTAGCACTTCAGCATTGCAGCAGTGCAGCTCTTGAGTTTGATCCTATGACCTCAAAATCTAGTGATCATAAACCTAGATAATGTTGTTGCAAACTTGTTTGAATTAGTGCAGTGCAACAGTTTTCATCCTTTTGCTTTTGCAGATAACCAGGCAGCAGTTGCATCAGCTCTGTCTGCATCTCTCGGTGTGGTCAAGGATGCTCTGGATGAGATGGAACGTGTAAGGAAGCCCCTTAGCCTTTGAGGGAACCTGCAGTATTGGATTGCAGTAATGGTTCAAAGATGGAACACAAGAATTGTTTTATATACAGGCTTTGATTCAAATTTGTTCTGAGCTCGATTATTGTATTATGCCTGGATCTTAATGAATTCTTGAACTCAAACCTGCTTTACTTTATGTAAGGTTTTCATAAAGCCTTGTCCTGAATAGCAAGGGCCGGGGCATGGTGCAGTGGGACAATTTAGGTTGATACAAGAATGGCACTATTTGCCAGGTTTTTGCTGTTTGCTCTGTTGAATTGGAGTTAGTTTTTCTTAATCCAGTCTTGCTAGAATTAGCAGAATCTGGCAACTGAGATGGTGGTTGGAGAGAGGTTCCTCCATAAATAGAATTGTAGGTTTATTTAGGTTGGAAAAGACCTCTAAGATCATTGAGAAAATATTTGTATGATCTCTAGATTATGTTTTCCCTTTCCTCCTGAGTATTGCTAGAATTGATGTTAGGCTCTGGGCTTTCAGTACATCTGTGTTCTCAGGCTCTGGTGGAAGGGCAAGACCCCTACAGTGACATCATGGAAGATGAAGAGCTGGGCTTTCGGGGCAACAGAGATACTTACTGGTCAGAAGCTGACCGGAAGCTGCTTAGCTCCTGCATGGGATTAATGAAGGCTTCTAAAGCTTGCCTGAAGAAGGTCCTGGGTGTAGTGAAGGCTTATGGCAAAGCTGATTCTCCGGAGCAGATCACTCAGCTAGATGATCTTGCAGACATTGCTAATGAGATCAGTCCAAGGTAAGCAGATTTCTCCCCGTGCTGCTTTTTTCTCCGGAGCAGTCCTTGTTTTTCTTGAGGTCTAGAGAACAGATTAGGAAAACCTTCATGATACTGAAGCTGTGAGCAGGTGGTGAAAGCAGGTGTGGTGGGAAGACTGTTGGGGCATAGGCTGTTGAGAGTTGTGCAAGTTAGGAGAGGAACATAGTTTGCAGCTTGGAATGGAGCTGTGGCCATGTCTGTAAGGTGAGAGTGGCACACACATGTCTGAGAAAGCAGTGAAAAGCCTCCCATGGGTATGACCGACGTTGTCTCCGTGTCATGCCCTGCTGTTCCTGACTTACATTCAGGGTGAGTTTAGGTTTTGGTCAGGATCCATGAGTTGTACTATCAGGACCTTGCTTCCATTGCTCCCCTCTCTTCTGTTATAGTGTCGATGAGCTGGCACTGAGCATATATCCACCTATGAATCAGTTGACTGTGCGACTCAATGTAAGTATCTGCAGCCTGCATGCATAGGTCTGTTCACTTGGCTGTAGAGAAGGGGAAGAAATCAAATTGGAGGGATTCCATGACTTGTCAGGGGGAAGTGGGTATTAGTGACTGTCTCAGTAACAAAGTCTTAGGGATTAAGAGTTGCCTTTGGTCCTTGCACACTTAGCTTCCTTCAGGTGGAAATGCATTCCTCATCTTTACTTCTTCAGGGAAGAGCATGGCCACTTGAACTTTGGCTCTGAACTGTAATCTATAGAGACATCCAATGACAGTACCTCAGGAAAGTGGCTGCCAAGGTACTGAATGTCTGCTTTCTTCCTTGGGTAATGTAGACTAGGTCATATAAAGTTATCTAACTTAAAAATATGGATTCTCACAGTGAGCATGGTTAAGCGCTGAAACAAGCTGCTCAGAGAAGCAGTAGAATCTCTGTCTTTGGCAGAACTCAAAATTTGACTGGGCAAGGCTCTGAGCAACCTGACTGAACTCTGAGGTATGCCTTCCTTGACCAGGAGGTTGTACTAGTTGACTTCCATGGGTACCGTGCATCATAAATGAAGTACATATCTTCTTGTATTTGAGATTTTTTTATTCTTGCTTCTGGTTTCATGCCTTTGGCCAGTGGCTTATTTTTTTGAGGGTAAAAACGAAACTGTTGCTTAGTATCAAATTGCATTGTAGTCAGTCACTTGGAACTTCATACCTTATTAAGTTATCAATTTCCAATAGGCTTATCTTTTTAAAGAAAAAAGCATTTTAATGCATGCTTTAAAAACCAGCCTGTGTTTGTTTTCACCTGTCCAAGCCAGCAGTAGTTTCGGAGACACTCCCAGCACGACAGTGATAGATAGCTTCCTTCTGCATCAGGATCTGTGACAGTTTTACTCATTCTTGCTGTATTGGGCATTCTTGCACCCCTCTGTCTTTTCCAGTACTGCTGAGTCCCCTTTTTAACCATGTTTGGCTCACTTTATTTCCCTTTGGTTTCTTTTTAGGCTGCCAAGTTGGCCTCGGTATTAAAGAAAGTCTTAGAGATTACAAAGTGAGTATAAGCTACTGTTTTATCAGTTTGTGTTCTGTGCTATGAAAGTTGATATCTTTCTGCCTCCTGTCAAAGATGACTCTTTTCTAGACAATAAATTCTGTCAATTTGGAATAATTATAATGTTATCCAGTCACAAAGGGATGGGAGTAAGAAAAGGATGGTAGAGCTGAAGGTGGTTCCTGCTGAAGACACACACATAGGTGTTAAGGTTTGGGACCTAGAAATGTGGATGTGGGTTCTTCCTTGCTCAAAGCACTCTGGGGCTATAGCAGTCCCATTTTAATGTTGTGGTAACCCAGCACTCCACAATACCCACGTGTTGTCTGGATACATAGGCATAAGAAACCCAGGAGGCTTTCCTAATGAATTTCCTCCACTTTTGCAGGACAAGCCATGTATGTCCACCATCAGAGGAAGGCTGGGTGCAGTTTCTAACTGGTGCAGTAGATCACAACATGAACAAAATCAAGAACTTCACACAGGGTCAACTTTAGCTCTTCTATGTCTACATGTGTTGCTGCCATTGACTCTGGCATATGCTTTTCCAGTGAATCTCACTGTTCTCCAGCTACTGGGAGAGTGATGAGAACACTGGTTTTAGGAAAGAACTTTACGGCCGCTTGGTAAAACTTGCCCAGGAAGTTTCTTTGCCATTGGGAAGGTGTCATTTTGCTTGGATTCCTGAGGTGGTGCAGTGCTGCATCTTAATGCTGTGAATGTGCCCCGTTCTTCATCCATTGAAACTACTATGGGGTTCAAAGAACAATAAAATATTGCTAGATTTGCTTGAGTATCTGTTGAGTATCTGTTCTCAGGTGGCAGAGGATATATACAGAAGGAAAAGGTGTTGCTTCTTTTGCAAGCAGCTTGATGAACCATTAAAAAATACGCAGCACTGCTACAGCTTCCTGCCTAATCTTAGAGAAGAGTGAACTATCCCTCTCGTTTCTATTTCCACAGAAAGCAGTAGAAAATACTATTTACTACTTTACCAACATCAAGGATCTTTAGGGAGATAAGAGCACATACCTAGAGAAATGCTACATCTATCATCTCTTTAAAGTTGTAGGATCTTTTATTTTGCCACAAATAGGGAGAAATGACTAAGCAGTGGTAGGATCAGAACATATACGTGGTGAGAAACACAGCATCCACTGGAGCATTTAGCCCATCTTTGTCACAGTAAGGTTCGACTTGTAAAACTTGATGGTGGGCATAGTGGCAGATGGGAGAGAGCTGAGTTTGTATACATGATCAAAGTCAGACATGGTTTAAAATGTAACTTTAATTAAACTGCTAATGTCTGTGCTTTCCTAAGATCAGGGCACAGATCATGACCACTGTTTCATAAACAGGACAGCAGGACCTGTTCGAAGTTGGGCATCAGGCAGCTGCAACGTCGATAGTTTTGTAGCTCTTCAGATTCTGGAGTTGAAGGCAGGTAAGATGTGCAGTGAGTCTTCTGGGCCCCGACTGGGTGGGGGTGAATGGGATTTGCAGCTGTTGAGTGCTTTTAGGTTGCACAGAGCCCAACCTGAAAGGTGAGAAGGGATTATACAGGAAGCACACTTCTTTGTATTTCCAGTTCCCAGGGCCCAGGAGATGCATTTGCTAAACAGGAGTGTGGTGCCAAAAAAAAGGAAATAAAAAAAGTAGAACTAGAAGGCTGGCAGTTTTCTAAACCACCACAGTGGAATTGTGATCTGATGGTAGTTTGGGAGGGAGATATGACAGGAAGGTTGAACTCCCTATGGAGGCATCTAAGGTTACTTTGTCCTTACGCAGCTTTTTCAGGGAAATGTGTGGGGTTTTGCATTTGAAAGAGAACATGCCTTTTTAGATGACTCTTTGCTAAGTCACGTTTGCCTGGTTCTTCTGCAGATAGGAGGAGGACACTGTTAAAATTGTACCCAGGGACTGTTTTTATTGCTGACAGTAGGTAATGTGTGGAAAGATATGTCACAAACAATATAGCTTTACCCCACGTAGAGAAGTTCATGAGGCTAGCTAAAAAGCAGTTGATTTCTCAACAGGAAGTAATTTCTAAATTTCATAGCTGATCTCAGTGGCCTGGAACTATTGTCTTATTTAATGTGTATTTCTGCCTAAGTCTTGTGCTACTTCTCATTAGCCTTTTTGTTATTGGCAGGGGGCTTTCCTTCTGTCTAGGCCTTTAGGGTTGAAGCTTTCACAAAGGTCGTATTGGCTTCAACTTATGTATTACACATCTGTTGAAAGTTCTGTTATCTGGCTTTACTCCTTTTCAGTGTGAAAATCTTCTGTGTTATCTGTAAATAAAGGATGGGATGCCTGGGCCTTTCATGATGTAGCAGTCTCTTGCTGCCACATTGTTGCCTGCTTATTTTGGGGAACAGCCTTTTCTGTGCAAGGGTTTCTCTAGCTTGTATTGTGCCTCTTTTTCCATTTACAGTTCTTAGATTAATCAGTTTGCACTTACCTGTACTTCCTTTGTCTGTAAATGAGCCCTCGCCCTGCAACCACTATCATACACTTCTCCAAGGGTTCAGTGAGAGGGTTCAGGAGGCTGATCTTTGCTGTGCTTGGCTGATATTGTACCATGTTTTCTGGAAACTGTTGAAAGAAGGAAATGAGCTGCAACTGAGAGAAGGAAAGATTCTTCTATGATTAAAGGGAGATAAATTATTCTTTGGTGCCAGAGGTCTCAGCCTGAGCTACCAGTTGCCAGAAGAGGCAAAGTCCAGCTTACTTTCTTCTCAACTGAAGTCTTCTGCTGTAGTTTCTTACTGCAGCCTGTGATTTCCAACTGGTGAGTGAGTTAGGAGTCGGGATTTCCTTAGACTCACGCGTAGAAAAGGTAGAAGTGGGAGGACTGTATACAAGTGTGGCACAACTCACCTTTCACAAACTGATCTCTCAGTGCTTTGAAAGAAGACAGCATGAGAAGACCCACTCAACCCAGCAGAATTTTTTTTTTTTTTACTGCTTATGACTATGAAAGCTGGTTTTCTCACTGTTGCAGTAACAGAATGGTAGACTGATCTAACCTCAATAGTGAGAGTGGGATCACAAATGCTGATCTCTTCCTGTGCGAAGTATATGTGGAAGGAGTCCTCATCTCTCAGCATGGCAGTCAGCCTAAGCAGATGGTTCTCTCCCAGCTCTTTTCTGTACTGTGAGTAAGGCACAAAGTCCTGCAGGTTCTTAGCTGGAATACAGAGTGGTGAAATACAGATTATAACGCAGGTGGGAAGCACAGTCTGGTCTTACCCTGCATGGCACCTAGGAGTGTTTAGTGTACAACATTGTACTAAAAGCTGCAGCATTTAGAAACTTGAGTGATCCCGACTGGATTTGCAGATTCAAAATCTCTAAGGGGATGTTGCCAAAATGTTTTTGTTTCAGTCACCTACAATCATCTATTCAGCCAGCCTTTAGTAAACTTTTGGCTAGGTGTGTTTTCCCTGAAATGAGAGGACAAGATAAAACTTTCCTAGCCGTGCACCCAGTAGAGTCCTTACCTTCATTCCTTTTGAGGATAAAATGAAACTCTTTCTTCCAAAGTTGGGTAACAGGCGCACCATTATAATTTAGAGACTGGGCCCCAACTACCAGATGAGTAGCCTTTTCTCCACCACTGTGGTTAAACACTTCAATGGAAAGTGGAACATCTTGTCCCAGTGGCAGAGAACTCTTCGACTGGAGGTGGATGAAAAGGTTAACTGGGTCTTCAAGAGCAGTAGGAATGGAGCTAAATGGTGTTTCGCTGCTGCTGCCAATTGGCTCAAGTTTCTTTATCTTTCTGTAGGCTTTGTCAAGTACTTCTTTTTCCTGAAGAGAACCTGTCACAAAAAAGGGAGCACATATTTTAGTGTCCTTTCCTGTTGACTAGTGTGAAGCAGTAAATGCAGAAGGATGGTGTTGAATTATCCTGGCGTTACTGGAGATAACTGTTTCTAAGAGCATAGAGAGTTGTGCTTCTGGTTGGAACACTTCAAGAATTTCAGCTGGCAGGACATTCATTGAATGTACCTGACAGATTCTACTTGGAAAGATTTGGCATAGTTTTTAAAGCACCTTGCTGCTAACATCTGTCATAGCAAAAGACTTAACTTTAGCTGTAGCTAGGGCATGGTACTGTGTTCTCTTGTGATGGACTGCAGCCAAGGTGACAACATGCCATAGGCTAAGATGAGATGGTAAGGGTTAGATCAGGGAAACAGCACTCAGTAAATAGGTTCTGAAGGGGGAGCTACTTTTTGAGGGAGGGATTTAGACAGCATCTGAGAGCACAACGGTCTTTTCCAGCCATATGTATATATGTTACAAGGGAAATAGGGGGTGAATATACAGAGTTTACAGGTAACAGAAATTGGGAAAGAAGGTTTTCCAGACAGGAAGGTGGCTGGTGAAGAAAGGCCTGGCCTTCTAGAGAGCTGGTTAATGTAACTAAGCAGGATGAAATTTGGAGTATGACCTGTGCTTTGAATCTCTAGGCAGCAAGAATAAGGTGTTCTTATGCCATTCAGGAAAGGAAAGTAGTGAGAAGTGGATGACCCTAATGCTCTGGTATGGCTCTGCTCTCTAGTCCTTTACTCTTCACTTGAAACACTGAATGTGCTCAGCCACTTGCATAGTCCATACCTTCAGGATACTTGTAGTTGTGTGTGATATCCTCACAACGTTCACTGCCCACACTCTTGGTGCTGATGTTATTGCCAGTGTACTTTGTGCTACTGATGGCTGGCTTGAGGGTGTCATCTGCTTTTTGTATCCAGACCTGGCACTTGGCATTGACAGCAGCAAAGAAGTTGCAGACATCGTAATCAACTTCTGTGTCCCCTTCCTTTATGGCTTGAACAGGGGCAGGCCCACAGAAGGATGGACCTGAAGAGCAAATGTGGCCCAGTTAAGATTCAGATGCTTTACCAACTAGACCCATGCCTGGTTTAGATCTGTCCTGGGAGTGGTTAAGTATCTAGTTTAGGAGAACATTAGGGAACAGTGCTATGATAAAGCTCTTAGACCTGCACCAACCAAACAGATGAGTGATTTAGTGTTTAAGTCAACAGGGTGAGTCCCTGGAAACTGGGGAAGAGAATAATATTGAACTACTTTATTTGGTCCCCCTCCACTGTCCCCCAGCACCCCCGCCAAGCCAGGCTTTGATATCTTACCTTTGCTTTTTTCCTGGCAGGTGGCATCCAGTGCCTGCCACCCACTGTACTTTGGTAGCAAGTCTGCTCGAGCCATCCAGCATTCGTTCCAAACGTGGAAGGTCCTGCAAGAGACAACATTATATGCTTGTACCAAAGGACTTAGCCCAGAGGTACAGTAAAGTTTTAGCCAACTCACAGCCAATTAATGTTCATTTGAAAGAGCTCAGTGAGTATTGAGGAGAACAGAGGTAATGTTTTTTTACACAAGTGGTGTTTATCCACCTGGACTCTGCTATCATTATGCCTTTGTGGGCCCTAGTAATAAGGGACTCCAGTTTGGGTTGCAACAATTTCTTAAGAACAGGTCATGTGGACAGGATCACAGCTGAGCTGTGTTCTGTCGACCTCCCAGCAGCTGTTTAGCGTGTTCTTTTCCCCACTCTATCACTTCCTTGATTGGGCCGTGTTTTCTTACCAGACACGGGCACTCTTGTCTTGTGTAAGCAGTGTCCCATCTTCATCATAATACTCATCCACACTCAGGCTGCCGTTTGTGTTGTGAGCCCATGTAAAGCCTGTGACCACCCTGGTAGGAATTCCCAGGCACCGAAGAACTGTGCATGAGAAAGAGCTGTGAATTGGTTATGCATCCTGCTCTAAGGGTGCCTCTGCTGAGAGATGTAGAACCTGTTTTGGTGAAAGGCCTATTAGGAATGGCACCAGGCCTGCTGTTTGGACTTTGCAAGAGGCACTGTCCCGTCAGGAAATAAGCTATCATAGGTGTGTTCAGTGAATGGTATGTGCTGATACTCTGTTATCTCAAAGCTAGGGATGCTGAATGTTGATGAGGAAGCTCTGAGGATCTGCCTGTCACTTAAAGATTATGTTACTGGGATCTGTATTAATCCAGAAATTTAGGCGTATGCTAGAGGTTCTGCAGACCAAATAAGACTTTGCCTAACAGGAAAGTCTTTGAACCACCACTGTACCTGAACACATGACTGCAGCAAACACCCAGCACTGCCCGTAGCGGACAGGCTTGCATTGCAATGCAACCCACTGCCGGAGGATGGGGCTGCTTCCCAACCACTTGGAAGGAGGTGTCCCATTGTAGTATTGCCCGGTCTCACATGCTGTCAGGATTCTTCTAAATTCATTGCAGTTCAGCTGCAGGGAAGGAGGAGAGAAGGTTGGATTAAGGAATTGCCTCTCTTTGGTAGGTACACTGCATCCTGTTTGATGACGCTAAGGCAGATGAAACCAAAAGGATTTTTTGTGCAAAGCATGAAGGTCATGGCTGAGTAGAACAAGTGCAACAGTCTTCCCCGAGATTTATTCAGTAAGTGTACTGTCACTGCTAAGAAACTCCCACAGAACTACTTGTCTGCTGCAGGAATATCAAGAAGGGCTGGAGATGGAACAGGAGGTGTTGTTTGGCACAGCCCTGGGCAGGCTTCCTCTTTGGTCAGTGGGTTGCCATAAGTGGATTGTGAAGATGCCAGCCTTTGCTCTACATTTGGGTCTTCTCAGCTAAGGTCAGGGCTGCTCTCCGCTCTCCTTACCATGGCAGCAACTGTGCGGCAGATGTAAACGGGGTTCCTGCGCTGGGTGTGATCGTTGTCTCGGTGGTGGTGTTCACCTATATCCAGCAGTGTGAAGCAGATGTCAACCATATCCTCCTCAAACTGAAACAAGAACACATCATTTCAGAAAATTTGGCCTGAACATATATTTTCTGGAGTCCCTGCAAGGGTTTGTAGCTGTGCAGGTTAGTTCCTTTCTGCTGATAGTCTTACATAAGTGGTCTATGGAGGAGAGCTGCAGGCAGATTTAGAGGGAGAACACAGCATACTAAAGGCAGACCTACAGCTTTATTGGAGTGAGGTGGGAAGTGCATGAGCATGATACTGCATCCCCTGATTGAGGGGAAATTCATGCTTTTCTGGAGCACTCTAGGTTGGCACAGAGGTACTTTTGTGATCTGATGGTACTAAAGTGGAATAAAATCCCCTTTTAATCACTGGCTGTGTCATATGACCTTGGGCAAATTGGAAAATCTACTTGTCCTCATTATACCTGTAAAATAGAGTATTACTAAGCTCTGTTAAATGCTTTAATATCTGTTGAAGGCACACAAAGCCCAGATAGACATCAATGTATTTCTTCATAGAGGACAGCCTGAGAAGGTAGCTAACATTACATATATGGGGTTATGAGACTTCATATACAGAACCCTGTTCTCCTGCACAGTCTTAGACAAAGACAGTGAGTGCAGAGAGCAAGTTACTTCATCAAAGGCACAGTATGGAAATGGATAGCACCCTGTACAGCTGGTGGCTGTAAGAGGGCACAGACATATTGGACCTCTTGCTTACCTGACTGAAGTCCCAGGGTTGTGCTAGGATTGCATTTTCAGTCCCCCAATAGATGACGCCCTCTTGGTTTAAAATGTACTCCTGCCGCTGTGCCTCATTAGGCAAGAACACCTCATCATCTAGATTAGAGGAAAAAAGTATCAGGAAGAAAGCATTCTTGATCTCAGATGCACTTGCATCTCTCTTACATCATGAGATTCCACTGCACTCCAGGGACTTCAGCAGTTCCTGGCATTCTGCCCAGGAAAAATAGCACAGATTCTGAATCAGGCAGGAAAGAATTTCACTGTCATCTCTCTTCCCCTGTTAAAAAAGTTCCTCAATACCAAGACTATTGCACTAGCTAGCCTTTACTCTCCTGACTGTTTACTTCACTGTTCCTAAGAAAGATACAGTGGCCTTAATCAGACTGGTTGTAATCTTGACTCATCTTAAAATCTTCATTATAAGAGACACTTCATCAAACATTTTTCCCTTAGCAGGAGGACAGGGCTCCAGTAGTAAAGTGCTCCAGGAATGGGGCAGAAGTGCTGAGGCAGACAGCTTTGAGCTTTTCTTAGCCTCTACCTCCTTCCTAAGGTGCTATGAGGAGCAGGACAGGAGCGGAGGGGAGTGCTAGGTGGGTCAGCCTCAACCTCCATGGATGCAGAGTTCCAGAGTTCAAAAGCTGTTTTTGTGAAGTGACTGATCCCAGCCAGTCTTTCTGACAACATACCTTGGCACCAGGGATTAAAGAGAAGGGTGAAGTTGCCCAGTTGGCAGTGAAACTTGAAGGCATGTAAAATCAGAGTGTAGTGGCCAATGGGAGCATTGGCAGGTGTGTTCACAGAGATGGTCCAGAAGAATGGGTCCTGTTCTTCCAGTGCTGCACTCCACTTCTTTTGATCTCCCAGACTGGAGATGGAAAATTCAATCTGGGTTCCATTTTCTTTGGAAGGATGTGATCCTGCAGCCAAAGAGATCTGGTTATATCTATTCCAGACAGGCATCCTCACCCCATGCAGATTGCAAGGACCTTGTCTGTATCTGGAGCAGTAGCTCTCCTTTCTTGTGAGTCTTAACCCTTTAGCAGCTTAATGCCTAGTGATTCTTCCTAAGGTTAGTACTGCATTCAGGCTTCCATGTTTGAAAGTGGGATGTATATCTCATAGATTTGTAGAAACTGGGAACAGCAATAATGGTGCCTACCTGCTGCTCCTGGGATTCAGTGTCTTGTAAAAAAAATCACAGCCGGATGCTCAGATTATGGTAAAACAAGCTAGGGCTGAATGCTGCTGCCCTTCTCAGGGGTCTCACTAGAAAACTCTTAACGGTCTAGCTAAGTTTGAACATTTCTAAACTGAAAGCCAGAAAAGAGGTGAGATCCTGTGGGTACTTTCAACTCATGGAGTAGTAAATCTGCATTGGTTATTGTGCTGCAGTGTCCCTTCTGGAAAGAGATCTAGTTTTGACCTTGCAGTCTCAGCAGCAGGAGACTCTGCCTTGTCTTAGATGAACAGTTCACTGGTCTCACTTCTAGGTGTGAGCACCTCTGTCCAGATCTGGAGATGGCTTTTGCCACCAGCCCTGTTCTTCAGGAGGGTGGGCAACTGGAGTTCAGATAGGTGTGGTAATGATGTTACCTGTCTCTACTATGAGGAACGTCCTCTTCAGTTGCTGCAGGTAGCTGTGTGTTGGAGTTGAGAAGCTCACAGTGATAGTGAATGACTGCCCCCGCCTCACTACAAGCCTTTCACTGCTGATTTCTTCTGTGTGGTGGTTATTGTTGTTCACTGTGATCTTGAAATCACATTTTTTGATGCTCAGACCTGTAGGATAAGATAAAGAGTGAGTTTGGAGCTGTGAGCTGCCCGCAGTCTGGCCCTAGATCACATCCAGGACACACAGACAGCTAGCTGATCGTGTATTTCTCTGCTCAGACTGCACCCCTGCCTTTGAGACTTTCTGCCTAGTAACTGAAAGGGCCTTCACTCTGAATTTGATTGTTCTTGTGCCAAGTGGCTAATGAGCTGCCTTTGCTTATACCTTAACGTCATTAAGTGAACCAAGTGATTTTGCAAAAGCTCCTTCCTGCCCAGGAAAGCACATGGAACAGACCTGAGCATTCAAATGATACAGGTGGTGTGGTTAGTACTGATCATGCACTGTGACTACATTTGGAGTCTTACTCTGTGTACTCAAGGGCAGCAGTGACACTCAAAGCAGCACCTCCCTACAAGGGTGTATGGTTGAAATTGTGCACAGGAGACAAGCTGTTACACCCCACTTGAAACGTGGGTGCAAGCTCTTCCAGCAGTTACTGCACTATGTATGTCTGATGTGCATCAGAGACCAGCTCCTGGTGCATATCACTGATGTGTCGAGTGCAATGTGGCTGTATAGAATAGCATCATAGAATCGTTTAGGTTGGAAAAGACCTCTAGGATCGTCAAGTCCAACCTTCATCCCAGCATCTCCCTGACCCCTAGACCGTGTCCCGAGGTGCCACATCTGCCTTTGAACACCTCCAGAGATGGTGACTCCACCACTTCTTTGGGCAGCTTGTTCCAGTGCCCGACCACTCTTTCAGTAAAGAACTTTTTCCTAATATCCTACAGTCCTGGAGCTATGCTGTATCAGAGCAAATCAAACACCGGTTTTTCCTTCTTTGCACCACATTAGTTGGCAATCTCAC
Organism: Brachypteracias leptosomus; assembly: GCA_013401335.1. Classification (NCBI taxonomy): domain Eukaryota; kingdom Metazoa; phylum Chordata; class Aves; order Coraciiformes; family Brachypteraciidae; genus Brachypteracias; species Brachypteracias leptosomus. The sequence goes on from VYZX01005103.1 coordinate 294,354, forward strand.
ACCAAGAGCTGCAGGAGACAGAAGAGTTCCTCCTCCAGTCTCTTACACGTACATCATAAATATCACATGTACTTCTGTCCAGCACCAGAGAGAAAAAAAAAGTCACTATTTCAAGCACCCATTTTGGTGCTTAGCAGCTGTAGCATGATCATATGTTTACACTTTTCTTCTGGTTTTAGTGGTGTTCTTAGTTTTTCTAGGCTTCTTGCTGAGAAGCAGATAACACCCTGTTGTCTGACTTACCTCCCTCCACCCCTTGTCCCACAACACCTATGTTAAGGATAACTCTCTTGTCTTTGCTTCTAAACTTTCACGTCTGCCTTAGCTCTCAAACTCCTCTTGGACATTGATATCAGCTTTTGTCTGCTGTCCGTTTTTGTGCAGTTCTCCATGCAAATTGAACTCCGTTAGCCTTTAGAGCACTTTCTTCTGCCCTGTAAGAAGCTCACCTCTTCCAGAAGCTTCGCAGACCCTGTCTTGGAGCAGAGACAGTTGTTTTCCTGACAGGCAAATGCTTGGGACTAACCAAAGTGATTTTTGCTTACCTTGTCCCATGTCTAGTTCCCTGTATCGTGAAAGTCTTCAACTTCTGCCTGCTCTGGTAGGCAGTGGCTCCTTCCTTCAACTTGCTTTAACAATTATCTGCTTGCAAGGTTGTTTGCCCTTTTTTTTCTTTTTTTTTTTTTTTTTTTTTNTTTTTTTTTTTGTTGTACAAGGTGGGACATGATGTTGCCACCTCTCTTTCAGCTATCTTGCTGGCCTGCTGTGCAGAAGTTGAGGACTCTTATCTTTCAGACCACATTAAAGACACCCACGAAAAGCAATGACTCCCTACCTACAGATAAGGTTAAATTCCACAGTGGGATGTAATGCCTTTAAAGGCAGCCAGTGACAATTTCTTCAAAGAGCTGTACACTGGGGACCACAGAGTAGGGAATACAAATCTTAATCTGGTTCTAAACAATGTACAGAATGCGCTTCACATGTGTGTTGAAGAGCTGACCTCCAGCGTGACCCTAAGCTACTTATATCCTAAACCCTTCCAGAAGTAAAAAATTAAGGTCAATACATTCATTTTCATTGTGCTTAATTCAAAGAAGTGAAACCACTTCAAAATGAGGAAACTTGTTAAAAGCAACAACTAAAAAAGGTAGAATTTTCATAGCATAATGCAGACTATTAAAAAATATCACACTGAAGACTTTGACTAAATATGTTCTTAAAATTGGTGTAATATAAAAGGAAGGTCACTACATTGATCTTTTTAATATCTCCAAGAATGGAGACTCTGCAGCCCCTCTGGGCAACCTGTACCAGTGCTCAGTCACCCTCACAGTGAAAAAGTGTTTCCTGATGTTCACAGGGAACCTCCTATGTTTCAGGTTGTTCCCATTGTCTCTGGTTCCATCATTGGGCACCACTGAAAAGAGCCAGGCTTCATCCTCTTTTTACTTTACCTTCAGGTATTTATGTACTTTGACAAGTTCCCCCCCAAGCCTTCTCTTATTGAGGCTGAACAGTCCCAGCTCTGTCAGCTTTTCCTCATATGTGAGATGCTCCAGTTGCTTCGTAATCTTCGTTGCCCTTTGCTGGACTCTCTCCAGTACGTCCATGTCTGTGTTGTACTGATAAGCCCAGCATTGGGCACAGTACTCCAGGCACTGCCTCACCAGTGCTGAGTAAGGGGAAGGATCACCTCCTTTGACCTGGCAATGTTTTACCTAATGCACCCCAGGATATTGTTATCCTTCTTTGTGGCGAGGGCCCATTGCTGCCTTACGCAAGCTTTGGTTGCTATGACTTCTGTTAGGAAGCACGGAGGTCGCCAGATTTGCGTAAATTAGGAAACACTGAATATAAGCACACTGGGGAGGTCTTCCAGAAAATTCTGTGGGTTTATTGTCAACATACATTTTTCAGTGTCAATTATGTGTGATTTTCTTGTGTTTTGATCTTGTTCTTTATGTAAAGAGCTGAACACAGTATATAATAACTGATACATGCTCTTCAGGTGCATGCAAATTGTAAGCCAGTTGATTGTGTCAAACCTCTGACTTTGCATGATCAGTGTTTTTAAATGCACCTTTGCAGTATACGTGTCTATGAAAATCTAAATCAGAAAGTGGTTTAGATACAAGTAGCTGTTTATCCCATCATCACTGCCTTGTAATGGCTGTGTATACCCATAGTGCCAACTCTTGGTCAAATTGGCAACTGCAAGTAGTATTTGATACATAGGATGCACTTTGTAAACTGTGAACAGGGAACTACTTATTGTCTCTTTGTATCTTTCATTATACTGAAATGGGCTAAAAAGGCCCATTGAAAAGGTTAATACCCAAAAGAGACTTGTGCATGCGGTGCTCAAGTGCTTGTACTGGCATTTCATCTACTGGAATTTGCTATCTTGATGTTTTTTCATTCATATGAGAGAAAGAAACAGGAATTGACTGCTGCAGAGGTCAAAACATTCTGCAGACATGCTCAGATTTCATAGAATAGTTTTGGCTGGAAGAGGACCTTCAAGATCATCGAGTCCAACCTTAGTCCTAGCACTGTCAACACCACTAAACCATGTCCCTAAGTGCAACACCTACTCGTCTTTTAAACACCTCCAGGGATGGTGACTCCACCTGCCTCCCTGGGCAGCCTGTTCCTACTTGTGAATCAACTTCTTTCTGTCTGGAATAAGGGTTTCTCATGTTTTGGTTTTCTTTCAGTTGTCAGTTGTTTCATCTGTTAGTTTCAGTGCCATTCACATCTGATCTGTGTGTTAGGTAGAGGCAAACCCAAAACACTCTGCATTCCTTAGGGTACTAGGCTGGTGCAGCCATTTCTGTCCACTGCAGTTGTAATTGCACTGTCGAAAGCTGGGTTGGGATTGCTTCAGTTATTTTGCTGTGCACAACCAGCAATTCACCCGTCTCTGTGCAGGCGCTCTCAACTTTTAGACATGTTGATAGGTATTTCTAGAGTGTACATACAGCTATTTATGTTGCTTATATTTTGGTGGTTAAAGGGTTGTTACAGTAAACACTTTGGAGTAGTATTTCTTCCATGCATTCAGCATAACTATATTGGGAGTCGTGCACAAAGGTTCTCCTCTCGTACTGGTTGCCTAGCTTCAGTACAACACTGTTCATAGTGATATGTTTTATATCAGGAAGTGGGCAAACAGACAGTCCTTCAGATACAATGACAGGTAGCTCTACCATATGGGTCCTCCAAAGGTGTTGGCCTAAGATCCCCCAGCAAAGAAGATCAGACACTTCAGAAAAATAGTATTTTCTTTAGTCTGAACTGTAAAGGGTAAATTCAGTAGCCTTTTGGGTTACTTTGTCTTGCAAATTTGTTTTAAGGGTGATTCTTTCGGATGCTTTCCACATAGCTATTACTTACACCTTTCTGGCTCCAAAAAGGGAGAATCTTTTCAACAAGAATAACTTATCTTTGCTGGAGCTCCAGGAACAGCATTCATTATGACATTCTTTTGAAAAGACAAGATCTGAGTTTTCCCTGCAAAATCCACTTCTCCTGTATAAGTCCTTCTCACTGATCTCTCCAGTCACAAAGTCAGCTTGCTATCAGGTTTATTTTTCAGGTTTCCTTTCATTCAAGTAGTGAAAATGTGTGAGCTCAAACTGTCCTTTATTATAACAGGCATTCCAGTCCATTGTCCTGTACAGTTGCTAGCTGCAAACGTAATTTTCTCATGCATTTAACACACAATAATCACACTTCTGGTAAGTACCGTTGTTTGTAAAACTGCAGTTGAAATAGACCAGGATTCTGCTTATGCTGCTTTCAACCTCTGAACCTGAGGCTGCAATGTTGTTAACATCAGTATTAGCATGTGTAACCTCATGTGCACAAGATGCATGAAATCAACCAAGTATTATCCTTCATTGTGAGGGTTCAGTAAGAATTAACATTAACTCACAATTAACTGTGCCCAAACTTATACTTGTGTCTAAAATGCAACAAAAGCATAAGCTTGTACAACTTGCTAGACTGGATCAGAATGGAGGTTCATCCAGTCTAATCTGATCTCTGACAGTATACAACACCACATGCCTCAGAAGAGTGTGCATGAGCTTCACCCGAGCAAGTGAGACATCATCTCATAGTTGATGATTTTCAAGATTGACTGTGTCATGATATGCAAAACTTAATATCACTCTGAGAGTTCTTGTTAATGATAAATATTCTTTGTAGTAGTCCCCTCCTGTCTACTTTGCAGTCCAACATGTCATTAGCGGGAATTACAGAAACACAAGGTACTATAATCTCAGTTGAGCTGTCTGTTTATGCTGAAGTCTCTTTCTGCACTGGATATGGCTGATGTAACACTCTGCACGATGGCTGACTAAAAATTGCTTTCCTACTGTGCATTTACCAAGCTGTGTTTCACTGGTTGTTGTCATCTGTTTTGCCTTGTTTGGGACCCTCTGAAATTCGTAGTTTTTTAGTCCTCATTAATTTAAATGGCTTTATGTCATGAGCGGATTTTGCGCCCTTTTTGCATTGACTTCTTGCATGGCTTCTTCTGAAAAACTTCATCTAGACCTCAGCAGGTGTTGTCACTGTTCTATATCCACGACATCGCTGACATGCTCATAGAAATCTAGTGGAAAAGTGATCCATAGGATCTTTGAAAGTATCCATCCTACCTGGATATTACTGTGTTACTATCGTTGTAGTGCATGGGGATTTTTGTTGTTTTACAGGTCCAAACATAAATCTATAAAAATTTTTATAGTATTTATTACCTATAAAAATAGAAACTTAAAATGTTATGTTTAATAACAGGGTCTCTTTCTGAATGTAGAGAGCAAAAAATACATACATCCTAGTTTCCCTTTTATTGTGTCTACATTTCCAGCTCTGACATGGCACATCTATGAATTGGATGTGAATTTTCCTTTTTGGTGGAATACCTGGTTTCTTTAGAGCAACAAGCAATGCTTACACCGGCACCTTTTGTTTTGCCTTTTATGATGAGCAGTACCCTTCAAGTTTAGTACACAAGAGTGATAGATACCAAGTGGTGAAGCAATGCAGCTTTGGTGACAGAACCAAGTGATTTGAAACTTTGGCTATTTCTGTTTGGTTTCTTTTTTTTAATCTGTGGAAGGGTAGTAATTGAATTGACTGCCCGAATCAAAGCACTAGAAACTTAGATCAGGAGAACAGAATGATGGGGAGAAACGTTCACCAGCCTGGGGACTGATTTTCATGTCTTTCAAGACCAGTTTATAGTATGTTTGTGTCAGATCTGCTAGTGCTTGATTTTTTGGAGTGATCAGAATGAAATGAGGGCTGGGTCAGCCTCTTGGATGTACCCAGATTTAAACTGCGTATTTATAAGGAAAAATATTGATAATTAGCCATATTTTATTTCACAGACTCCCATTGACTTCTGACTAAGGGCGGTATAAAGATTGTAGGTTTGGCAAAAGCTATTTAAATCCTTCCTTGGGCACTTACACATTTTTCTCTGTAATAATCATTACTTCAGTTGAACAGTTGTCTTATGCCTAACACAGGAAGAATGTGTATTTCTTGTACATGGCACTGGCCAGATACGCATTTTCACGCTGAAACTGAACTAGGTGTGGTTGCTGAGGGCAATTAATAATGCTGACACTCTGAAAATGCAGCAACCCCAAGTGTTGCAAAGCTTGGTACTTGGCACAAGCTTTAAGGCTGACTTTCCTTTGAATAGCAGGCTTTCTTTACAAATGGTAATTAGGATGAGGTCATTCCAAGCTCATATGACAAACGCTGTCTGAAATAATTTCCTGGATTGTACTTAAGAAGAAATACTGAAGGAATTTGAATGGCTTGGCTGTACTGTGTGTTAAACATAGTGACAGTCTGCATTCTTGCAAGATTTAATGAGATTTTGTGAAATTACCATCACTACCTCTAGGCCTTTTCTGAGGCTAGGGGAGGATTGTATACCCTGACTTTCCAAGATCCTGCAAGACTTAATTGATAGGTGCAAAGCTACCTATTCCCCTCTCCTTTGCCTGGAGAAATCTGAATTCCTTTGTGTATGTGTATGTCCTTTTCAGTCTTCATTCCAGTCTCTCTGGGCTGGCTAGTTTTGACAAGCTTCCACATCCTTTGTAAGTATATGTGTGGCAAAGTATTGTAATTGATGTGGTAAAATAGTTCACATGTTTTGAAGGTTTTGTTGGCTTTAAGTCAAGGAAATTTAAATGAGACCTCAGTTTAGTCTGTGACAGTCAGTTTGTGTCTGTGAAACATTCTTTCTGGAGGAAGTTGGGAATGCATTGCTGGACAGCACTGGGTATTGTCAGGAGGAAAAGGTCAAAATGTCTCTTAGGAACGTTCAGATCTTTGCTGTTTTGCCTTGTTAACTCTGCAAGGAATAAAAGAAATAAAGTGCTGTGGCATAATGCCTTCCTCATGGAAAATGGTGTCCTACTTTAAGCAGCTTTGAGGAATGAGGATATGTGACTGTTAATTGTGAATTTTCATACATCCTTCTGATTATATTGTCTGTAGACTTTTCTTCTCATCCTGTGCTTTCCGAGCACTTCTGGAAGTATTGCAAAGTATCTGTTGTGAATAGAAAAATCAGTCTTTTTTTTCTGTCTGCTTTATGATACCTGCATGAAAGGAAACAAGTGGAACTTCCTCTGATAAGTTAGGAAGGTAGATAAATGGTTTTGTAAGATACAGATAAAGGGCTGGGTGAAGTGCATGGCAGCAGGCATGGGCTGTAACAGCCTTTAAGGTAGTGCCTGTACAAAACAAAAGCACGTGTCATAGGCTGCTTTTTCTCAATTTGTCTCCTAGACGAGTTTGACCAATTCTTCCAGTAGTACAGTGAGAAGTTTCTAACCTGAGCAAAGTAAAACCACCCAACCTTTACCCCAGCCCCCTCCCACCCCCCTCTAATTTTATCAAAATGCTTAATGCCAGAGTAATTAGGACCAATGCATTGACTAATTGCCTGTGTTGGTTATGGCTTCTGATCACTACTACTGCCTATTAGTCCTAGAATAGATTCAGACTAGTAGGGGATGAGTTTACAAAGCCAGAGAGTATTGTGCTCTGTCCAGATAACAGATCACCTATTTACTGTTTAATGATCTTCTGCTTCATTCATGTTTTTAGGGACAGCTATTCCAGCCTGTTACTATTTTAAATGCTCTGGTGTTTGCCATTTCTTAGTCAAAGATATTTCTTTTATCTGCTTTTGTACTGTTACTCCCGGTCATTTCTTTGCACAATATTTCATTATTTATAATTTATCACATGATTAAATTATTATCTGAATAGGGAAACTGTGAATTAAAGGGTATTGTTTATTGAATAGCTTCTCATTTTTCCAGCCATAGCGGGAGAGTTCTATTGTAACACTGCCATGTATTATTGCAGTATTTTTATTCTAGTTATTAGATGAGATGATAAATTTAATTCTAGAATTGGATTGTGTCAGCTACTTGGATAGTACTTCAGCTATTACTGAATAAAACTTACCTTTAGTGAATATAGTTAAATTATATTCAGTTAAGCTTACCTAATCAGTGATTTGGAGTGATGGGCTGAGGTCAATTGTATGAGGTTTAGCAAGATCAAGTGCCGGGTCCTGCACTTCAGTCACAACAACCCCCTGCAGCGCTACAGGCTTGGAGAAGAGTAGCTGGAAACTGCCTGGAGGAAAAGGACCTGGAGGTGCTGGTTAACAGCTGACTGAACATGAGCCAGCGTGTGCCCAGGTGGCCAAAAAGGCCAACAGCATCCTGGCCTGTATCAGAAATGGTGTGACCAGCAGGAGTAGGGAGGTGATTGTGTCCCTGTACTCGGCACTCGTGAGACCACACCTTGAGCACTGTGTCCAATTTTTGGGCATCACAAGATAAGAAGGACATTGAGGTGCTGGAACGGGTCCAGAGAAGGGCAACGAGGCTGGTGAGAGGTCTAGAGAACATGGCTTATGAAGAGTGACTGAGCGAGCTGGGGTTGTTTAGTCTAGAGAAGAGGAGACTGAGAAGAGACCTCATTGCTCTCTACAACTACCTTAAAGGAGGTTGTAGTGAGATTGGTGTTGGTCTCTTCTCCCAAATCACTAATGACAGGACGAGAGGAAATGGCCTCAAATTGCGTCGGGGAGGTTTAGATTGGACATTAGGAAGAAATTCTTTACTGAGTGGTCAAGCACTGGAACAAGCTGCCCAGGGAGGTGGTGGAGTCACCATCCCTGGAGGTGTTTAAAAAGTGAGTAGATGAGGCACTTGAGGCTATGGTCTAGTGGTTAGGGAGAGGTTGAGATGAAGGTTGGACTTGATGATCCTGGAGGTCCTTTCCAACCATAGTGATTTTATGATTTTAAATGGTGTTCCTTGGAAATCTATCTGCTATCTTTGCTACAGGCTCTAATGCTGAAAACCATCACACTTTATCTTCTCCTCCAAGTTAAGTTATGTAATGATTTCCACTGGTAAATCTATTCATGAAGGTTCATAAAACAGGTTAGGGAATGAAAAGGATGGCAGTGTCTTTACACTGTAGTGTATAGTACCTTTTTATTTATTTCCATTCATATTACATCACTTTACTTTATCTGAGTAGTCTTCATTTCTGTGCTCCCAGTCATAATAATGTACAAACATTGTACCAGTCTCATGATCAGAGACGAAACTGAACAGATGTACAGGTTATGTCATGGGAGCCACATCAAGCATCACAAATCCCTTTATGTCTGAAAAATGGATGCAAGCCAAGTCCACCTGAAGCTGCCTGGTGCCACTCTTGTAGGGAGTTATTTCAAATTGGACTGTGGAGCTCTCCATGGGGGCCATTCTTGCCACACTAAAAGAGAGAATATGTTTGTAAGTTCAAGTAGCAGAAAAATTATTGCTGTATATTCTTCAGAGCCCCCAAATCTAAGATGTTATGGAAAAGAAGAGTCACAGTGGCTGCTGTTTTTGTGTGTGCCTAGCACAGGTGGACATAAACTTCCGTGTTCACAGCCCCCACAACACTATCCTTGAAGAACTAATTAAGCTGTAATGGATCTGGTGGAATAGTTGCAGTTCTCAACCTTTGATAGAGAATTAGGGGTTGTATCATGAGGGCAAAACGTATTTAGCACCTGAGGAATGATCAGGAAGTTTATCTTTAGAAGAGCTCAAATCCAGCTGAATGTATTACCCTCAACACCCACAACATTTATAGTAGTATAGATATGCTCATGCTGTATTTTGGTGTAGTAAATAGAATTACTTGTTGAATTTATGTCCATAGCTAGAAATTACTCTTGGCTGTGCAGCACAGGGAGACTGTTAGCACCAGAAAGCAGAGAGACTGGAAGAAGAGGGCCTCTCTGCTCTATGGAGGTACTGAAGCTGAGCAATACCAAGCTAATGTTCAAGGTCAGGATCTAGACGTGAATTTTGTATTCAGTGTAAATGAAGCCTTAGTGATTCACATCATCATCCATCTTTTGCAATTTTTTTTGTTTTACTATCACAGTTTCTTGGTGCTAACTCCCCCAGCATAAGTAATTGGAGACTTTAAAAATGTTTTTTAAAATAATAACCATGGAGAAGGTGGGAGAACAATTTCTTATTGGTATGATATTAGTGGACACATTTTAAAGACATTTCATTACTCATTACAGTACACGTCTTAGCTCTTTAGTAATGTAACATCTGAAGGAAAAAAAAATACTGTCACTTTCTCTCTTACACTTCAAAGATTGCTTGGTTTTCCTTTTCCAAACCACAACAAGAAGAAAGTTTTAAATTTTTTTCCCGTTATATAATTCAGTCACTAACTACAGCACTCTCGAGTTACCTGCTGTCCTTAAAAGCAGGCCACCTCTCCAATTCCTGAGCATCCTGTGATTCAAAGTATGGCAAAGGAGGTGGGAAAAACTCTATTTAGCATATGGATAATACTGACATGATGGTATTTTGTCCAAGGTTGGTGCAAACAAAAGTCATGAGGTTGACAGAATCTTTGTAAAAAACCCCACTTTTATTCCAGATTTCCCACTAAAGTGAATGAGTTATTAGCCAGATAGTATTTACATACTGGATTCTGAGTTGCTCTTTGAGCAGGCCACTACCTTCTGCTCTCAGCACACAGTCCGTCACCTCTTGAGACAGTGGGTTGGTAAATGTGACCTGCACATTAACAGCCTTGTGTAGCACTGTTGGACCAAGGACCTGCAGAGAGAAAACATTCTGCTCAGCCACTGCACTAGTCTTATTTCTTTTCATGGTTTTCTCTTTTCACTCCCATTGCAAACCACTTACCCTTAGGATCTCCTAGACAGCAAGGAGACAGGATTTGACACGTGTACATATTTTGGAGTGTTAGAGTTCAGACTTGAATCAGCCATCCAGTGTGGCTGAGAAAGAGCAAACTTCTGTACAATCTACCGTTAACTTGGCATATATGTCTAACTGCTGTAGGCAGCTTAAGTCAAATTAGCTTTAGTTAGGCTAAACGTTCAGGATTAGAAAACATTGGAGGTGTGAGACAGAGGTGAATTGCGATGACTCAGGCAAAAAGAAAAAATATCAAACATATTCATTGCCTTATTTTGAGATAAAGTGGTTTTGGCGTGTCTGGTTATCTTTGTAGATAATGTAATATTAATAGAATGGAGAAGTCCACCACTCCCATTCCATTTCTCTATATTGACTGCATGTTTGTACAGAACTTTCAGTCAACAGAAACAGAAACCCTTCTTGAAACTTAGTCACTGGGATGAAGTAATTTAATTCAGCAGTCTGCCTTATATAAGCTGACTCTTTTATTTGCGTGATACAGCACAGAAGGCTTTTTGCAAAGTATCACTAGAACTTTTCAGAAATTGGCAGACCTACAAAACCCCAAACTTTTTATTCCTGTGTGTAAACTTACTTTCCCTGTATGATACTGACATAGTGGTTTGGGATAGCTAGTCTAGTCTGAAGGCTCAGAAAGGCTCTGTGAATTGCCGTACTCCCTCTATGTTGTTTCCAGTACAGTAGTCAGATAGCATTTGATCGTATGTCTGGTACATCATGTGAATGTGTTGAACTGTCCAAAACAAGTAAAGCTAATCTATGTGGATGTGATGGGCCATGCAAACCCAGGACTGTCCCCTGGCAGACATAGTGCATAGTGTTTCCTGTAGACTAAGAATTGCGTTTTCCCCATTGTAAAACATTTGCCAGAAATCAGTCTTAAGTGGAACCTCCCCCAGTTCTACTTAGTAATTGTTTGGGAAGATGTTATGGAAGGTGAAAAGTGCCACTTCTCCTGAGAGGCTGAAAGAACTTCCTTGAGTATTAGTAATAATGAGCTTCACAGTCCTAGGTATTATCAGCTAGTCCATGAAGATGTCTCTGGTAAAAATCAGACTTCCTAAATAAACTGGAAGAGAATGATCAAACTTCCGTAACAGAAGTGAAGGCCTAGATATGGGCTGTCTTTCTGATTCTGTCTGTCCATCTGTCTGGAGATAATCTTACCTTGTGAACCTTGTAACACTGAGGTCTTTATCAGTGCCATGTCAACAAGCACTGGCAAGAATACCATAGCACAGCTATGTCTTGGAAAGGTTTGCTTTTCCTTAGTTTATTTCATTTCACTTGTGTCATATGGTCTATTACTAGAGCAACAAGATCAAATCACCCTCAGGTGACATTTCACTTCCCGCACTTCTTCCCATGAGGAGCAGATGAAGTAAGAATTATAGTTGCTTCTTCTCAACATATCTCTCTAGGGACACAAAAGGGACTAGCTTTTACCTTGATGGTGAGAAAGGGATCCTGCAGTACAATATCTTTCTCCACTAAAAGTGAGGCTCCGTGTTTGATTTCACAAACAGCAGTCACAAGGATCTTCCTGTCATCTGTTAGAGATTTTTTGTACTGGGCGTAGGAGATCTTGAATGAAATCTCTTTCACTGAAATGGAAATAGAAACAAAATTTCACTGAAATGGAAATAGAAACAGAATTTTCTCCTCTTGTTTTTGTGTGTAAGTACCAGCTATCTGTAATGTATCTATATTTTAAGGAGCAATGATGCTTTCACCTTGAGGCTGTCCATTTGTGGATGTTGACACCGGTAGACAGGAGTGATGTTCATAGGTGACTTCTACTTACATTCACATCAAACACCGGTACAGTTTGGTAGCTGGACAGTTCTGAGGATGAATATTTGTGGCAGTCTCTGCTGGTGTTTTTTTTATTTACCTGAAACTGGACATTTAATGCTCCTTCCTTGCAAAGAAGGCAAAGAAGTGAAAAGGTGGATTGATTTAAACACCTTTGCTGATGCAACTGTTTACCCTCTGCCTTAAAGAGTGTGCACAGTCAGAGTCTCTGCCATTGAGGAAGGCAATGGATCTCAGTACACTGAGAAAAAATGTGCATCTACTACTGTGACAGTGGAAAAAGTTATAATGTGTTGTGTATTAGCTTGAGAGGGTAGTTATATTAATCTTTGCTACACGTTTCATTTTTCAGCACTGTGCCTATAAAAGCAGGGCAAAGGCCACTATCTGCAGGTAGTGTAGCTCTTACTGTAGTCTGTAGTTACTGTCCTACTGCTGTAAAAGGAGGGCTTAGGCTTACATTTCCCCCTTTAATCTGTCTTTATACTTCACTTATCGGGAGCTGGTAGCTGAGTAGTCTCCAGTGTATGTGTCTTAGTTGTTTTCTCATAGCAAAAAAGATCACAATGTAGAACTAACAGTGACTGTGCTGGGTCAGATGTCACCTAGCTCAGTATCCTTTCTGACATCGCCCAAAAGCAAATGCTTAAGAGAGGGCAAGTATATCATAGTATCATAGAATGGTTTGGTTTGGAAGGGACCCTGGAGATCATCTAGTCCAACCTCCCTGTCACGGGCAGGGACGCCTCTCAACTAGACCAGGTTGCTCAAGGCCTCATCCAACCTGGCCTTGAACACCTCCAGGGAGGGGGCATCCACAGCCTCTCTGGGCAATCTATTCCAGAGCCTCACCTCCCTCGTACTGAAGAACTTCTTCCTAATATCTAGCCTAAACCTACTCTCCTTCAGTTTAAACCCATTTCCCTTTGTCCTGTTATTGCACACTCTTGTGAGGAGTCCCTCAATAGCCTTCCTGTAGGTTCCCTTCAGGTATTGGAAGGCAGCTATAAGGTCCCCTTGGAGTCTTCTGATATATATATCTTCCCCTGAATACCATTAACCTCCAGCCAACTGCAGGTCATGCACTTCTTGAGTCATTCATTATTTCTATGTGATTTGGACACAAACCAAAGCTATGTCTTGTTCTAAGCCGTAATAAAATTAAAATTACCTTCTTCAGGTCCAAGTTTAATAGACCTAGACAACTGCAAAATCTCTGCCTTTGGTTTTCTTGTGTAGAGAATGGCTGAAGCCCTCAGTTTAATCTTTATGGTCTTGACGTCTGATATCAAGTTCCTGAGTGCCAAGGTAAGGAGGATATCCTGGCCAATTACAGGAGATGCATCAAGGATCAGCTTCCCTGAAATACTGGGTTTTTGTGCAGGCTGTGTCATGTTTTGCCTCCGTGCCACTGAAGATTGTCTTCTAGGTCTTCTTTTTCCAGTGCTTCTCACACCAAGCAGCTTCACTGCTTTTTTATACACCCGCCTTTCTTTCAAGGATCCTGCTTTGAAAGGTAACATGGTCAGAGATCTCACTGCTAGTGCAGTGGAGCTATAATTGCTCTCAGTAAATTCAGTTTAGGAAAGCTGAGGAGAGTAAAGATACATAAGAGAAGTGAGATCTAACCTAAATGCTAGTTTTGACACAAAATCAAATTAATATACATGGCCATGAAGGCTGGAAGGTAAAACCTGCCTGTCAGCTTTAGCAAGCTGTTCATGGGCACCTCTTTGAAGTGTGAGCTGTAGAAAGACAAGTCCTGGGAGAGCTCAGTTCTGCATAAGCTGGCAATTGCCATCTCTGTAATGAAAAAGAGTGAAAAAAATACTTCTGCAGAAACTTTCCCCAAACAAATCTCCAGGATGGCTATTGCTGCATGTGATAACAGCAGCTGATCAGAACAGCTGAGACAGTATGTTTTACAGAAGTAGCTCTGACTTTGTATTGAATACATTAGTATTTTGTCAGGGCCCATAAAGGACATATTGAATCACTGTCAGCTGAAAATACGCCCTAAGATTTTGAAAATTCACAATTACTTTGCTCCAGAAGAAGTAAAGAAATTGTCAGTGTTCCGTCCAACAAAGGCCTAAATTCTTTTAACTTCTGACCATCAGTGGCAAGACAACTGTAATAAAGAATGTACCTTCTGGGTATTTGTAATTAGCAGTGACATCTACACGGGAGTTGGTGCCCACTGCTTTGGTGCTGATAAATTTTCCAATCTTCCTAGTATCAGAATAAATTCTCTCTTTTCTTTTCTTGCTATAGTGAATCCAAGTAACACAGTCAGCATTCACTGCTGCAAACACAAATGAGCTGTCATAATCCAGGTTCACATCCCCTTCCTTAATGGCTCTGGTGGAGGCAGGACCACACTGAAATATGCCTATATTAGAGAGAGGAAGAAGTTAAATGACTGTCAATTGTGAAAGAACACAATTTTATTTTCTGTTGTAAGCTCTTTGGTTCAACCCTGTGACTATAAGCTCTAAAACCTTTAGTTAGCATCTTACTAAAATTGGTTTTAATTTGTTTTGCTGCTAAATCTGTCCAATGCAAGTCAGCAAATGTGTCTAATGCCAGCAATGTGCTCTTGCAGCAGGGAAGGCCAACAACATTCAGGGCTGCATCGGGAAGACCGTTGGCAGCAGGTCAAGGGACATGATCCTTTCTTTCTACTCAGCACTGGTGAGAGAGCACATCTGGAGTGCTGTGTCCAGTTCTGGGCTCCTTGTACAATAAAGATACAAAAAAAAGCAAGAATTTGCATGCTGGTAGGCATCCAGAGGCTGACAGAAAAGCAAACTTGTTGAGATTGATGTGGGTATTGCTTTTCTTGTGCACCCAAATTAATGCTACATCTACAGGGAGTAGACGGAAAAGAGTTGTCCTGAAATTTCAGTAGCAATCTTTAGGAGTAGCAATATCTACAGCTTTTTATATTTACAGCAGTGTTACCTTTGCTTCTTTCCTGGGG
Source organism: Brachypteracias leptosomus (assembly GCA_013401335.1). NCBI lineage: Eukaryota > Metazoa > Chordata > Aves > Coraciiformes > Brachypteraciidae > Brachypteracias > Brachypteracias leptosomus. The sequence continues at coordinate 309,489 of VYZX01005103.1, forward strand.
TGTTGCATCCAGAACTTGCCATCCATCATAAAAAGAGCCAAGATCTCTTCTAATGAACCAGCATTCATTCCAGACATGGAAATTCCTGTAAAGGAGGTAGACTAGGGAATCAATGAGTCATACACTTAATTTTATATTGAAAGCTTTGATACTTTCTGTGCAATGCAAGAAATAACCCTAGTTGAGTAACTGAAAACTCCTCTGTAGAGAGACCAGCTGCTGACTGCTTTCTTGAGGACTTCTTTCTCCTTCTTTGCCAGCTTTTTGTGTTCAAATCTCTGAGAAATGTTGGGATGTTATGAAAATAAATAATGTTAAAAGGAAAATAATTAATTGCAGAATCATATATTCAGTTCTGGACATTCAGAACAATGTACTGTAGGCAAAGGTCTCCTGCACTCATTGCTATCTGTTGGTATTTAATTCACAGTTGCTTTCTACTCTATGTCACGCTTGTTCCATTCAGTCTTCAAGGTACAGGGTACTTGATGAGTGAAACGCTGATGCATGCAGTACAATACACATGTGCAGTGTGATAGTTTCTGTGCACTTGTTTGTTGAAAGTATAATTTCTATCAGCTTCTCTGAGGTGAAAGAAACAGCAGGTTCTTTCTACGGGATGGAATTTTTAACAGCTGCATTAAACATTACCTTTTCCTTAAAAACCTCTTAGTATTGTGCAATGGATGTATAAAGGTAATCATGAAAGACCGAGACAGTCTGTAGCACAGGAGCTGGATCTAAAACTTACGGGTTTCTGAGGGTGCTCTGCTCTAGGAATTGAGGGACAAGCTGGTATCATTTTTGTGCAAGAGGTTAATCACTATTCAGCTTTTTTAAAAAAAAAGTTTAAACTCCCACACAGCAGAGAAAATGAGCTGTTACATTTTCAAATTACATGTTGAATAGCAATGGTACAAAGTATCTCCTCTGTTAATTCTTCAAAATTCAGAAAATGACTACATATTGCATTTCTGAACATTCTGCTCTGTTGATTATTTGGTATGGGGTTTTATATCACTGGGAGCATGAGGTTGGAATGTTTTTTCAGGAGCATGATTCTAGATCTTTTAATTAGGGAAGAATATAGAATCATAGAATTATTTTGGTTGGAAGAGAGCTTTAAGGTCATCAACCACTAACCCAGCACTGCCAGGTCCTAAGCCATGTCCCTCTGTGTCACATCTGTGTGGCTTTTAAACCCCTTCAGGGATGGGCACTCCACCACTTCCGTGGGCAGCCAATGCTAGGGCTTGACAAACCTTCTGGTGAAGAAATTTTTCCTGCTGTCCAACCTAATCCTCCCCTGGCACAACTTGAGGCTATTTCCTCTTGTCCTGTTGTTTGTTCCTTGGGAAAAGAGACCGACCCCACCTGGCTCCAGCCTCCTTTCAGGTAGCTGTAGAGAGTGAGGTCTCCCCCAAGCTGCTTTGCTCCAGGCTGAACAGCCTCAGTTTTTTCAGGTGCTCCTCACCAGACTTGTTCTCCAGACCCTTCTCCAGCCACGTTGCTCTTTGGACACACTCCAGCCCCTTCAATGTCCTTGGAGTAAGGGGCCCAAAACTGACCCCAGGATTCGAGGGGCAACCTCACCACTGCTGAGTCCAGGGGGGCGATCACTGCCCTAGTCCTGCTGGCCAGGATGCTGGTGGCCTGTTTGGAGACTTGGGCACACACTGACTCATCTTCAGCTGGCTGTCGACCAACAACCCCATGTCCTTTTCTGCTGGGCAACTTTCCAGCCACTCTGTCCCCAGCCTGGAGCGTTGCAGGGGATTGTTGCACCCAAGTGCAGAACCTGGCCCTTGGCCTTGTTGAACCTAATACCATTGGCCTCAGTCCATTGATCCAGCCTGTCCAGATCCCTCTATAAAGCCTTCCTACCTTCAAGCAGATCAATACACCATATAGGATAAGATAAGATAAGACAAGACAAGATAAGATAAGGTAAGATATATATTTACCACACACTGTCTTCAGTCAAGTGCAGGGTCTTTCCAGAAATGTCAATGTATTTATCAATACTCAAATTTATATTCCTATCATGGGCAGAGTTGAAGTTTGTAATGACACGAGTAGGTATTCCCAAAGATCTCAGAACTGCAATAGATAATACCATGCTGTAAAACTATTTTACAGTCATTTAGAAAGTATTTGTCTGTTTTTCTTGGCAAAGCAGTCTAGTGTATATGTTTTCAGTAGGGAACCAAACCCTCAGAAACTTCATCACTTGCATCAGATATGATGCAAATCACAGTCATTGTGCACAGTTGCTTAGAAGACAGTTCCACTCACATGACGTTCTTAGATGCCCTGTTCTTTTACAGAGTTAGATTCACCCATTTATTTTAATCTTCCATTCTTTATCCTGTTCTCGCTCCCATTTCTCTCTATGTTTCTCTGTTACCCGCTTCTTTTTCCTCTTCCTCTCTGAGACATGAGTTATTTTTCCTTTACGTTTTCCCCAGAGTGAGTCTTGTCTCTCAGAGGAGCTCTGAATAGGAACTGCTAGGATTAAATGTTTTTCCTGACTTGCAGCTCCCTTTACAGGCCCTCAGAATGGTGATTTGGTTTTGTGTCACCAGTAGTTAAGTCACAGCAGTAGAAAACTGCTCTTTTCACCAGCCCAGCCTGGCAAACTGGGGTGCAGTGTTACAATCTATGGCTACTTAAAACAGAAGAAAAATAACCCTTCATGCATGGAGAGCGTAGGTTCTTCATTCTCTCTGTCAGAACTGAAACAGCTTCAACAGTAAAGTCACAAAGTTAAAACTACAGAAATTCTAGTAAGCTTCCTTTCTGATAGCATTCTTCATCCCTTCATGTATACCTGTGCACATTACTCCTGCAAAGACCCAGCACTGGCCATACCGGACAGGTTTGTATCTCCGTCTGTACCACTTTCGAAGGATGGTCACACTTCCACTCCACTGCAAGGGGTTGGTTCCTGAGCGGTACTTCCCATTCCACTTTCCTTCCACTACTCCTTTTTCATCATTACTGTTAACCTGAAAGAGTCCTTCTCATGAGAGAATTAAAATATTTACAGAAAAAGGGAGCAAGCGAAATAGGCAGAAATGACCCCATTTGTACCACTGTTCTCATTGGTTGAGTGGTGGGACATAAGTATTTGAATCTTAGAATTTTGTCTACTCCGGTGGATCAAATTGTAGAGTCTGATGATTCAAAACTCCTTGCTTTTCAGTACAAATGTTCCCAAATGTACTGACTGCCAGCCTATTTAAATTTTCTGTTTCGTCGATTAATGTCATTCCTTGTATGTCATTATACTGTTACATTGTGTATTCAGTATTAGTTCACATTCTCAAATCTTTATATGGAAGCCTCAAGAAGTACATATTTTCTCCAAACGTGCACTTGCTGCAGATGTGCATATACATAACTCATTAGATGTGCTTGCATATATCTTTGCACATATCTATGCACATCCATTTTAGAGGCCTGTGTAAGCGTTGTATATGGTTGTACAGAAGTACAGAACAGTACAGGTTGTGCAGAACAGTCAGTTCTTTTTCAATTTTTTTAAATAAGTATTTGTACTTTTACTAATTTTGCACATCTAAGTAAAGTTATTTACTTCATGTCGAAGCTGAAATTGCCTAAAGTGGATGCTGTCTAAAAGGCTGTAAAGGATCACAGCTATAAAGGAGGAATCTCAGACAAGGAATGTGGTAATGCATGTATTATTTATAAAATGGAAAACTTTTCAGTTGCCTAGTTGTGCATTTATGTTTGTGAGGATGGGGGTGTGTTGAGAAGATGTACCTATTTGTTGAAGGAGATGCCTCACTGAACAAGTGCCCTTCAAGTGAAGAATGCTAAATACACATTAAATGCAGCCACACCAACACTGGTTTTCCTAAATATTTTGTGTTTCTCTTGGTGTTTGAAAAGTTTAGCAAATGGTTTCAGGATGGACATGGGCTTTCTAAACTAGTGAAAAGATCTAATGGACTGAAAATATATTAGGAAAATACATCTGAGATTCAGTGTTCCCCAAAAGTTCTTGGAAACATTCCTTCAGTTATGAGGAAATGTTGCAGAAGAAGGTAAATTAAAACATTTGGGGTATTTCGCCTTCAGAATAAATCTCCATTTTACCTCTTCTGTAGCTATTTTTTGCAGAAAAGTTATCTGCTCATATAAAACATTGGGGCATTCACAATAAAGTATTGAGGTTTTTTTCTAGGGGTGTTGTACAGCTCTAATTGATCACTTTACCATAGCACTGACAACCCTGCTCACATAGATAGGATTGTTTCGGTTGGATACATCAACAGCTGGATCTTGGCGGTGGTTCAGGCTTCGATCCAGTATAGCCAGAGAGATATCAAGGATATCCTCTTCAAACTGAAATCAAAACAAGCAATATATTAAAGGCTAATTTCATAAATAAATCGATATATAAGCTCCCCACCTGTTTTCCTTTTCCTTGCACAACAGGTTGATGTTGGTAATATAGGAATTTTCTGTACTGCTGCTGCAGTTGTAAGGCATGAAGTGGTCAGGAATGGTTTTGGCTGGCCCAGGAAGTTGCAGAGCAGCTATGTGACTACAAATGGGCTATAGTTATGACTGTATTTGTAGCAGTTACGCTTAGAAGGCCAAACTGACTTTCAGAAATTCCAACTTGAGTTGTTTCAGTTGAGTAGATTTGGGCTATGTTTTTAGCATCTTCTGTCCCATTACTGAACCAACTATGTAAGTATGCAGATGTACTGGCCTCACAATACCTAGAGGTTAATATTGGAATGGCTTCCTTTACCCTTTACAAGAGTGAAGAAACACGCAGAATTTCATCAGTAATAGGCAAAAGAAAACTAAAACTGCACATTGTTTCTTTTATTTCTCTATTAGCACATGCCAGACAGGGGAAGTGATCATGATACCGCTGTTACGTATTGACAAGTGAGACACATCTACAAGAAAATCAGAAGTGAGAGAGGAATACTGAGGTAATGATTCTCTCCTCAAGAGCCTATTTACCCACTGTTTGCATTTGAAAATATATTCTGGAATGGATGATGCTGTTTACCTGTCCATAGTTCCAAGCTTCTTGTTGAATATGTTTTTCCAGTCCCTGAAATATGATTCCGCTATCATTCAGGACATACTCCCATCGCTCCTTTTCATTAGACATATAGACATCATCATCTAGAAGCAGAATGAGACATGTTGGCTGAAAGTTGTTTTGCTCTAACTGAAAACCCTACTTCAAGGGACTTCTAAAGACCAGGTCATTCAGGCTTAGAACTCCTCTGTAACCAGAGAGTGATTAAAATAAGCATGGAGTTCCTTTGAGGGGAACTGGCTATGCTCCTGTCCCTTCACTAGTCTCAGTATATGTCTTACTGGCAGATACTGTTTGGTTTACCACTGAAGAAGGGGCAAAAATTTGACTCTTGATGTTCAGCAAAAAAAATCCTTTCTGTAGCTGTGACTGTCAGGTACCTGCTTTAGTGTGACACCCAGATTTCATGACCAAGACAACGAGTTATATGAAGGACATGATACATCAAAACATACTTGGACACCAGGGATTGAAGAGTAGCACGAACTGGCCCAAGAGTGCTGAAGAGACCTTGTTCCCAGAAACAGTCTGGAGTTTGAGTTTGTATCGTCCAATGGCAGCATTGGCTGGGCTGAATATTGTGAAATTCATGCAGCCAGGCTCACTGGGCTCTTGGGTTGCACTCCAGCCACTGACACCCTCCTCAGAAAGGTTAAATATGGCCTTGGTCTGCTGTGATTCTGCTGGAGATGGTCCTGCCAGAGGGAACAGGAACAGCAGTTCTGAATTATAGCTGTGGGTGACAAACTTGGGTTCAGTCATGACCCCATGATATTATTCAGTGTAAACTACCTGCACTCCAATCCATAGAATTGTACTATGCAGCCCTCTGTGTTATGTGCATGACCCAGTAAAAGTGAGTATGCCCATAATCATGCTAGGCAAGTGAGGAGGCAAGCTTGTTGTCCTCAAAACCTGACAATTCAAATTATGTAGGGAGGATGGGCCACACATTTTAATACACATTTCATTAAGAGTTAGTTGCTGTCTGGAGAAGTTTTTTGAGAAGACTTCTGGGAAGATACAGATAGGAGTTTATGTATGGAGTCATGTCAACCGTTAATGTAATGGGGAACACATGAAGTTAATCACGGGGAGTTTAAACAGGTGAAGTAGAGAGTCAGGAGAGGAGATAAATGGGTGATTGAGAGAGTTGCAGAATGTTCAGGCCTCAAAGAATGAGGACAGCTTGTAATATTGCAGGTAGGTCCTTAGGAACAGAGCTAAAGCCTTGATTTTAGAATGAGGGTATCCTCTACCTTTCTATGAATTATTACCATAATTGTCTACTGCCTTAACGTATGGGTTGAACTTTAAAATGGGAGCTCCTAAGCCTTAAAGGACAATGAATCCTGATTGATACAGGACAAAGCTTAATGATTCAGGAATGGATGACGTACAGCTGTAAGGCACTTGTGTTTTGAAGCTGGAGTGACTTGGATGTGAGGTGAGTACTACGGGGGAAATTACCTGTGCTTGCAATAAAGGTGAAGTTTTCCCCAGATTGAACTGTTGTTTGGAGGTTCAGAGTGATGTTGAAGGCCTGTCCTCTCCTCAAGATTGCTTCTGTGCTGCTGTAATCAGAGGTGTGGTGTGCAGCTTTATTTAGTTCAGATTGCCAATTGACATTTGCAATTTTCAGGGCTAGAAAGACACAAGGCAAGTTAATGTAAAATGTTGTTTCAAACTTGTATGTCTTTTCAGCTTGTCTAATGTAGCAATTTTATTACATTTATATATAGCTGCAGTTATATGCTCTAGAAAAGCAGAAAAATCCACTGTTGTTATTAAAAATTGCAAAATAACAACTTAGAGGAACAGATGAAATATATTTTCTGCAGGCATCCTTCAGAGACGGAAAAAACCCCACCCATTCAGAGAATTCATCTTTGACGTACAACAGGGTTTGATTTTTATTTTTTTTTTGTTAGATAAGGCTTTGTTAAAGCTTGAAAAGACTGTTCCATCATGTTCCTGCTCTTTTTCTGTGGGAATCTCTAGTTCCCAAAATGCTTTACATATAGAAAGAAGTATTAAAACTTTCATGAGCAGGTACATGCATGATCCTGGAAACACTGTGTGACAGATGATGAATAGAAGGCTAGTATCTTAGTTGATGAACTTGCACATTATCTTCTCACATATCTTGTATCGCAGTTAATTTACAGTCATGTTGCTTGAAGCTGAGTGTTATTTCACACTCTATTGTAAAAAGATAACCTGTAGAGTACTGATAGTAGGCTTAGGAGTTGGTGTATCTTGAGGCAGTGCTATGGATTGCTCTGCTATATCCTAATAGGTTGTCCACTATTAAAAAAGGGACACAAGCACAGTTTACAAAAGCTTTCAACTTTTCTTGTTCCTCCATCAATTATGAAAACAGTAACAAACCAACCAACAAACAAAAACACAGCAGAAAAAATACAGATCCCTCTATGAACGTGTGTTTGAGAAGTACCCTTTTCCACTGTGATATTCCAGAGGAATTTCACTTGAAGAAAATTTCCTACTTCAACTAGAGCATGTTAACCCTTTGCAGACTAATGGTTCTGTAAGCAGCACTTCCATCTTTTCACTGAACTAAAATAGAGGCCTTTGCTCAGCATCACCTTGAATCACTTGGAATGAGGTTCATATCTGAGGGAATCCATAGGGTTCTACTGTAGGAATAGAGAGGGTGGAATTTGAGTTTTCTACTGTGTTTTCAGCACATAATTATATTCTGTGAAGTCCTGATGTAGTAATAGTTGGAGTAATTTTTCAGCTTTTTGGAAGAAGATTGTGCACATGTAGCTGAGGCTGCAGTTAGGGCCTGGAGCATGTTGCTTTTTTAAT
>VYZX01005104.1:0-10079 GCA_013401335.1 Brachypteracias leptosomus
AAACCTTAAACCACAACAACTTTTAAATACAATTGAGGCCTAAGAAATCTCCTTTCCTTTAATGATGAATAAATACAAATATTTAGGTATGCCTGTATGCTTATACGAACCACAGTTCTGTTAGGGGAAAGGAATGACAGCTATAAATATTTGCCTTCTTTTGGGTTATATCTTGCCAAAAAATTCCCTAGAATTTTCTATGATGTCTTAGAATTATAATTGGTTCAAATATTTTCTTTAAAATTTGTGATGAAAAAGTTCTGTCAGCTAAACAAAGCTTTTCTGTGGTATTTTTGTATCATCTCAAGCAAATGGGTATAATAGTTTTGGGTTTATTTTTTTCTGTACAGTCTAGAATTTAACAACTTATATAATTTTTTTTTACCTGTTAGTCTTTCTTGATAAAATGTAAGTAGTTTTATCAATGTAAATTTATTCAATCAATCCAAATTTACTTAAGTCTTAACTGTAACTTCCTATCGTCCTATATAGAAATTCTAGTTTAGTAATGAGGCAGTGTAACCAGCTGTGTTTGGAAACACAGTAAAGGGAACAGCAAAAAGATGTCAGACAGCAACAATGCTGATATTATGAAAACTTCTGGGCTTGTATTACGAGCAGCTTAATAGAATCATAGAATTATAGAATCATTAAATTTGGAAAAGAACTCGTAAGATCATCAAGTCCAACAATCATATCTCAATGTAATGAAAGGATTACATATAACCAAGTTATTGATGATTTTAACTTGATTTTGCTCAAGTAAGGATGTTTTTCTAGACTTACTTATAACAAAAGGAGAAGGAACTAACAGGCCATAAAGTTTTTATCAACAAAATTTTCTTGGATTGTCCCTGAAGCTATTGAATAAAAACTAAACAAAGTATTTTCAGATCATATTGCAATTCTAATACTTGAACTGCAAAAGCAGATAAAAAGCTTCATAGTAATTTTAGAAGGAAAGCCAAAACATTACCAGATTGTAAAATGTGCAAGTACTCTGCTGTTTCATTTTCTTATATATTATGAAAATAGGATATTATATCATGTTTTAACTATTTTAAATTGATTATTCATCAGTTACATTATTTATGAAGGTGAGATTAATTATTAGTTATGCATGCTGCCTTATTGTCTTAGGTTTGGCTAGGATAGAGCTGCTTCAGAAAAAGTTGAACTTACCACAAAGGGGACTGGAGGGCAGCCTTTGGTCTGCCTAAACAGCTGCAGCAATTGAATAGATCAGTTGGCTAGATCAATTGCGCAAATCAACCTGTCATATTGGCTGAGTGAATTAAGCAACTATGTAACTGCTTTCCTCAGTTAATCAAAGCAATGAAAATGTCTTCCTTAGTCACCAGATCAACATGTGAGGAGGGAGTGTATATGTGAGTAAGCCCAACAGAGAGTGTGAGAACTGAGCAACCAACAAAAGGAATTTTGAGGGGAGCAATGGTCTTGAGCTGGTTTGAACCTTTTATTCCTTCCTGGCAAATGGAGACTATCAGTGCTGTGATAACGACCGTATTATACAGACAGCTAGTGAGTATCAAGTTTGTACTGTGATTCAACTATACATAGCCATTGCTTCACTCTGCTAAGTGTAGCTTATAGAACTGCTGCATTTCTCTGCTAAATAAAAATGTCTGGTAACTTCAAAGAGCTTCAAATAAGTAAATTTTATATTATACATTAAACAATCCATGTGTGGAACATCTGAAAGAACATAGTCAGAGTGTACTGGACCATGACATGCTTGCACCCTGCTCTTCTCCATAGCCTTTCTCTGTTTTTCACTATCCACAAACTATAGATTTCCAGCACACATTGTGCCTCTCATCCAGCCCATATGACTTTATACATAAAAACAAACAAAAGAGACTGTATGAGATAAAATGCCTCCTGAAACTCTTAAAAAATCAAGTATGTTGCGACTAGCCTATCTGAGGTAGGTTAAGATATAGCCAATATAAATTCCAATCAGTTTAAATTTCCATAAACTTCAAAAGAAAAGTGTCAACCTATACAGAAGCTTTTATTAAAACTGATTGCAAATGCGGTTGGAATGCATTCCATTATATTTCCAAAAGTCAAAGTAATAATGATAACTGCAAATTTCTTCAATACATAGCTGATATCTTAAGCAGAAGGGTGAACTTTGAAATTTAATAATTCTCATCTACTATATTCTTTGCAAGAAATAAATATTAAGACTAAGATCTCTGTATTTTTCAGTAATGATGAGAAAAGAGTGAGCCTTCTGTTCATCAGGAAAACAATAATTATATCAAATTATGTCACAGAATCATAGAACATTAGGGGTTGGAAGGGACCTCGAAAGATTGTCTAGTCTAACCCCACTGCTAGAGTAGGATCACCTAGATCAGGTTACACAGGAACGCGTCCAGGTGGGTTTTGAATGTCTCCAGAGAAGGAGACTCCACAACCTCTCTGGGCAACCTGTTCCAGTGCTCTGCTAGCAGCATTATATATCTTTGAAAATTATATAAAAAAAAAAAGAATAAAGATGTAGCAAGCTTTTTAAGGGAAGTGGTGAAAAAAGTGAGGAAAAAGTTGTCTCTAAGCATGTTGCACAGAATATGACTAAAATACTTTCTTGCCATGCTGATGTATGAAGACAAGTGGCCTATTTCACAGCAATTTACCTCACCTAGTCTTGTCAAGAGTAAAGGTGGAATTAATCTCATTTAACTTTAACTATATAGAGCTTGAACATGTCACATAAACTAATTGTATAGACTCCTTTTATAATCAGTTGCTACATCTACATCACAAGGTCAGTTATTCTCCCAGCTTCTTTCATTCCCCTGCCTCTGTTAACTATCTGTATCTAAATGAAATACCATGGCTAAATTCCAGAAAACTAGAATTTAATGAGATGATTCCAGCCCTCAAAAACCTCTGCATCTGTGCATTCAACAGTGTTGCAACTATGTTATAGTCTCAAAACCACATACAACACTGATATCAGATTTTTCTATTGATTCTTAGAACTATTAAGGTTAAAAATTATTATCGGTCTAGTTAATGATGACAGCACCATTGAATTATTAGTAAAGACAATAGGTCAAATGTGTTGCAAAGCATGGGAGATTAATGCTTCCATATGAAGGTTGTTTCACTGCCTGTGGTTATTATTAGATGTCAAATGATCTCTGCAGAGTCTGAAGTAGAATTCAACTGAGCAATCCAGATTATCAGAAAAGCAGTATGGTACCTTCCTAGAGACATCCTTGGTTAATTAGCATTTGTTTATCTACAAGAAGAGCAATTAGGAAACTACCCCTGCAATTTTGACATAGTGCAACTTTGTACATGTGAATGTTTAATTATAGACATTGAAAAGTACAGTATTCTACGTCAGAGGACATTTTAGTGTTTTGAGTCTTTCACAAACTGTTCATATTTAAGACTTCACCTTTAATCCATAATACTTTGCTACTTAAACAGTTTAAGCATAAAATTAATGAAAATATAAACTTTACAGATTATTAAGTTCTGTTAAAAATGCTCCAACATAAAAATCCTTTCACTACCCTTGTTTATGGGACAGCGTGACATTGTGTGACATCTCCTTGTTGTTTGGACCTTGCAAGTTGAGAATCTGTCTGCTTTCACTGTCAATGTTAAAGACATCATTTCATAATGAAAGGAAAGAGATACAAAATAAAGAAGAATGAAATAAAAGTATGTGGCAAATGTTCCATAAGAAATCAGTTTTTATCTCCGCCATTATTCAGTTTTTACCAATCCCACTGTTCAGAAAGCAACTTGCTTCTATGAAAATCAAATAAGAACATCTTTGTATATATGAGGTCTTCTTTTTCTCTTAGGTTAGACTATATTTGCCTTTTTTTTTAATATGGGATCCTTCACATCTGATATCTAATACTTTTAGGTGTCCCCTCAGATAAGGGGAAGAATACAATTAATTTCGTCTTAATTTCTTACTATTTTCTCATTTTGCTTATTGAGTTAGCACATAGTAATAACATTATCTCTAAGAAATGTTTGCTTTTTTCTTTTGCAATTTTAGTTTTGCTGAAATTCCAGATTACATGTTCTTCTCTGCACAAGGTAATGTTAAGACACATTCAGAAACAGTCTTGCTTATCCCTTGTCACTGTGGGGAAAGGAAAATCAAACAACATGACACTGTTATGCTTGATTTATAAAGTGAGACAAGTGGGATATGTTCTATGTCAGAAGAGCTTTACACATGCACTGTCACACACGCACACTCACCTGCATGACACACTCCAGTTAACTGAGACCTGCCCCAGTAACCACACCAGTAGGTCAGCATGGCCCAGCCTTGAAGAAAACACCCACTCCCTCCAACGTGCATGTCAGGATCTGGTCAGGGCTTGGCACTGACTCCTCAAGGTCTCTGCTTCTATTTGAGTTGGATGTCTGTGTGACAACATTCCCCCAGTCTCCATCACTGTGTGGGTTTATAACCAGGTGTTGGCACAGGCTGTCAGCTGAATTAGTTCATAGCGATATCATGGTATATCTTTCCTTCCAAAGTAAGGTCCAGATGCATACAGGAGAAGTCTTCAGTAAACATGTTATAGTTCAATGCAGGTGCTATAGCTGTAGCTTAGTGATAGTTTGAGAAGTTCATGGTATAGTTCTAGAAACTATTTTATCTTTTCAAACTGATGCCAAGATTAACATAGGTTTTCTCACTTAGTTTTGTACTAAGCCATTAGGCCCACACATTGCTTTGATGAAGATTCATTTTCACATTATTATTTTAGTCATACCTTTGGTAGAGATTTTGCAGGACTACCTATAAATATAGCTATTTTTGTTTTAAGATTCTTCAGAAAGCATGTACATTTTATATCTTAATCATGGATACATTGACACCTTGTGGCAAGCTAATGCAGGTAATCTTTACATCATTATATTAGGACTTGAATATTTCAAGGAATATAAGTTTATACAGCTTTTTATTATTAATATTGTTGTAATATTAGTATTCAGACAATGTTGTCACTGAGAAGAGCTATAGAAATATACTTTGGATGAATGGTATTTTTTGCTTCTGCTTCTACCATGCTGAAGTTCAGATACTTCACATTGATACCAGTACTGACATTTGTAAAAAAGAGAAAACCTGAAAACTATAAACAATTTGTTCTTCTCATGGGACAGAGATCTTCCAGAAATTGTTATGTGTCCTCACAGATATTATTGAGAAAACAAAACACATTTCTAAACAACTTCTTAGTTCTCTATAGATTTTTTTAAAATTTTTACCCATAAGGATGGAAATAATTAGCCAAGAGAAATAATCAGAAGTAATTCCCCCAGAGCAGTCGTTTATTTCACCAGAATAAATGCCACATTGAGACAATATCTAAATACAGCAGTTCTTTAACAAGAGAAAATAAATTTTAAAAAAACCCTGGCACACAACTTGATTATTCAGCACAAAAAGAATGGGACTCAGATCACTTAAAATCAGACATCTATATCTAAGCTAGTCCCTCTGGGCAGGATTCAATTGCCTTAACATAAATATTTAATGCCATTTTTAACTCTCTGCAATGTTTCCGCTGGCTTCTGCCACAATTTCAGCTGATTTCATCTTTCAGAGCCGTACCTGCCACCCCCATGAAGCCATTTCAGGTGCCTCAAGCACCTGAATACTGAAAATGGACTCCAAAGTTTAAGAAACGTGCTAACCCTTATTTTATTTTTATAGCCACTAGAAAGTAATGTACATTTTAGAGGGATAATTATTCTGATCTATTTTAGACATCTGCTTGAGGAGGATAGGAATCTGTTACTAGGAATGCCTATTCACAGATTGTAAGTCTAGACAACTACTCCATATGTAAATATTTATAATAGCACTTTCTCAGGTAGAATTCAATCTGATATCAAGATTCCTATATTTAGGTATCTATATGTAAATTAGGCCTCCAAAGTCCTGTTATAGTTAACAAAGATTTAATAAAGATAATAGAGGTATTCAATTTTCTACTAAAGACTTCTTTTGTTTCACTGAATTGTGTGTCTAGTGCAATTTGCCTGACCTCCAACTATATCAGTCCAGCTCTCTTCTGTGACCTGTGCTATATTCAATTGCTCCATGAAAATGTCTCAGTGTTTCATATAAAACCAGACATCCATACTAAGACAGCTGAGTTGAGTCAAAGTCAATTTTTGGAGTTGCCTCTTCACCTGTACTTACCTAGCTGGTATTGTTCTTCAGGAGAGGAGGAGAGGGCAGGGCAGGGCAGGGGAGGAGAGGGCAGAGAAGAGAAGGGCAGGGGAGCAGAGGGCAGGGAAGGGAAGGCAAGGGAAGGGAAAGGCAGGGCAGGGCAGGGCAGGGAAGGGAAGAGTGAAAGGGAATCTTATCAATGTTTATTAAAACCTAAGGGGTGGGTGTCAAGAGGTTGGGGATAATCTCTTCTCAGTGGTGCCTCATGATAGGACGGGGGCAACATGCACAAACTGGAACACAGGAAGTTCCACCTAAACTTAAGGAGAAACTTCTTTACTTTGAGGGCGATAGAGTGCTGGCACAGGCTGCCCAGAGAAGTCGGGGAGTCTCTTTCTCTGGAACTATTTATAACCTGTCTGGACACATCCTCATGCAACCTGCCCTAGGTGAACCTGCTTTGTCAAGAGGGTTGGAGTAGATGATTTACAGAGGTTCTTTCCAACCCCTACCATTCTCTGATTCTGTGATACACTATTGAAAAAAAATTGAACTAGTGGTATGAAGAATTTATAAAGTTTCCCTTCTAGTATTCTAGAGGCCAGGATATGTAGAGAAAAAACATACATATTATCATGGTAGAAGAATATAATTGTAAAATGAATATTATTGTAATGAAATGACAATGGTCTCCCTAGTTGCTGACACCAGGATAAATGAGTTTCCCAAGTTCTGGTATTCAAATTTACACCCTCCACACCCCACACATGAACTCCACCACCAACACTCTCTTAGACCTCTTGAATCATAGAATGGTTTGGCTTGGAAGGAACTTTTTAAGGTCAACTAGTTCAACCCCCTGTTGTGAGCAGGGACATCTCTAACTAGATCAGGTTGCTCAGAGCTCCCTCCAACCTGACTGACCTTGAATTTTTCCAGGGATGGGGCTTCTGCTATGTCTCTAGACAGCCTGTTCCAGTGTTTCACCACCCTCATTGTAAAAAAATTCTATCCTACTAGCCAGTTGCATTCTGACTGCTCTGAAGTTTGCTAATAAATCACTCATACACACATGCATACACACAGGACTCACGTTCCCAAGGGAAACAATATACACCTTGGTCTATGCAGTTGCTGGCACTCAGACCTACAGGCCCTTGTGGCCCACAGCCTCTTCTCCAGTTGTTGGCAGTGAGACTTTCACACATATGTGCACAGAATATAAAGCCTCATCACCCAGAAAAATGATTTGAAATAGAGTTCAATTAGAAGACAGTACAAACTGCAGGGGAACAAAGCTATACTATTGTTGCAAGGGGAAAAAAGTTTTCCAAATTTGATTTCTTCTGTGACAGGACACCTGAAAATCTTAAAAATTCATTTCCCAATCATTAATGTCTCAAAAGGAAAAATAACATTTATAATCCTCTATTAGAGTGATAAACACTTAAGCTCTTTCCCAGGCTACAGCATGCCATATTGATGTGGCTAAGGAATAGATTATCAAAGACTGAAACATGTCCCTCTGAACTGAAAAATCTTTTATTAGCTTCAATGTATTTTGGATCAATGTTTAATTAAATCAGTTACCTTTTCCAAATGAAAATAAGTTAGATCATCTGAGGAATTGAAAATTTGAGCTGTATGGGGTTGTAAAGGATTTGATTATAATAGAAAAAAGGGATAATGCAACTTTTCCTCAGACCAAGTGACTTGTCAGGATCTTATTTCATTTTGATATTGTGTTTTGACATGGCTCTCCCAAAACATATTTCAAAATGACTGAATGATTTATTTGTTAATTCTGCCATTGAAATGTCATTGTTCTAAAACTAATATGGCCATTTTCTTTTTTTGCATCAAACATACTAACAAAATGCTGGTAAAGATGATAAATATCAACAGGAGCAATACAAAGCAAATATTCGTGTATTTGAGTGAGGTATTTAAAATACCTCACTCAAATGAGGTATTTAAAAATTCCATTTTAATAGTGTATGATCTATCTTAAAACTTTTAGCGAGAGATACCCAATGTATTTTCCTTCTTCAACTCTACTTCAGAAAATACAATACAAAATAGTGTTTCTAAATTACCTAACTAGCAGGTGCAAAACTATGAGGAAGAAAAGCAGAAGTGGAAAAACAGTATAAGAGAAGGTAGTTTTTGTTCAAGGGAAGGAAAGGGGAGGAAAAGGAAGCCAAAAGCTAAGAATGAGCAATTGTAATCTAAAGCCTTCTTTCAGAAATGTGTTGTTACTGAGTTCTGACAAGGAACCTAAAGCTGTTGAAAGTTTGTACTTTGGCTTGTTAATGTCTTTAAGCTTTGTTATGAAAAAATGATTTAAGAGTGTTTCAACACCCAAATACAGTTAGTACAAGAATTTTATCAATCAAGTAACTGTAAATCAGGTATTATTTCTTTCAACTAACCATCAGTGAAAAAAGATTTTAGAAGTAGATGTTGCCCTCTTTTTAACTGTCTCCCTGCTTTAGCAATTGCATGAAATAACGTCCCGGTTACTCTAAAATTGGGGAATCAACACTAAGGGCATTTTTTAGAGGATTTTGTTTTCAGATTTCACCTAGGTTAAGGTTCTTTATTCTGTTTGTCAGACATATGGTTTGATTATTATTGTACAATCTCCCATTCCAACCTTTTCTCCCTGGGAACAAAGATTGATCTCTAAATTATTTGGAAATAAAAACATTAATAATGATTCAGCATGAATGAATAAGAAAATAAGCTCATTCCACTGTCAAACAATGGAACAATTTCTATCTGTAATTGTTGTTTCAGATTATGCCTGGAACTTTTCACATAATTTCCTTAAAGCTGTCCTAAGTTACTTTTTTCCTCAGTGTTTCAAATGATTCAGATGAATCTCTTTGATATGAATGCTATCCATGGAATCATAGAATCATAGAATGGCTTAGGTTGGAAGGGACCCTAGAGATCATCTAGTCCAACCTCCTTGCCATGGGCAGGGATGCCTCTCAACTAGACCAGGTTGCTCAAGACCTCATCCAACCTGGCCTTGAACACCTCCAGGGAGGGGGCTTCCACAACCTCTCTGGGCAATTTATTCCAGAATCTCACCACCCTCATACTGAAGAACTTCTTCCTAAGATCTAGCCTAAACCTACTCTCCTTCAGTTTAAAACCATTTCCCCTTGTCCTGTTGTTGGACACTCTCATGAAGAGTCCCTCACCAGCCCTCCTGTAGGTTCCTCCAGGTATTGAAAGGCAGCTTTAAGGTCTCTCCAGAGTCTTCTCTTCTCCAGGCTGAACAATTCCAGTTCCCTCAACCTATCGTCATAACAGAGATGCTCCAACCCCTGGATCATCTTTGTGGCCCTCCTCTGGACCCGCTCCAACAGATCTATGTCCCTTTTATGGTGGGGACACCAGAACTGGATGCAGTATTCCAGGTGGGGTCTCACAAGAGCAGAGTAAAGGGGGAGAATCACCTCTCTTGACCTGCTGGCCACACCCCTCCTCATGCATCCTAGAATATGGTTGGCCTCTGGGCTGTATGAGTGCACTGCAGGCTCATGTTGAGCTTCTCATCTATCAATGGGTGATCCATCAATTGAAATGTCCAAACTTCTCTCTGTAACTCTGAGTTGTATTATTATTACTTCTTTAATAATACTTTTAAAAAGACAGGTTAAAAAATAATCTTAAATCTATTTTAAAATCTTCTCAAAATTTCCTATCTTCCTTCCCTATATTTTTCCAAATAATGGCATAATATAAGTAAAAATAATCTTAATTCAGACCAAGTAGCAGGAGAGCTAACTTGTTAAGAATTTGGTATTAATGTCTACATGCTATTTAAATTTCAGAAGGTCTCACATATTGTTGTGGTTTAAGGTTT
>VYZX01005105.1:8516-22020 GCA_013401335.1 Brachypteracias leptosomus
GATCATTTCCAGCTCCCACCACGATATAGCCATCCTTGGTCTTAAAAGCCTGGAAGAACAAAGACAGGTGACAAGCTGTGACTAAACTATAAAATACTAGCACATCTTCTAAGTGAAAACTTTGCAAATAATGTTCAAATTACTTCCTTAAACATTTCCTTCCAGACCCCATCTCTACTTCTATAAAAGTGGCTCAAAGTCTTCCACAAGGACGGATGCAGCCCTTTTGACTTTTCTAGAAGAGTTGCAGAGTTTTTCTAGACTTGAGAACTTATCTTCATTAATAGTTTATTTGCTGAAAATGTAGCTTGAGGCATCCTGAAACTTTGCCAATACATCCCACACTCACGGGGACTGAGAAGGATTTACCAGGATAACACTTACTTGCCCTGAGTTATTTATTCTGCTTCACTCTTAGCCTGACTGAGAGCAGACAGCTGCACTGAGGTGTCACAGACTGACCAAATGCACCAAAAAAAGCAATTGCCAAATAGCAATGACAAGTTAGGGACTCTCATGGGGATGAAAGGGATAGGCTGCATCTTTCCAGGTCTTCAGATGGAGATTAAACTATCTCCTTGGTCAGTGGTCTCAAGATCGAGCTCCTGGAAAAAAATGAGACTTCTTTTCCAGCTTTAAGGATTTATTTTTCAGTTTTGACTTCATTACAGTGGTCTTACTGGCACATTTCATGGTGAACAGAACATTTAACTGGGTAGGACATAACAGCTTTCATTTCAGATTAAATAATCTCCACTTAGATTTTCACTGGAAAAAAAAGAAAATCTCTAATTGGCATCATCCTCAATTTTTACCATTTGTGAGGGCATCTTCTAAAACTGGATAAGACAGATTCCCCTTTCCTCCACACCTCTGTCTTACACAAGGTAGTGTAACAGCAGGTTCAGCCATCTGTGTTACAAACACAATTTTTGGTAGCATTTGGGAAAAACTCTTCCACTATCAGTTTGACTTCTGCACAAGACTGATGCACTAATGGTGACAAGGCCTTGAGATACCTTATTCCAGAGAACAAAACTTATCTTCCATTCTCATAAATCAATTTTTTAATGAGCTATCATGTCCTGACCTAAAGGTGTAAATTTTTACTATAAATTTTGGTAATATAACACATAAATACAAGCCCTACTGTGGGAACACTTTAATAATAAAGTCTTCTCATGCTACTGTGGCTTATTCCTCTTCACAAGCAGGAATATGCCATTCCAACTTGCAATTTTCATACAGATACAACTACATCCACACTAAGACACTTTTACCATCTGGTATAGTCAAAGCTTTAAAATTGTATGTGGAAAATTATGTCCACTGAAATGCAAGTACATCATAGTTAGGATATCACTTGTTTGCTCTCACTATGTCTCATTTCCTGGTAAATAGCATTGGACAGTGATAAAGTTTAGCAATTTATTTTTCACACATTTAATTAAGCACTTCAATCTAAGATTCTTAGCAAGCAAAAAAGAAATTCAGCAAACAGTCCCAAGCATGCAAAAAAAAAAAAAAAAGTCCCAGTAGAAGTCTAGAAGCATGCATAATATAAAGGTACTGCATACTCACACTGAGGAAAGCAATGAGCACAGGAAAGATTGGGGAAAAGAATACAGAAAGAAAGTTGTATATGACTGCATAAATATTTTTTAGATACATCTGTTCATATGGGCTTCTGTCTAAAACAATAATGACAGAACCTGGTCTAAGAATAATATGTAAAACACTTCCTGCCCCCTTCCCTCCCCCAAATAAATGGCTTTTAGTAGGAATAGTTATGAACTAAAACTGTCAGTATAAACTTACTACCTTTAGTTACAAGCAAAATCTGTTTTCTGAGCACCCTGCCCAAATCCTGACCTGTCTTTGCTGATGCTCTGAATTCTAAAACCAGCTCCACACATTTCACACAAATTACGGGTTAAACACCACCCATATCTGTGTGCATACAAAACACAATATAGTTCTTATTGGTGCGACCACCTACTGCTTCCAGTAAACACAAATTAGAAACCCTTCTACACATTCTTTTAAACTCTCCTCTGGATGCCTGTTCCAGACTGCAAGGACTACAATATATGCCACACGTACTTATACACAGATCCCTTTCCTCCGCACTCCAAAATACATTAAAATTGGTAGTATGGGCAAATCCTAAAGAGTTTTATGATTTATCAGCAGCTTTTTTTGAGGTTTGTAAGAAGGCTGCAGTCACACAATAGCTTTATAGGGCTCGGAAAGGCGCATCTGTACCCGTGGGCTGCCCGGGCAGCAGCGGAAGTCACTCCAAATTTAAGGGCCTGGTTATTAGCATGTGTGCTTCAGTTGCTTTGCGGAATGTGTGGGAAAACTGATTATTCTTAATTGCACTGTATGTCTAAAAAGCTAAAACAACAATCATGTCATCCTTACACAACAAAAAAAAATGGTATCACCATAAATGCAGCAGTGTCTTTTTCCATGAAGCTTAGCTCCAATGTCTTCGGCTGCTATTTTAAGCTTCCCAGGACAAACAGCTGATTATTTGCCAGTCATTGCTGCTGATAAAGCAGAAACTTCCAAATGTTATTAGCACAATATTGATGCCAACATTTAAGGGTGATAACAATGGTTTTATTCATCACCCATAAATGTACGCACACTACAGGTTACCACAGGTTACTGTCTAGTCACAGAAAGCTTCGCAATCTTATTATACAAAGGAGAGTAAGGGCAAAGTGCAGACAGATTTTAATGAGATTGTGTTTTGATAAACTGCTGTCCATCACATCGAATCATTTCACATTAGTGCAATAAAAGGCACTACACACACACAAGGCAAAAGTCTTTTTTCCCTTCCTCTTTTTCTGAAGAATGAGGTCTTCTGGTAAGATTCTTGTGAGCACGAGTACGATTTAACCTGCTACTCCCATGGGGTATCCTGAGCAACAGGACATTGCTTGGTGAAGACAACAAACAAAAATCAGACAAAAAAATTAGACCATATCTTTTTCATGGAAAAGGCAGAGATAGATTATGAGCATCCAAAGGTGCAGCTTTGCAGTCGGTGTAAAAATCTTGGGGGTTCTAAGATAATCTATAAATTGATGAGATCCTGGGTGGCCTGGTCTAGTGGGAGGTGTCCCTGCTGTGGCGGGTGGGTTGGAACTAGATGATCTTGAACGGTCCCTTCCAACCTAAACCATTCTATGATTCTGTGAAATTCACATTGAACAATACATCGTACGTGACATCAACATACGCATGTTCAAAGCCAGACCTCAAGGTCCACCAACACCTCACACTGACTAATAGATACTACAGGACCTCATGAAGACTCCACACTTTTCAAATTTGATCCTAGAACACTGTGTATATCTGAGATACTTTGTGTACTGAGAAATTTTAACCTCCCTAAACACACGGAATATAAACTCTATCTGCCTTCAGAAATGTTCTAAGTGGTTTACAAGTGTTCTTCAAAAATGCTATATAAACCATACCATAAAGACAGGCCACACTTAACCTTAGCTTATTATCAAAGCAAAGACTTGCTAAGATAATGTGAGGCCAGGCTAGCCAGTCTTTGCACTGCTCTAAGTCAACAGACTCTCAAAATTTGCCAGCTTTGATGGTGCTAATGAAAGACCAATCTCTTGCACTTATTGCCTGCTTTATGCATTTTAAGCCTGTATATGCTATGGCAATCATCAATCATATGTAAATATCTTTGCATATGTTTCAATTTGCATGTTGATTCCACAAACAAAACTTTAAAATGTAAGGGACCAATTAAAAGATATGCCAATTCCAATAAAATGATCAAAAGTCCAGGTCAGTTTTCAGTATCTGAATCCAAAACACAGTAATTGAAACAAGCAGAACATCTGCTGCTGCGTCTGGTGATGCTTTACACCCCTCCATCAGGTATTTATACACACGCATAAGATCTCCTTGAGCCTCCTTTCCACTCCTCCAGGATAAACAGTTCCAGCTCTCTCAGCCTCTCCTCATATGGAGAGATGCTCCAAGCCCTTAATTATTTTCATGGCCCTTCACTGGATCTGCTGCAGTACAAGCATGTCCTTGTCCTACAAACCCCAGAATGGATCCATAACTGGATCCACTGGTTATCTGTCCTCACCAGTGCTGAGCAGAGGGGAAGGATCACCTCCCTTGATCTGCTGGCCTTGCTCCTCCTAATACATACCAGGGTGCTCTCTTTGTCACAGGGGCACACTGACAGCTCATGTTCCATTTTCAGTCCCCAAGACCTCCAGGTCCTTTTCTGCAAAGCTGCTTTCCAGCCAGTTTCCAGAGTCTGTACTGATGCATGAGGTTATTCCTTATGTGCAGGGCTTCATATTTCCTTTTGTTGAATTTCTTTGGTCCACTTCTCCAGCCTGTCAAGAATGGCAGCACAACCACCTGATGTATCAGCCACTCTTCCCGTTTTATATATTCTGCAAACTGGCTGAGGGTGCAGTCTGTCCATCATCCAGGTCACTAATGACCATGCTGAACAGTGTTAGCCCAGTGTACCTCACACATCACTGATCACAACCCCTTAAGCACAATAGGTCAGCCAGTTTTCATTCCACCTCAAAAATCTAGATCTCAACCAGCTCTGTTGAGGGTGGGCACTTCATGGTCTAGTCTCAAAACCTACTGGCAGATCAAATCCAGCACACACTGAAATAGAGCCTCCAGCCACCACCATTAATAGGCAATTTCCCAGTGCCACAAGGACAGTCGAGGTCAAATGCAAAGGATGGCAAGTGTCAACCAGGCAGAAACTAGATCTCACACCCTTAGTGACTTCTTAGAAGAATTTGGAGGCCAAACAACACTTGCAGAGATCAACAGAACAAAACGTTGTTTTTTTTAAATTGGAGGATTATTCCATATTTAGGAGAAGTTAATAGCTTTAATTATCTGAACAAGGTACTGATTATTTTCATTCCCAGTTACTGTATTGTCCCCTTTACTGAAAATGGCAGTCAATGGTCAAAATATTGGAAAGCTTCCAGGCCTCCCCTGGGAGAAAGATTTGCACTACATCAGGTATGGTGAGTTTTATGAGTTTTCTTAACTGATGTTCCCATGTGAATAACAGTTGGGATCTGTAAAGATATTTACAATCCTTTTTCACTAGGAATGGCTGATGTTAGATACCCTCAGAGTTGAAGTACCTTGCAAGACAGCACTGCCTTTCGATTCCTAAAGTTGAATAGTAGCATCTCTAAAAGCATCCAATGATGGATTGTGAAGGGAATAGTTGAGGGCTTGCCAATAGTCACTATGCATTGGTGAGCTCTGGAGCAGAGTTTAAAAGGGAGTAACTTTTGAATCCCTTCTAACTGCTGTTGGTTTTACAGAGCAACAGGCTGATCGCTCCAACTGGCACCATGAAGCAGTTTGCTTAAGATTTTGGAAAGATGCCATCCTTTTATAAAGGCTAGATAGAGTACTTCTGTAAGGTACATGTTTGTCAGCACAACAGGGAGCAATCTCAGCTGGCATTAAGGGACACCACTGCTATGAGCTCCCTCCCAAGGCTGGCATAGGAGCAAGAAGCTCTGTGTGAAGACTGAACGAATCTTTGGGACCAGCTTGGGAGAGTGCAGAACAAAGACACTTGAGAAGTCTGTAAACATAAAACCAGACAAAGCTAAACCAGTATTTTCAAACAAAGCTTTGAAACATATCACAAACAGTTTTTAATAAGAGATTAATTTTCATATGCCAGTCTTTCCTCTCCCCCTCATCTTTCCATTTACAGCAGGCTCTTCACTCACAGAATCAGGGAATAATTTACTCAGTGAAATCCTACGTGACCATACATAGGTCTCAGTTTATGTGCTTGAAGAACCTCCCTGGTGTTAAAGGGTGTGGTCAAAGAGAAAGGCTGGTCTCTTGCAGGCTTGGAACCACAGAAAAATTACAAAGTTACTTTTAATTTATTGCACAATTTGTCTTCAATTACACTTTAAAGTTTCCAAGTGTGATATTTGATTCAATGCAAAGGTCGTTTAAGGACAAGCATTCTCAAGTCTTGATGTAGATTAAAGGCTGCCATGAAGAAGGTGATGTATTCAGGGTATGACTGACCTGCTCACAGGCTCTCTTCTCCTGCCAACCTTCTCCAACCAAACCTACCTACAGCATACGTTCATTTTTTCCTCTCTCCAACCCTCTCACACCCTGGTTCCCAAATACATTAGAGAGTAAGGGATCCTCAGTCTTGCTTCAGATCCAGACACCTACGTTCCTTCCAGATGGGATAAACTTGGCACCTCATTTCTCTACCTTTATACACTGGTTTGAATAAAACGTCAGCTGTGCCACAGAACCATGGAGTAGCCACATTCTTTATTCTTTCAAGGGAAGGGCACAATCCTTTCATAACAACTTAATATTTAATTACTGTAACAAATGGGAACAAGACCAAAAAGTTTGGTCAGTGGTGGTTCTGAGCAATACATATAACTCATAAAGACCACACACTTTGAAACTATTTGCCTACTTTGCACTCTCTTCCAGTGAAAGCAAACAGTAAAAATAAAAAAATGTAAATTTCATGGCCTGGATTAATGTATGCTGAAAGTTCTTACTGAGCAAACTGAAGAAGGGCATTCCACACACAGATTTCACTTTTTCCCTCTGGTATTCTCAACCTGCACTTCTTGTCTCTCTCTTCACTGCCATGTTGCAGGACATACTACCCTGCAACTTCACAGTTATCACTGTCCACCAGATTGGTATCAAGAATATCTGCAATAATTCTCTTGCAGAGAAGAGAAGTTTGACTGGATGCTATGAGCTTGTGGGAAAGGTGTTTATGGTAAGAGTGAGTGGGAATGCTTACTTTGGTCTCTGAGATGAGGCAGAACACCAGCACTGATGTCAGGGAAAGCACACCACAGACTACCAACCAGGGAGACCACTCACTTCCACAGAACTCACAGCCCATTAGACCGTTTTTCTGATCACCCTTCACATTCTATGTATATGTGAGTGCTGAAAAAATGACTTTGCCTAACTGATCCTGGAGAAATGCAGAAGAGCACAATAAATGCCCCTTATTAAAAAGGGCAGCACAGTTAACACAAAATCCCAGCATCATATGGGAATATCTACATTTTGGCACTATAGTGTCCTAGCCTCCACACTCACTCAGGAAGCAGGACAGCCTAGTTCTGCTCTCCAGACCGTGTTGTGTTTTCATCCAGTTGTTGCTCAATGTGAGAAGTATAAACTGCTGTGAACAGCCCGGCAGCCAAGGCCTCCCCAGTCCCAGTCCTAAGAAAAAGGCTGGAGACAGGATCCATCTCATTCTTCTTCTGGTCATACATGTCTGCACTGTTCACTTCCCAGTTAACTAGATGCAATACATAGATTTGCAATCTAAAAGTATCAGCTGGGCAAACTATTTACCAAAAAGACTTTTATAGCTGTTACTTTGTATTCCATGTGCAATGATTGTTAACTTTGAATTGCACACCCTTCTTTTGAGAGATGAGACTGCTCTCCTGATCATCTCAAAGAACATATGCTGGAAGGAAATGAAGCCATTTTCTTTGTTTTCTAGAGTGAATGCAACATACGCCAACCCTCGCCACCCAAAAAGCCATTTAAAAACTCCTGGAAAAGCAGTGAACAGCTTTAAAGTGGGAAACTTGTCACTTTCCCAAATTTCTAAAATTTTAAATACCTAAACTATACCTCAATTAAAAGTAAGTTCTCTGGTTTCATAAACTAGCATTAACTGTTCCTTGCTGTTGAAAAATAAAATATCAGGCACAGAATCACATTCTCCATTGCCACATTAGTTTTCCATTAATTTTTCAACAATGAAATTACACACACACAGACACGCACACACGAAATAAATAAACTTTAATCACAGTATCACACTGGAGCCAGTGTAATTAATGTTGTGTCAGCATTTCCATTTAAGCCACTATTTTCAAGAGGTTTATAGCATAGCCATAAAAATTCAGTTAGGTTGAAATTAAGCAAACAAGGTCTTATACAGCAAGCAACATTTAAGTCTATCTACAGACAGCAGCCAGTTACTACTTATATGGGAATTAAAATAGACGCTTGCTGATTTTAAAGGGCACTGCAGAGCTATTTTTTAAACAATATTTTTCTCAACATTTATAATAATCTCTCAAAAGCCTGAATCCAAGCTACGTTTCCTTACCTTTTTTCCTTCTCGCACAACAGTTCACACAAATTCTTCCAGTTTTGGGATTGTAGGCATTGTTTTTTTGTTTTAATTTTAAAGTAAAAGAAAGCAATGAAAACATGTCTTTTGAAAAACAACACTCATGACCACAGTCTGATCCTGATACAGGCCTCCAGGCATTACTGGAGCAGAAATGACAAACAGTTCTTACACCTTCCAAAAATCATAAGATATAGCTGTCTGGAAAATCTGAGTACTCAAATATGAGGTTTTAAGAGTGCTATTTAGAATTTAATTCTAAACGAGGTCCTATTTCTGCTTGCAGTAGGACTCATCAGGGCAGGATTTGTGTCATTATTTCTGTCCCTTTTCCTTCTCTACTTTTTGGCTTTAAGTGATGCTGTGGCCCAGTTTCCACAGGTCCATGAGTTACCTGTTTGGTAGCTCCTACTGAGCCAACCAGCCTGGCATTTCCAGCTGCAGGGAGATGAGCCAGTCCAAGCAAACTAGACTGGGCAGGCAGTGATATTAACTTAAAGCTCCTAAGAACCAAATGTCCTGCTGAAAAGAAGGCTCTTCACACAGCCAAGATGAATCGTTTATGAGTTTCTCTGACCAAGAAGAGCAAGGGATCAAATGAGCATTGATGCTGATGAAAACCAGCAAACACACCAATGAGGACATAACAATTACAGGGGTGCAAAATTGGCTGCGTTTCACAATTTGGCACTTTCACAACTGAAAAGAAACAGCACTCATATCTGGAATCTGCCATTTAGCTGCAGAACAAGATGGGCAAAGGCAGGAGAAACTCTACTCCGTTCTTCCAGTGTGCCTTTGCCCTATTTTTGAGATGTTTTTTCCATTAGTATATCTAAGTATGTGATCTTATGTACTATTCAGTAGACACTGTACAGTGAACTGAGGATGGATTTCAAATATTTCAACCTTGACTCGTCAGGATCCTTGATTTGTGGTTTTAAGTCAGACTCATTATTGTTTATTGCATGGAGTTTGTATTGGTTTAAAACACTACTTTACCTCTAATCAAGGATTTAAAAATTGAACTGGTCAGACATCTAGGATGTACACTATTTAAAATCCTGATTTTATGCCAAAAAAGCCCCATCTCTCCATTGCCAGGCCATAGGAATAATGCAAATGAGATCTATTAAAATAAATAAAACTAAAATAATGCTTGATGGGTGGAACATTTATAAATGTCTAAAAAAGTCAGAAGACCCTTTCCTCTCCATTTTCCTGTAAATTTCTATTAGGTTTCCTTAACTGTAAGATTCAGACTTCTGTTTTTCTCTAATAGTCTTTTTTTATTGTTCCCTGTTGATCTCAGAAATATTGAAATATAATATCACATTACTGCAATAACAATCTTTCATACATCTCCAATTTAGCATTCTCCCAATTGTTAAAGTTTGAAAATCACTACAATTAGAAATTAAAACATTACACCTTTTCCCAATTTATAACCAAGCTGGCCAATATTTAACCAATTTTTCTTTCTAGCAACTAGTAAGCTCTTTTCTGCTGAGAAAGAGCTGAGAAAATCTGCAGAGTAGTAGCTACTATATTATTTTTTTAACAAAGATTTTTAGAGCTATGGCTTGTAGAAAGCTTTTGCACAATGAACATACTCTTTACAAAAGAACTTGTTCTGGAGAATCAACACAATATAAGTGTGCTTCTATTACCACAGCCTAAAATCTACATCAGATTTTATCCACGTTGGTACAAAATCATCTCCTTGCACCCACCCTGTGAAATCTGATGGATGTAGCTGTGCCAATAAAATGGTGGGAGAAGACAACAGGAGGAGAGAGAAAAAGGAGAAATAGAAAATCCCAGCTTTCTAAAAAGATCCCCCACTTTTCCCCTGCAGATTCAAAAGAAAAACCACTTAGTTTCCACTCCCAGGTACATCGTGGTGTTCTTTAGCAAACACACTCGGTTCTTAGTAACTGCTAGGTTTATTCTGAGGTTTATCTTGCTGTCGTGATTTTGATAAGCTGGCCCTCTGGGTGGCCGAGGGCCAGCTTTTCTCTCATACAAGAGAGTATGAACACTCAAATGACAATTTTGGTTTCACTGCAGGAGAATCATAGGAGTCTGGGCTTATTTAGGTCAGGATGCTGACTGAAGATCACCCAGTGCCACAGTTTTAATTCCTTGGCATGACCAGCCAATTTACTTCCACTGTCAATCCAAACTCCTGCTTTTCACTTTTTAAAATAAATGTCCAATTGCAAATCACAGTTGCAGTTTAAAAGAACCATGACTGTATTCACCTCTGCTGAACGCTGTGACACCAGGAAAAGTGCAAAACTACTGCGTTTGTGCCAGATAATTGCTGTAAGTTGATACTGAAGAATGTACCAGCATCACTGTATCTCAGTCAAGTGACAAGTAAGCTGAGCACAGACTGCTCCCACTAGACTCTTGAAAAAAACACACACAGTTTTACATATTTTCATAATAAATAACTTACAGAAACTAAACCAAAGCAAGTACACGCAGCACTGCAATTAAATTAGATGTCAGTCTTGTGTTGTCAAGTAAGTTTAAAGCTACCCAGCTACTGCTATCCATACACCACAGCAGAGCCAGGCTACAATCCACACACAAACAGCAAACACCTCCAGCAAGAGCGAACATCTCATAAAGAGCTGATGATCCTTGACAGAGAAATGATCCCAGCTATCGGAGGGGCCCAGCCTGGCTATGGCTGAGGGATGGTGCCAGCAAGGCTGGAGGAGCAGCCTGGCACTTGGCCTTCATCATGCTCTCGCCTCCCTCTTTGTTGAGCTGGTGAAGTCAAAGGGCTGGTGTCCTAATGATCCAGATGGCCTTCTGGTGACACTGGGGTTGGCATCAAATGGGAAGCAGCAAGCCCAGCACACAGACCTGCCATTGTGCTGGGAAGGACTAAAATGGGCTGCTGGCAGCAGCTTGGCCTCTTCTTGCACCCCTGATGACAGCCTGAAGTGCTGCCTGCCCACTGTTCCCTGAAGTTGGCTATGAAATGACCTTTCACAGAAACAAGGTTCTTGTCCCTCGATTATATGAAGCTGATTATCTGATTGCCTGACTCACGGAGGGGGAAGAAGGAGCAAATAGGGAGAAGAGGTGTGGGGATTTGTAAGGGCACTCCTCCTCCTCCTCCCCTCAAGGTGCTGATGAAAGCATCAGGATGTTTTACAGCTTCCTTTATAACAGTACCAAAAAAAAAAAATACATAGAGAGGAGTAACAAAATGCATTTAAATGGTTATATTAATTATAGACAAATAGAGACAGCTTTCAGTAACAGTGGGATACTGGTACATTTAATTTCCTTCCAATATAAGTTTCCGTTCACAGTTACAAAGCTTGGGCATTTTATTAGACATCAACAAAGCTGTGCTTATAAGTGGGAAAGTGAAAATTATGCAGGGGGGCATACCAATTTTCACATCAAGTTACACACTGCACTCAAGCATAAAACTTTTTAGATAAAGAATATGTTTCTCCAGCTACTTGATTCATCTTTTTCTTTTCAAAGTCTGCACAAGTCAAAACAAAATACACAAAGTGAGCAAATAAAGCAACCTTAAGCTGCCATAAAGAATGTAAAAATCAACCGAAATGAGTGGGACGTGGTTCTCCACTGGACTTCAGCTTCCAAAAGAAAATGGCAGTCCTATAGAATAAGATTTTTATTCTTCTCACATACAAAGAAAGTCCCAGTTTTAAAATGTGTCAAACAGGAAAATACTCTTTTCCTCTCCCCGCAGAAGTTTAAAGCCCACTCAAAATCTTTTCAGTCTTAAAACCTGTGGGAACAGAAAAAATAATAAAAAGTCTATGGTGATTTATGGTTGACTACCTTATGTGATTTGGAATTTCAAGGTTTAAACTAGACAATTTGTTTTCCTCTGTAAGAGATTCTCTGGAAGAACTGAGGCCAGCTCAGGCTAACTCCCTTCACCTTTGTCCTGGTTTCCAATGGATTGCAGAACAAGAACTGAGACCCATCTTCCTAATGGCCCTTCTTGAGCTGCTACAAGTATTGTATTGTATTTTATTTTATTGTATTGTAAAATGAAATACACAAAGAATACATCGCTAATAGTACCCAGGCTGGGACCTGGGGGTATTTCAGTAATACCTATTTAGACAGCAGCATATATCCCTCACTACAGCTGTGATCATCTCTTACTTGAGTGTTTCTGAAAGCCCCACGCTCCTAGTCTGCTGTTGATGGCAAGAATCATGAACTTAGCAAGGAGAAGAGAATCAAGATTTCCACCTATCATCATTACATTTACACTGTTAAAATGCCACCCACAAAAAACAATTCGCAGAAAGACAGACGGCTTCAGGAGGCACAGATAGGATCTCTCTTTCACTCCTCACATCGATTAGCAGAATCATAGAATGTATTGGGTTGGAAGGGACCTCTCAAGGTCTAGTCCGACCCCCTCACAATAAGCAGGAATGTCCCTAACTAGGTCAGGTTGCTCAGAGCCCCATCAAGCCTGACCTTGAATGTCTCCAGGGATGGGGCCTGCACCACCTTCTCTGGACAACCTGTTCCAGTGATCCACCATCCTCATATTAAAGAACTTTTTCCTAATGTCCAACCTAAATCTACCCTTTTCTAGCTTAAAACCATTAACCCTCCTCCTATTGCTACAAGCCCTTGTGAGAATATCTTCTCCTGCCTTCCTATAGGTCCCTTTCAGGTATTGGAAGGTCGCTACAAGCTTAGAAGGCAAACTTAGACATCAGAAAGCACTTATGTCACAAACGTGTGTTGAGACAAGGGTTGTCTGTGAGGTGGGAAAGGCACAGGCATGGTGGAAAAAAGGAAAGAAAAATCATTATTATGTACCTGGGATCATGTTTGCTCCCATCCAGTCAACAGAAGTAGCAAATAAAAGTAAGAGGGCTTGAGCATTTTCTTGGACAACTCCTCTATCCACAACACCTCTTTCAAGGAAGGAAGGGATGGGAATTCTGTGAACCCTAATAACCACAGCTGCCAGTCATCCTGCAAACTGCTCTGCAGGCTGTGCTTTCCATGCAAGTGTCCACAGCCAGATGTCCAAGACGGGGGTTTGGCAGAGAAGTATTTTGTGGATGTGGACCAGCATCAGCTTGAATAATGACAGATGCAGAAGTTCCCAAACCTCGTTAGACCCACAGAAACAAGCAAACACCTGACTAAAAAAGAGGTGTACTCATTCTAAACCTGACAGCTGATTTAAGAGTTAGACCTGGATATTTTGGAAAAGGAAATAATTAGGCTGGGGGGGGGGGGGGG
>VYZX01005105.1:26436-41601 GCA_013401335.1 Brachypteracias leptosomus
AACTTCAACAAAAATGTTTTAAATAAAATTTAAATTAATTAAATTAAATAAGATGGAAGAGGACTTTTTTTTTTGCTAATTGGGCAGGAAGACCAAAAGAACTCCCTCCTTCAAGCATGCCTGGTTTCATCCCAGAGACATAAAAAGAAAAGGCTTCTAAAACCAGAACTTTACGTTATAGATGTTAACATATTACTCAAAATGACAGCTTTTCCAGGTATCTATCTGATATTTAATCTTCCTATTACATATATTGGATCTGATCCTTATTCTATGCTAAGCATGAGTACAACACATAGAGATTCAAGTTTCCTTAATTTTGACAATATTACTCCATCTCATGGAATCAGAACTAAGATGTTGGTGCTCTTCAAAGCATGTTCTCTCCCTAACTTTTCAGTAGGTAATAAAATTTTAGCAAAGTAATGATACCAAACTGCAGAAACTCAAGTTAAAATAGCTTTTGGTCAATTCTGACAGTATAATCAGAGCAGCACCTTAACCCTCAAGATTTCATTTAACTATACCTTCTACAATATATAACTAAGAGTAGCACAACCAGATTCACTGCTTAGACTCATTCCTTTGTTTTGCAGCCTGGCAAAACCCTGGACACATTATTTCCACTCCTACAAAATTTTTAAACAGAAGACAGAGGCAATTGTTTCTGTGGCATGCCTGGAGAAATACAGCGACAGTCTTGTTACTTAAGTATAACAAAATCTGTCATTGGACAAATTGGATTTGATAATCTTAAAAGTCTTTTCCGATCTAGGCAATTCTGTAGAGTAGAGGCATCTATAGTGTCAGTATGACCAAAAAAGAGGTGAGGTGCAGTATGTATTTCTCATTCTCTTCTTTCTGGAGGAAGAGAAGGCTCCACTCTGGTCTCTGCACTCCAGAGTAGCATGGGATTGACATTGTGATCAGAGACAACCAATAAATCCCTGTTCCATCTTCAGTGCTACTCTCAAAACCAACATAACCATGGTCTACTGTATTTGCATTCTTCATGGAAAACCAGACTTTCTAATCAGAATGAATTTGACACTGTCATCTAAAAAATACTTCTCTTGCCTGCATCTTTCTGTTCAATACACAAAAGATCACATTCATACTTGTTTGCTTTCCATAATGCTAATATTACTGTGCAATGTGAAACACAATTTCCTTTTATTTTTAAGTAACTATTTACGAAGCTAAATCTAGCATTAAAAGTGTGCTTTCTGTCTACAGAGAAGACTTCAGCACAGTAAGGCCTCCCCACACAGATTTGCTACAATCAACACCCAGCTCTAGAGATAGGATCCTTCCAAGTTGGGGGTATAAACCTGTTCTCCTTGGCCACCCTACTGCCAGGACACCAGTGGCCACAGGGATTCATGTAATCTCACTAATTAGGAAGCTTCCCAAATAAAACCACAAACTTTTAAAATCTATTTGTTGTTAATCTGGGCCACTAATAACTGTTGTAGGCTAACAAGTGACCTAACCTGGCAAAGCCTGATTTAAGGATGAATGTTCTAGTCCCTTACTGGTTTTGTCTTATTAACATATGAATGGAAAACGTTAACACTTTATTTTAATAATAGAAGCTTTTGTTATTTCATTTGTTATCTCAACGACCCTTTCAAGCCATGTTAAACAAAAGATGTTTAAACAAATGGCTGATCAGCAGCTAAGCAAAAGAGTTCTAATCTAACACAGCTTCTCTCATCTGCTTCAGGACAAACTTTTCACAGTCTTTTTTTACAAGCACAGCCAACAGTTTATGTGGTAATCCAAATTGGCAGGAAAGCCTAGAATTATTTCTTTTTATTAAGATAAATGGGGCTACAAACACTTGGTGGTCAAGACGACAAGAAAAATCTAGAGGAAAACTCACTTCATAATTCTTTTGAAATACATTTCTGCTAATACTTTCATATTTTGTACAAGATATAACATCCTTTAGTTAAAAGGAGGCTTCCACTGAAGAACTATTTAAAGAAATTAACCATACCCTAGAATGACTGAAGGTGTCATTGGACTTAATGCTTCGTTTTTGAGAAGAGTACCTTGCTCCTGTTTAGTCTGTGAATCCCTGTCCCTTTGGGGTAGGTAATGTCCACTTATCCATGTATGGGACAAGTCTTTGGCACTGCCACACTATAAACCACCAACACTACCAAAAGCACACCTGATCACCCCCCTGGTTTGTTTCTCCTGAGAAGCCAAGCAAGATATGTGTATCTTAACACTTTATTAGGCATTGGAACAGGCTGCCCAGGGAGGTGGTGGAATCACCATCCCTGGAGGTGTTCAAAAAACAAGTAGACGTGGCACTTCAGGACATGGTCTAGGGGTCAGGGAGATGTTGGACAAAGGCTGAACTTGATGATCCTGGAGGTCTTTTCCAACCTAAATGATTCTATGACTCTATTTCTACCAACAGCTTCAGAAAGAACCCCAAGACCTTCCAGACAGCAAAGCTATGGTAGACCTGTGCAGGCAATTCTCCTGATGGGAAAACAGCCTACGCTGTCAGAAAAGTTATTTTGTCAGTATAGCCTATTTGAGTTCCCGAAATAGTTACATGCCAGGAAAGTAACCCCACTTCCAGTACAACTGTTTAGAGTAGAGCCTCTGCCAATATGGCTACGTCAGTTGAACTGTGATTTTTCCCACACATCTAACCAGTATAACTGCGCCGGCAACGCTTTCAAGTATAGCCAAGCTTAGCATGTGAAGCAATTGCAAAGATCATCTTTTTCCATGTCTCCATGTGATAGGAGTTTTATGTGAGATGGAAAGGTTATTAAAAATCTGTCAACCCAATTGCCCTGTTTGTCAACTGGAAGAAAACACCACAAAAGATACACAGAACAATAGTCAAAGGAAAATGTTGCCGCATTTTCATCATATGAAGGAGGATTAGGGGGTGTGCAGTAATTTTTTTTTTTTTTAAATTAACAGTGTCTTGCTTGCATTAATTACAAGAAACATTTGAGTCAACTGCGCCTGGCTTGGATTAATTTCATGATTCAAATTATCCTGAATTTACAACACATTTGTGTGTGTTTCATATTGGGACAGTTTTAATCTTAGTAAATTAAGAGCTACAATCTGTTTCACTTGATTGTATTTCATTACACTTTGTTCTCATATAATAACTACCCTTCAGAATTCAAAAGGCTTATCATGTTGAGCTGCAGTCAAAAATAAGAAAGACTGACTGCAGCAGGGAGTGGTTCAGAGCTGGATTTTCTGATCCTCTTTATTCCTGAAGGAAGCACCAGTTATCTCTGGGGCCGCCCAGATTTACATGTGCACCAACTTTGATGGAAAGATGCTCTGAATGTTTTTTTCCCCTAAGATATATGGAAGATACAGAAGATGTGCAAGTTGCTTGACATAAAAATAAAACGGTTCTATGCAGCTGTAGTCTGCAACGAATACAGAAAGTCACAGACTAGCAAAATATATCTAAGTGCATGGGTCTTCCCAGTGCATAATTCCACTGGCTTCACACATGCTGTTTCCATGACCCCCAGTAACATGGTGGTTACAAAATGCTCTCATGACTGGGTTTCAAGAGAAAGGCAGGCCTTCTTTTAGGCTAGGTCTTGTACCACTGGAGAAAATCCAGTAGGAAATTAAATCAAATCAAGTCTGGCAGAGTAAAATATTACAGTTCTTAAATAAACAAAACAAACAAAAGCCTAGACATACAAATTTGAGTTTGAAACACCCTTTACACATACTTTTCCCATTATTTGCTCTGAAAAACACATCAGTTCATTCACTATGGGTCAGATGCCCAGTAACACAATCAGAACATCATGCAACTCAGAAACAAGATCCAGACCTGCCACAGAACCCAAGCCATTTCATGTCCTGAGTTATTTTTTAGATTTGTAGATTACAATCAACTGTTAATGATAAATACTTCCCACGACAGTGATTTTTGTACAGCTGTCAAAACTTTTGTGAAGACTCAAATGCTTTTCTGGAATATAATTAGGCCACTGGATCAAACGATGACACTTACATACTCACCATCTTCACAAAAGTTTACCCGTCACATTAAATAATGAATCAGCTTTGATACATGCCTTTAAAGCAGTACAAAAATATCTACATCATTTTATGAATTCCTTCCTGTATCATGAAATGCTATTTATGACTAACTTCAGCATGGACTGGAAACCTATATGCACACTCTTCCCATGAGGCTAAAAAGAGTATCGTGAATGATTTCACCACTCTATACTTCTCTCCTGGTAGAACATAAAGCTGGCTCTGAGATTAAAAGGTCAGACTTGATTGCCTGTCTAAATCGATTCAATCAGGACTGTGACAATGACATTTCCACTTCAGATGAAATCATTTGTTTATGAGTTATATTTATAGGTTTACCTGGATACTGAGAACACAAGTTTGTGATGAGATGTATATTCAAGCAAAGCATGCTCCCTTACTTAAGCCATCAAAAATCCACTGCAGTAGTCACTCCTATGCACTACTAAAACTAGATGCTTTAGTGTTTTCTGTATTACTATTCCAGAGTAAGGACTTACCAACATTTTCAGTGTATAGAATTCTGCTACACTATTACGTGGAAACAGTTTCAAGGACCTGGATGACCCCTCTCAAGTCCTTAGGATTTTGCAGTACAGTGATATAATGTTCTCCCACAAAATATTACTCTCTGAAGAGCCTGATAAATGTTTATCTTTGGCTCTTTTCCCTTCCTGTTTAAACAGTATAGCTTCTATACTCTTCAACAAATACTCCATCTTAAATTTAATGTTTTCATACCCAAGCTTCTATAATTTCTATACTTTTGAAATTCATTCTGTTGTCTGCTCTAACTACACAGATGTCACTAGACAACATTATTGGCTTGACTGATTAAAAATTTAGCTGTTCCTAAACTACCTAATTCATGCAACTGTATCAGACAAATTCAAAGTGCCTGTTCACACTTTATTTCATCTTGCAATACACTCTCTTTAATAAATTGCACCAGGCTGCCTAGTCCGGATGAAGTCTACGTGCATTTTTTTTCAAACTGACAGGTCCTATTTTATTTATGAGAGTACAAAACTTGCATGGGACTCTTTAATTTTAGATAGAAGGACTTTAATGATGCTTGGCTCATCCACGTCTTTGCATTTTCCACCAGGTCAGCAGCAGAAGGCCTTGCACTTTTGTACAAAATCTAATAAAATTATGGAAAATGACAGCAAAGAGAAAATCAATGCATCTTAAATGTATTTTCAAATATGATACAGTCCAAAAGTTGATGTCCAATCTGTTGTCTCCAGTGGAAAGCCTGTGGTATTCTCACTTCAGTCCTTAGAAGACAGTAGTCCTCAACACTAAAAGCACATACAGTTCAGAAAATTGGCCATTCTTGTTCAGGGAACTCTAGGACTTAAGTTGTTTGGGAACTGAACTTCCTCTCACCTCAAAGTAGGTGCGTCCTGTTGAGCCCTGGTGAATCAACACAGACAACTTCTAGAGGTTGTCAGGTTTAAAAAAAAAAGGGACCTATGCTTTCAAGCTCTACCTTCTTTCTTTTCCATAAATGTTTAGCAGAACTACCCAGAAACTGGATCTACACAGTAGAGTTCTATACATACTCTGTTTGAAATACAGTAAACTAAACTAGAAAAGCCAGTTACACTTGTAAAATGATGCTGAAACTGAAAAACAAAACCCATTTTAACATATGAGATATCAAGGTGAGAACAGAATGCATACTATTGCAATGAGTGAAAAGCAGCTGAATTATGGGGTTTTTTTAAACGTTATCAGGAGTTATGTTGATCCACTTGGTTAGGATTTTTCTGCTGATCTTAGTTTATTCCCTGTGTCTGCACCTATGTTTAGAGGTACAGCAGCTGTCATCTGATATATATATTCAAAAGTAGAACTGCCAGAAACTCCTAGGACTGATTTTTTTGTCCCTACAGAAAATATTTATTGGTCAACAGCAAAACTCACTATAACACATAATGTGCAAGAACAAGATAAGTTTAAAATGAAAATTTAAATTTAAAGTTGCAGTAAGTTAGAAACATTTGTTATTTTGATCCTTTCAGAGTTAAATGTTTTCATTTTGAAGCAAACTGCCATTTTAATTTCCTTTTTATTTTATGGCAAAATACGCCATATAATGGAAAAAGTAGAATCAAAATGAAACATTATTTCAGTAGTTTTAGCTTGTGGAACTTAGGTTGGGGGTGGGTAGAAGGCATGGAAGTGGGAGAGGAGATGAGTGTTTGTTGTGCTGAGACAAAATAAATTTTGAAATTGCAAGAATCAAGGCGTGCAGTAATAGGACAAGGTGTAATGGGTTCAAACTGGAAGAAGGTAGCTTGAGATTGGAAATTAGAAGGAAATTCTACATTCAGAGGGTGGTGAGATACTGGAACAGGTTGCCCAGGGTGTTTGTGGATGCTCCATCCCTGGAGGTGTTCAAGGCCAGGTTGGATGGGGCCTTGAGCAACCTGGTCTAGTGGGAGGTGTCCCTGCCCATGGCAGGGGGGCTGGAACTAGATCATCTTTGAGGCCCCTTCCAACCCAAACCATTCTATGATTCTATCAATCTCACCATATAAAAGGATTCAGTTTTTGTACAACTGCATGCACTATGTGATATCAAAACACAAAGCTCTGTCACACACTGTGCAGCACCACATTGTAGAGCCTTTTCTCACTGCAGAGCAGAAGCACAGCAGGTCTGCAGCACCCGCCTCTGCCATACTAATGGTTTTCACACCATCAAGTGCTGAGCCAAGATGCACAAGTAAATCACAGCTATGCTGGAGCAGGGGTCTGGCTCACACCTCAAGTAACTCCTGATCTTTATTGCACCTTTTTTCCAAAGGGCTAGAGTCATATTCTTATTTCCCATTTGTTCCCTATAAAGTCTCCATTCAAAAATGTATTACTGAAGCATTGTCATGGAAACAGGAAAGGCTAAAACTTCACTTTAAAAACAGTCTTGAAGAGTTTTAGGTGTTTTATCTCAGACCACAGTCACATGTTTTCAGGCAGAGCCACAACAGACATCACTGGTGATTAAGGAGAATCTCAAAACTTTTTTTTTTTTTTTTACACAACACATATGGTAACCCTCTTTACACTACAGAAGGGTGGGGAGGATCTTCTGTCTTCCTGCTTCCTTTTCCACATTTGTCCAATATTACCACCTGCTCTTCCCTCCCAATAACTCCTTTGATGGTGCACATCACTTTGCTGCCTTTGCCACTCAGCACCAATTTGTAAGACATTGCAACCACCAGCCACTGGCATCACCTTCCCTATAAAACGATACAACCAGAATAATCACAGGGCTTGCTCTGCAGTGATTATTCCCTTCTCCTGTTCTACCTGACAGCAGAACTGAGGAGAGGTGGTTATTTTATTTATTTGCAACTTTGATCATCAGATCATTGTGTAAATCAAATTTGAAGGGACTTCAGATTGTCTCCAGTCCATCCTCCTGCAGGGTCACCTATGAGGTCAGAATGGGTTACTTGGGGTTTAATTGATCAGTTTTTGATTGTCTCCAAGGACAGAGGCTGTACAACCTCTCCAGGAAACCTGTTTCTTACACCTGACTGTCCTCGTGGTGCAAACAATTGCATTTGACTATGTTCTGATTGGAACATACCTTTAGGCTAAGCAATCCTGTAATAAGCATAAGAAATATAAACTTATTATTTTAATACCATGCAGATGACTTTACCAAATGAGATGCAGCACTGCCTAATGCAGAAAACCACAAAACAGACTGGAGACTTCTTTAATGAACAGGACTTTTGCTAACCTGGTGACTAACTTTGGAGAAGTTACTTCATTTCTTTTTCAGCTTCCTCATTTACACAGTAAGTATAATGAGATTTACTTACTCTGTAGAACCTCTTGATGTTGAGTAAAAAAAGTGATAGAAAAAGATAAGTTTGATAATGATGGCATTAATATTAAGTATTTATTGTTGCTAAGGCAAAATATCTAAATATACATATATATGCACATCTACATCTGTGTGTGTATATACATATGTAGATCCTATAACCATCCCTAACAGTAACTGCCTCTGGATTAACCTCATCCAAGTAGGCAATATCTAAATCCCATAAATGTGCAAGTAAATATATATATATATGAATGTATACATGCATATACATAAAAGCTATATAAAAACTTAATCTGTTCCATGTGTGTGTATGTGTAATGTAATTTTTATCTTTATGCTGTGATGGTCCTAAGAATAAAGTTTCTCACCCATAACACAGAAATTTCCTTATATTCTACATTCCCAGAAAAAAAAAAATTCTACAATTATTTTTTTGTTTCCAAGGCCACAGAAAATACAGAAAGCAAGTAGTTTGATCAGCACTACTCCACCCTCATAAAGGTGTGTGTTGAATAGATCCTTACACTCACCCCATGAAAGACCTTTCTAGGCAGCTATTGTAAAATATCAAGTGAACTAAGCCTTCAGAAGGATGAACACATCAAACTCACAGGAAGTTTTTATTCTATAAGGGGTTAAACCAAGGACAATCTGAAGATAACATCAGCTGCTTTGCAATGGCACAGAAAACATTTGCTTCCCTACAACAAGGTTTCAGGAGGCAGCCAAATGAAGCAGCCAGATTATTAAAAGATGGAACGGAGC
The DNA here is from genome assembly GCA_013401335.1 of Brachypteracias leptosomus. Lineage (NCBI taxonomy): Eukaryota > Metazoa > Chordata > Aves > Coraciiformes > Brachypteraciidae > Brachypteracias > Brachypteracias leptosomus. The sequence continues at coordinate 35,114 of VYZX01005105.1, forward strand.
AGACGAAGCCCTAATTCAAGCAGCAAGACGGAATCACAGTGCAAGATGTTATAAAGGCCATGCTAAGCACTGCTCCCTCACTTAAAAGCATTGCTTTATAAGGTTACCACTGAAAGTGAGCCTGTATATTCTGGCTCCAAGACCTAGTCAAGTACATGGGACAGTTTTCTTGCCAATTTTGCTACACAGAACTCATTATAGAACAGAAATACCCCACCCATAATCAACAAATACTAGACATGCTGTACTATAATAATGATAGATGTTCATGCCGAATTTTCCTTAAAAGCATGCACGGTGCTTTCAAGGACATTTATTTGTATAAAGCTCATAGAGTGATCACATTGCTAACCATTAATTTGCACATGAAATTGGATGCTGCACATCTACCTTTTATCAACCTTTTCCGCAAGAGAGATAAAGAGAATTTTCTGGTATCTAACTGCAATGACAGGGAAAATTTAGTAAGTAATTTATCTATCAGTGTAGACACTGTGTCTGTTATATTATGTGTGTGTGTATAAGAATGTGCTTATTGACCAAAATTACATTTTTCCTTAAAGGTTGTTGCTTCACGTTACAGGGATGATACTCATTTCCCCATTGTCCACACCACCTTTTCTCAGTGCTGAAGGTAAAAGAAAAAAAGCACTATCCTCTGAATTTCTCTTCCAGACTCCCAAACCTGCACACTTCCTAATTGGATGGATTCATGGAAAAAGACAAGTGGCCTCAAGAGGGATGACTGCTGTCAGCTATGAGGAAAGGGATTACAGCCCACTTACAGATCTTCCTCCAGCATTGCTCAAGCAGAAAGGGTCTGTGGAGAGCAGTGACTCACCTTGGGGAAGGTGTGGGAGAAAAGCAGCTCTGATCCTGATCTCCTGTGCTGCCAGCTCTCTTCTTCCTCAGGCCAACACCAAACTCAGCAACATCCCCTCAGCATACCTTCATCATCTGTTTGCTCTTCTCCATCTCAAATAAGAAACACATCTTCATCTTTTATTCTTCATCTGTTTGCTCTTTGCCATCATCAGCCAAGGGGGAACTTATCACTGAGAGAGAACTCAACAAGTGTTCCCAACAAGAAGCTCCTCAACTGGCCCCCACCCGGAACTCTCTTCAAACTGATCAGCTTCTTGTTGCTTCTCACAAACTGGTCAGTTCCTGGTTGATATAGCTCTGGCCTCGCCCACCACCCCAACCACAATCACCTGGGGGAAGTTGGGGCCTCACACAGGTGGGCCAGGTTCTGTCTCTGGGGCCTGAAACCCCTTGGGGAACAAAACACACTGCTGGGTTGGGACTCATCCACAGGCCAACTCCAGTTCAGGGCCACAGCCCAGGCCCCAGCACTTCATCTCCTGAGTAGAGCAGGAGTACAACATGTGGAGAAGGGCCCAAGAACTAGTGCCATAGGTTTGACAATAGTGGGATGAGTGACAGGACCTAAAAAGCTTGTTATTTGGTTCTGAGTGTTCATAACATGATGCTATCAGTCAGATAGCAAAGCACACAACACTAATGCCTATAGGATGTGATATGTGGGTTGAGCCAGGAGAATAACCAAAATGTCACACAGAAAATCTCATTATGAGAGTATGTTCGCAAGAGAAATAGGAAATGGAGCCTGACATTTCCAAAGTGAAGGTGGACACCTAATTAAAATATTTTCATTGCTGTGACCTCTTGGCACCCACAATGTTCCCCATGTCAGTGGGAGCAGCAGGTACTGAGAGCCTGGGAAATTCAAGCCATTTTTATGGAGGTGTTTAAATACGGCTATTTGAAAAGGCTGACACCAGCTTCCATAGGAATTGATTGGTTTGATTAAGTAGACAGATTTCGGACAAGTGAGAACATTTTGATGAATGTTTCCCGTAAGGAACACGGGGACAAAGAGGGAGTTTAAGGGAAGTTGTGAGAGAAACGAAATGGAAGGGGAGAGGAAGGACACCGGGCCCCAGCCAAGCACTAGTTACTGCTTTTAACATGTGCCTGGAACTGTATATATGTGAGTATAAGAGGGAAATGAGCCAGAACAAATAAAATTGCAAGGCAAATGCTAAACATGTTTTTCTTCCCCACCTCATGGGAGAATAAATATTTTATCCTGCTACAGTTCTATTATTTATCTTCTTCATACCACATCCAATTGGGAAGTGAAACTGTTAAGACTTAATGTCAAGGTTTAAGGGAACTGTTTCATTTTGAGTTCAAATGCTTCAGTTTGGCAGGAGAACATCTGCTTCGAATGTTTCAAAGGCTCTTGACATTTACTACACTATGCCCCCAAAAATTCAAGCAACTGAGAGCGTCGCTGTGTACATTGTAAAACTGAACATTCTTTGCAGCGTGAACCTCGTGCGCTGTGTGTCATCCCAGTGCAGAAAATAATGTGCCAGCCTGCACCAAGAATTTTATTTCAACAATGTAGTAATAACACACTTTTTATTAGAGTGATAAAAATATCACTCATTTCTTAGTATAAATAAAGCTGACAGGTTATACAAAAGAGAGGAGGAGAATAGGAAAAAAAATGAAAGAGAAGTTTACAAGAACCACAATCTGCTCTTCAGTATCACCCTACAGCACTTGCTTTGTGTGTCACTATTTGGAGTTCAGAGTTGCCGTTTTTTCTCAGTGAATCAAGTTTTAAAAGGATTAAAAATCATGTCTTTTCATATATCTTATGGGTGTTTCTGAGATTACAAAACAAATAAAAAGAATGGAATTTTCCCATTGTATTAATTTGTTTGTTTGTTGGCTTGCAAGTGACCTTACAACTCAAAAATTCAAAAACTGTAGAAATACATTTTAATTGAATGCTTTATGTAGTAAAAAGCAGCCAAAGACTCTTAGCATTGCAAGAAAGAAATATCTACTTCAAGGCCAAATTTACTGAATTTGCTTAAACTATGTAATTAAAACCATAATGTGAAAATTCTTTGTCTTTAAAGGATAACAAATAAAAGTCACAAGTCAAAATGACAACTGAACCAAACCCCTTCTTCAATGTGACAAAATCAGTGAAAGAACAAAGTCCTCCTCACATTTACATGTCCCACATACACTGGGTGGGTCAATACCAGGTATAGAATTTATTCCATGCTATGAGTATGGAACAACAGAGTAAGGTTGAACAGCATCCGTGGGCTGCTCAGTGGTCTCAGTAAACATCTCATCTATATTCAATAGGGACCATACAAAATAGCAGAATTTCAAGTCCTACTTAATTGCTACTTATCCATCAACCCCACGTGAATGTTCTCAATCCAAACTGACAGTAGATACAAATAATGTAAAAAAAATTCTGGGCTATTCAGCATTTGTAGACAGATCTTCCTTAAAATCACAGAGAGAAGGAAAATATATATATGTGAATACGGTGTTTGGACTTACTACAGTGTGCCCTTTGTGGATCATAAGGCTAATCAATACAAAAACATTAATTGCTAGAAAGATCTTATCTTAACAGCAGGCAGCTCTTCCCTGGCAGGATGGTAGGAGGTCATTGTGGATGGAATGAGAAAGATGCACAGATGTCAGAGGAAAAGGCTTCCATTGCCTACAGAACTGTGACCCACGTTTAATTAGAGTGGCATTGATATATTATCACTCAAGTAAGAGTTGCTTCAAAAAACAGTAAAACATGTATACCTGGCCCAGGCTTCAGTTTTTCAGGAAGAAAAATGAGCCAAAAAGGGCTACGCATAGAAAGTTCAAATCAGTGCTAAATTTGGATTCGCATTATGCAACCAAATAAAATGGGCTATTTTTCATACACTCAGGCAAATGTCACAGCAGGGAAAAAAGATGCTGACCAGGATGTGAATGAAGCCAAGTCACTCTTCCAGAGAACTCTCCAAAAACGACTCGGTAAGAAGGATTCCAGTTTTCAAACACATGCTACCAAAGAAGGTTAAAAAAAAAAAAACTATATTTGTTGATCTAAAGGAAGCTCTCTAGGTTACTATCCTGACAGGATACTTGAAGTATCACAGTGTGACGAATACATCTGTTTCTTCTAGCATTCACACATCGAACATCACGTTGATAATCTTAAAGGTCTCTTCCAACCTGAATGATTCTATGATTCTCTGCACACAGGCTATTTAGATTCTGCTGCCTATACATCAGTTCTGTGAGATGCAGAGATGATACCTGAGGTGGGACAGGGATCATCAGTTACTGACACTGGACAAAAGATGTGTTGCAAATGCTGGGTGTGTAGCACAACTACCATTTGGCAAAATCCCACCAAAGCCCCAGAAAGCAGCATGCTACTTTCCTCATTTTTAGACACCTTGCTCCCCACTCCATAAAAATTTGAGTATGAGATGTACAACAACAGATTCTAATCAAGTGTTAAGTAATAAAGATAAATACAGGGTACTAAATGACCATTCATGTCACTACGGCACAGAATGAACAACAGAAATGGATTTGCATTCAACCTCAGAGGCATTGGTCAGCAATTAATCCCATCTGTACAAAAAAATGGAAAGTATAATCTAAAATAACCTTATATGCCCTAACAAATTTTCAACTTTGGAAAATGCCCAATTCAAGCAAAATTCACAAGAGCCTTTTTTGCTCATTACACAGGTTGTCATTTTGGGTCCATGCCAACCTGTTAAACCCCAGGTACCACATCTAAAAAGGATGGGACATTTTTTCATATACTTAAGCAAACAGCACAGTGAAAATAGAGATGTTGACCAGGTTGTGAATGAAGCTGAGTCATCCTTCCAGAGAACTCTCCAAACACTACCTTGTAAGTCTAACTACCTCAACAACTCCAACATAAACTATGTTCTCTTTGAACTAAGAATCTCAACAACGTATCAGAAGATCAGATCAACTTTCTATAAGAGATGAATATACATCAACTAAGGAGAACGATACAGAAGTAAAACAGCAGCAGCTTGCCACAAGTATTTCTTGGGAGCAAGTACGTATGTTATGGTTACCACAGTAGAAATGTGAATCTCCATTCATTTAGGTCTAAATTTATTTTGTCCTCCTTCCTGTAACTAAAGAACTATAACTGGGAGAAAAGAAATATACTGCAATTACAGAACAAACTGGAGATTAAATACAGAGAACCTGAGCTAGCTTTCAGCTATGTAGTCTAGCTGCCACTACACAGACATTCCCCAGTGCTACAGCAATACCAACAATCAGGATAATTTGTTTTAAAATCTGAAAATCACAAGTATCATGATCCTACAGGCTGAAAGATCAATTTCTTTGGCCTTAGAGACAAGGGTTATTTCCTTGTTGATAAGTATCATTTAACTTTCTGGAGATATTTCTTTCATATTTCTGTTTGTTTATATTGGAACATTTTCAGGTGAATCCATGTGAACAGTTTCTGAGCTTTGCAAATTTCTGATTAATTTAGTTGGACGCTGTGGGACTGGTTTATATTTTAAGAATTCATATTCTGTTTGGAAGAAACTCTGCCTGCTTTGCTTTTAAGAATCACTTCAAAAATAGTTCTTTAGACCTTTACTGAATTCTGATGCATTTTATCTGTCTTAACAAGATAATGAATTTGAATCCCAGCCCATTATCTATGGCTAAAAAAGCACTTAAACATATTCTTAGATCTATTTCTATTCCGTGCAATACTTAAACCAGCGTAGGTCCCATCTCACTGAAAATACTCCATTCTATATCTCATTGTCTTCAGCTAGTATTTATGTGAATCAAATTAAGCATATCCTTAAGTTCATCTGAATAAGCAAGCTGTTCTACATCAAGGTTGAAATGTTACCAGTTTCAAACACTACTTGATTGCAAGAACATTTTCCTTTTTTATCTTGGCACCAGTCCTTATGCCCTTTATATGTGAAGTGACTTAGGAAAAGAGGTCAGAAGTCATTTTCTTGGTCCATAAACTTAAAATTAGTAATTGAAAAAATTGTTTAGTTTATTAAAGGATCACAGCAGCCAAATAGGAAACAGAGGCATCAAAAAAACAATTTGTAGCTCTTGAGAATATCCTCTCACTAGGAGTAGCACTCCTGGAAGTGCTTATACAAGTGCATAAACTAATTCTAGCAAAAGAAGAAGCACGTCTCTCTGACTCAGCTTTTGGTAAATCAAGAAACATACACATGGATAAACTTACCCACATATTAAAAAAACCTCCCAATATTAATGTGGCAGTACACCACAAGTATAAGCATAAGATTATGAATATTGCCATGACTGACACATGGACACGCCAGGACTGACAACACTAACCAGATATCCCATAAATAGGTAAAGGACTTTTGGAGAAGTATGGACTACTTTGGACCAGAGTGGCTTAGGAACCAAGCAGTATCTAAATAAGGCAGCACCAAAGCTCTTCGGTTTAGCAAGAAATTGAACTTGAAAATGTATTTTAAATTTTAAAAATGCTATAAATCATTAATCCAAAATTTAGGCACTATATATTTTTCAATTAACTTCAGAAAGATGTCCGTTCCATGCAA
>VYZX01005119.1:1907-12645 GCA_013401335.1 Brachypteracias leptosomus
TTTATATATTACTATATATTCCATCTAATTTGAGCTCTTCTGGCTGCATTCTGCACCCCGTTACCTCAGCAGATCAAAAAGAGGAAACAAGTAGGAGTAAAGTGAAAACTCCCGCTTATGTTCTGTGCATAACTGGAATTTTGCCATGATTTACTTTTATTAGTAAAATCCTAGATTTTACAGAGAAACTTAAAAGGGTTGTTCATTCTTGGCAAAATGTCCCAAACAGTTCTTTTTGAGGGACTTAGTGTGTGTGTGTGTGTGTGTGNCTCAGTCCACTTAGTATACTGGACAAGTTAAGATTATTATGAAAAAAATACGTTCTACATTAAAATATGAAGATTCTTTAGAGATATAAATACAGAGGATGACTCAGAATTCTGTCCAACTTTTAGGACTTGGTGTTGTAGGCTTAATAGGGTTTTCTTGGTTTTCAAATAGAATTATCTGTATGTAATAGCTTGTTGTCCTTGGTACGCAAGAACACTGGAAGATGAATAGACACATGTTACAAGTGGTTATTGTAGCTGTTGTATATACAGAGATGTGCTGAGGTTTGTAGGTCTTGGGTTCCTTTATAGGGTCAGGAAGTTGCTGCACCAAAGTGACAATGTGTTCTTCTGCCTGTACCTCCTGAACGTTGCCCAATCCTTTTGCCTGGTTATTCCTTGTTCACTGATCCAAGATTCTTATCTAGCATTCCTTTTATCAGGCTCTCTCATGCTTTCCATCCTAGTATTCAATTCTTTGTTTCTATCCTTGTCCAACCAGTTGATCCACCTTCTTTTCAGATGGTTTTTTTTCCCTCAGTAAATCTCAGTGATGGTATTTTTTCCAGCAGCGTCTAGATGCTGTCTTTCCCTTCAGTCATATCAGAGTGGTGAGCAAGCGTGAGCAGGGGACAGGTTGTAAGGGAACATTTTTCTGCATTTGGCTCAAGTAGTTTTCCCCTCTGTGTGGTCTTAATTTCAACAGGTAACACAGAGAGCAGAGAGAACACTTTGTCCAGCCAAGAGTTACACAGTAAAGGGAAGGTCTTGGTTTCTCATTTGTGCTCAAAAATGATCCATCTATGCTGCACACACTACAGCTGCCTCTTGCGTGGCAGTATTTTTGGAGCTTAAATATGCCCAGTGGATTTGTCTGCAGATTTGGATACTAAAATTAAACTTTCTTTTATGTAATAAAAAACCCCAAACAAACAAAAAAACCCCGTAACCACACTGTGCACTATTAATCTGGTCATCTTTCAGTAAAATAGACTTTCCTGTTTGTGGCTGGTTTAAAATAAAATTGGCCTATGAAGAACTCACATTCCTTGCTGAAAGCTATGCAGATACTGGACTTGAGGTTCTATAGCTCTGTTTTTGAAGACAGAAGTGCCTTAAAGTTTTGAGACTTGTGACGCTGGCACCTAATGGGTATTTTGTTCAGCTTCCCACAAAAAAATTAAACATATTAACTCTATGAGAATAATACTGAAAGAAACATTAGTTGGTTTTAAAATATTTAAAGAAGTAAAAGTCTGTAAGGGGGAAAAGAAGTATCATGAGACATCCTTATCTTTACCCTAAACTAGGTAGGATCTTAAGTCTGGTTTGTGGTATTTTGGTACTGTTGGTTTTCAGCTAGTGAGGCTACTGTTGTTTAAAATCTTCAGCAATACCTTGTTCTGACTGTTAACTTAAATTCATTGTATCTCATAGCCTGAGAAAATAAAAGGAGTTTTACATTGTATGTGCTGGTATAGTAGCCCTGTATATCACCACATAGAATAAATTCTGAGGGAGTATACTGTGTATACACCTGAGGGAATCTTTACTGCATACATCCTGTCAGATGGTGTATGACCTTCTACTCTTCATTAATATATCATTTTCTTTGTTTCATATCTACAGCTGAGAAAAATGTAGGTCTCTTCTTTCTTGTTAGCTGCCCTGAAGAGGACTTGTGCCAATTTTGTGTAGCAGATAAAATTCTATATGTACTTTCCAAAATAGTCTGTTTATGAAGGATACATTAATCTAAAATCTTCATGACTCTTAACTGGCATGTGAATGCTTAGCATACTGGTATTAAGAGAGCAGAGAAATAAAGAAGTTGCCCAAACTGCTTATTCTGTTGTGTTAGCAGTTGCTCGGATGGTTTTCTTCTGAGATACTACCAAAATGGTTCATCTGGATTTAATGTGTCTTTCCATAATATCCAGTGTTTTAGGTATTCAGTTATGCTCTTAGAAATATAATAATGCCTTTATGCATTATATTTATATGTATTATATGTTTATAAATCTGAAGAATATTATTATGGTTTTTAATCAGGAAGTGAAGAATATCCTAGAATGACCTCTCTCAAAATACACAGAAAGGAACAAATAAATAAACTAGTAAATACAGAGTAATGGTTTTTTCAAGGGTATGTAGTTTAGTAAGAAACAGTGTAAATAAGACAAATTTTTTCATGATTTTGTAAAATGGAATCCACTAATTAAAGATCTCCTTTGTAAAGCCTGCTAGGATTGATGGCAAAGATCACTGTTTCTTTTAGGAGACTTGTTCCAGGTCTTAAAGACACTGGAATAAATGCATTTGTTTCTTTCTCCTATGATACCCATACCTACAGTAGAATCTCTCACAACTTCTAGCTTAAATATCTTCTAACATCTTCATTATGATGTCATGGCAAGTTGTTATGAGCTATTGTGTTTTGTTAACTGATGATATTGTGAATCTCTAAAGTTAGACTTCCAAACAGAGGATTTTCTTTAAATGTTGATACCATTATAGATTAAAAATAAGTTATAGTTGAATTAATTAGGCTGAAAACTGAACCTGGAATATATTGTGGAGAATGATTTACTTTTTTTGTGTGTGTGTGTGTGTGTGATCACCTTAAACACTTTTTCCTTGCTAGTTCTACTCTTACAAGGTCTGGAACTGCATTTTTTCCAGTACTTTTTTGTGTTGTTGACATAGAACTTGTATCTGCATGACACGTCTCATTATAAGCATTGCCCATTTCAAATGGGAGCAGATTGGGAAGAATTGAGGAATAAATTATATCTTGGCAAGTAGAGAGCTACTTGTGTCAGGTATTGCCTTACTGCTAAAATAGTGCAACTCAAACCTCTGAACTCTATTTCGGTACCACATTTTCTCATACAAGAAGTCCCAGCTCATCTTTACACCCTGTGAACTTTCATTACCTTCTTCCTTCTTTTTCCATGTACTTGAGGGGATAACTCACTGTCTTCAGCCCAGTTTCTTGACTGTATGCCTGTGTGTGTGTCTAGGGGTTCAATTGTTGTTCTGGTTGACTGAATGACTTAAACCTGTCTCATGCTTCAATACAGTGGGGAGCAACAGAGAATAAAACAGAGGATTCTAGTAGAAGTGAGCAGTGGCATAAACTCAGTTTTCTGTTATGCTGCCTCCTGAGAAGGAAAAATCACTATTGCAACTGCTTCCTTGAACCCTGTTAGTCTTTTTGAACTTCGCTGCAGGAAAGGGTTGGGCAAAGAGACTGAAGGCTGATGAAAAATAAATTAATAAGGAGAAATTAAAATGCAGGTTAGAATTTACACATAAGAATAGAAAGGTATTAATAGACAAGTGTTGTAAGGTATCAGGTGCCTAATCCTACTATGGATATGCAACACTTCAGAAACATACCATGCAACTTCCCTTTTCAATACCATCTTCCTTTTTGACAGGATTTGTCATTGTAGTTTGAAAAGAAACTTGTTATTTGGAGTACCATAGTTTTATGTTTTCTTTTGAGCTTTTTCAAGGGGAAGGGATTATTGGAATTTGGCAAACACTTATTTTTTGAGAATTAGGGTGTGTTAAGATATGCCATTTCTAGAAACGTCTAAAATTTTGTTCTTTATCTGTAGTCTTAAAGTACCAGTATAATTTAAAGAGTTATGAACATTACCTACTTTTTAATGGTATGTGCATGAAAGGTGGTATTGGTATTTGGATTCTAATGATCATGTTATTGATAAGGTAACATAGAACTGCAGAAGATTTGACTGAGGTTTCATTCTTTAACATTTTATATTTAATTGTTTCTCATTCTTAGAAGTTGGGCATAGCAGTATGTGGATTTCAACTGATGCTGCAACCTCTGTTCTTGAGCCTCTAAAAGTAGTATGGGCCAAATGCAGTGGATATCCCTCTTACCCAGCTCTGGTAAGTACACAGCTTCTCATCAGTACACTAGTAATACTGTTTCCAGTCTGAAAACACGTGTGTGATCTTAAGGTAATTCAAATACATTCCCATTCAGCTTGAATAAAGGTGGATTATTCTGCCTTCTTCACTATGCGTCCCATTTGTTAAATTATTGCAGTATCAAATGTTGAGTCAATCTCTGCTACTCTACCCATATTTTGAGATGTGCAATACCTGTTGTGATTTAATCCCAGCTGGCAACTAAACCCCCTTCAGCCACTCACTCACTCCCCCATGGTGGGTTGTGGAGAAGAATCTAAAGGGTAGAAGTGAAGAAACTCGTGGTTCAAGATAAAGACAGTTCAGTAAGTAAAGCAAAAATTGCGCACGCAAGCAAAGCAAACCAAGGCATTCATTCACAGCTTCCCATTGGCAGGCAGGTGTTCAGCCAGCTCCGGGAAAGCAGGGCCTCCACCATGTGTGATTGTTACTTAGGAAGACAAACACCATTGTACCAAATGTCCCTCTTTCTCCTTCCCTTAGCTTTTTATTGCTGAGCACAACATCATATGGTGTGGAATATCCCTTTGGTCAGTTGGGTCAGCTGTCCCAGCTGTGACCCCTCCCAGCCTACTCACCGGTGGGGTGGTGTGAGGAGCAGAAAAGTCTTTGTGTAAGCACTTCTCAGTAATTACTAAAACATTCCTGTGTTATCAACACTGTTTTCAGCACAAATCCAAAACATAGCCCTATACTAGCTTCTATGAAGAAAATTAACTCTATCCCAACCAGAACCAGCACACCTGTCTCCGTAGTATTGGTTTCTGTAATATATATATAATTGTTTAAAAGATCAACTGAGTGAACATTTGACAGACATCTTGTTTGTGTTGGAACTCTTAAGATATTTTCTGATGCAAAAGTTCATTAAAGAAACAAAATTTGGTAGAATTGGAATACACTGAATTACTGTTTCAGTTGTGAATGGTGTACTGGAAACCTAAAGCTGTTGTGCCCATGTAATTTTATGAGAAATACACACAGTTCTACTTAAAGCTTGTGGATAAAATATTGTTGGTAGTGTTTGGCTTCAAGTATTTGGGCATATAGAAATAGCTCATACACAATGACTTGATTTATGTAATAGACTGGGCAATCATGACTGGGTTAAAACCTGCAGGTGAGATTCACAGCACTTAAGTGCCCTCAGTGGGTGACTAGAACACTCCTGGGTCAGATGCTGAAAATTTGATGATCTTGATTGTCTCTTGAATGGTGTTAGCACATTAGTGTTAGATTTAAGCTGATTGTGACCAAAAGGCTCCATTTCTATCTGCTCCTTTATGTCAAAACTAGTGTTTCTCTGAGTATGTAGTGAGTTGATTGAGGAATTAAACCTCAATCAAGAGAAAGTTTTCAGATTTCTACAAACTCCCTAGAGTGTTGGCTTTCCGTTGATTTAGTTTCTGTAACCAGTTTACTGTGGATTAGGATTGATGCCAGTATGGATGCTAGGAAAAAAACAAACAGTTTGTAGGGTAGGAGATGGCTGGAAATAATTTGAGTGTAACTGCATGTTCTCCTGAAAACTGAGTCATTAAATTAGACATGCTAGATATTTGAAAGTGACTTCTGATTTATTTTTTCCTGTTTGTTTGGGGTTTTTTTTCCTGCTTGTTTAGAGGTTGTTTTTTCCTCCAGAATTTGAGTGTGCAGCTTGTATTTTGCAGAAACAAACATTTATACTTTAATATAGACTTCTTTAAGGTATCTAAAATTCAAAACCCAGAATTTGAGGCCAGTTAGGACTTTTAGAAATTCTAGTTTAGTTTTCTCATTCTGAAACCTGCTTGTCAGTCTGCAAAGTTACACTAAGTGAAATTCAGATGTGACTTCAAGAGCTACTATATGGGTGAAAAAAGCACTAGAGATGTTTTTTTCAGTTAAATCTGTCACTCTGCCCTCAGTATGCTTATTCAACTTATGTCAAGAAGTTGTGTGTAATACAGAGCCAATTTATATGCAGTGACTGTTTAGCTTATGGTTCTTTTCGCATTAACTTTATTTGTAATACCTCCTTAAAATAGATGATGTCATTTTAAAAACCAGGAACTGTCCTTCTCTTTTATAGATTATTGACCCTAAGATGCCTCGTGTTGCTGGCCATCACAACGGTGTTACTATACCAGTACCACCTCTGGATGTACTGAAAATTGGAGAACAAATGCAGACCAAATCAGATGAGAAACTATTCTTAGTACTATTTTTTGACAATAAAAGGAGTTGGTATGTTATTGAATGTATTGTTTGATGCATTGACTTAAGATTTTAAAAGCCTGTACCTTTAGTCTAAAGGGAAATTGAAACATTATCTTTCCATGGCTATCTTTGCTATGGAAGTATCAACCGTAATACCAAAATCTCATATTTGAGTCTGTTCTTGGACCTTGGAGTCTGTTCAGGACATCGCTGAAAGATGCCTTTTTGTGGTCAACTTAGAAGAAAATGATAGTCTTTTGGTTTGATTTACAAGCTGGTTTCATTTATTGACCCGATAAAATTGCTTCTTTGGCTAAACATACATTTTTAAACGTAATAGTCTTTAGTATTGATCTGTTTTAGCCTTCATCATTCTTTCCAAATGACAACACTTTTTTTTTTTTTACCCCAGTCTGATCAAGTGCATTTTCCTTAAATTTTTAACCTCTACTTAGATGCTTTATTAACACTCTCATTTGAAGTTCTTATCCCTTTCTAAATTTTTTCCCTTTTTCCATTTTTTTAAGTATCAGCAGTATGCTATGTGGTAACTGAAGGGATAATTCACACAATAAAACATTCTTTTCACTTTCCACTAGTTTGGGTTGGTTTTTGTTTGTGTTTTTTTTAATTAATATTAGGGGGGGTGTAGTGTATTTTTGTTTGGTTGGTTTTTTTATTTTATCAGATAGGGAAGCTTTTAATCTACCTCTCTTTCTTCCTTTCATCAAATTATGCATTTCTTTCCTGTGTTCTTCATCCCTCTCCTCTCAGGTTTCCACACAGGTTAAGTTAGCTTTAAATGTTTTTATATCTGAATTTGAATTTTGAATTTGCTTACATTTTCAGATATGATTTTCCTTTTTAGCTGATTATATGTGATGTCCAGAAATGCTGCCATTCTCCTCGCTCTCTCTGTCACAGTACTCTATCACCTAAATAACGTCTACCTGAAATGTAGAACCGATGTTTGCTTTTCTGTTCCCATAGATCAGATGCTGTGACATAACCATGATTCTTTGGCTTGCTCTCTCTGTTCTTCAGTTCTTTTCTCACTTAATTGTTACTTCTTCATGATCTTCATTGTGTTCTGTTGTGCAGGATGCCATGAGATCTTGCATTCTTCTGCCTTTGTTCATGGAAAATATCCAAATTTAAACATTCAATATTCTGTTTCTCTTTTTTTTTTCTCTTAATGGTGTCATGCATGCTGTCCTTAGCCATTTTCTTAGTTATTGCTGTGATTGTTTCTTGATATTGGGAGTCCTCTGCAGCTGAACCCTGTGTGATTTGTTGCCATGTACAGATGGTCCTAAATTTTTGAAGCATTATGCGGGGCTGTCTATAACAGATACTCTGCATAGGTGGACAAGAAAGGCTACTTTTCCAGCCCCATTCTTCTCTATCCCATCCCCCAAGTTTTTTGGTTCTTTGATCCTGATTGTGGTGGCCACTTTGGCAACTCATTACTCTGAACTTTTGTCTCCCTTACTCCTGAATCCATGTCTTATGATTTTCATTCACTTGCAGGGCATATGTCATCTTCAGTCTGTGAAGTCTTCTATCATCTATGTTTTATGTTTCAAATAGTACTGTTTGTTTCTTCTCCTTTGTCACTTGCGTCTGAAGGACTTGACGAGCTTTCTGTTAAAAATACCTTCTTAAAACTTCCTTCTGATCTGTTTTAAAGCTGCCAATGTTTCGACTGCTGCTTATCATGCTGCTATTCTTTACTGGCATGTCTGTATCCTTGTACTGACTTTTTTTTTTTTGCTTGTTTCAGTGTATGTGCTCAGTACAATAAGGTTGTAGTTTAGAGTGCTTTAATAAAAAATAATATTTCAAGAGACAATTTTATTTAAATAAAGAAAAAATCTTTGAATAAAATGTTTTGTATCAAACTTTACTGTCTGATTTGCTATTGGTTTGCCTCCAAACCAACTCCCAGACTGAAGTTTTCAAACAGAAGCATGCCTTCTGCCCTCTCCAGGGATGGCACTGCAGACGACAGTAACATAGCTTAATAGATATTCTTTAGTTTAGCTAATTTTTGTTTTCCTTAGCACCTGTAACTTAAGAAAATAGGAAAGCATTTATGGATATGAAAAAAAAATGTACTTTATACTTTTAAATTAAATATTTAGAATGCTTTTCTTTTGAACTAGAATAATGGGGTGTAGAGCTTTTTTTCATTATTACTCCTCTATACCCAGCATTAAAGATGTTCATAGAGCTTAAAATGGAGAAGTACCATGAATACTGAGCTAGTGGGATTTCATACTGCAGGGTAAAAGCAAACCAAGCATAATTTCCTTGACAGTTTAGCTTTCCCCATAAAGACCAAGCTGAAATGTCTTAAATGTTAAGGCAAAAATTAATCATCTGCAAAGTCCTTCTAGTAATGGAAGTGAAAGAGTAAAGACGGACAATACTGTTTTAAGTCTCTGTGTCAAAAATCTTGATCCACGTTCATTGTTACTTGCTGCTGCCTATTCTTAAACTGAACTGCATCAGGATTTCATGCTAGTTCTTTTTAGTTTATACTTAGTATCAATCGTTAAATAAGTATCATTGCATTGGAGTATATTCTTTGTTTTATGGAAGAGATTTTCTTAATATTTCATGTTCCTAAAATATTTAAGGCAAGTAAGTCCTATCTTAAAAGGAATTTTAACTTTTTATTTAATGATAGGAAATCTGATCCTCTAGAGTAAAACAGTATAGCAGCCCTGACATTTCTAGACAAACTTCTTGATTTTATTCTATATTTAACATACTTATTTTACCCTTTCTTACAGGCAATGGCTTCCCAAATCCAAGATGGTTCCCCTTGGGATAGATGAGACCATAGACAAGTTAAAAATGATGGAAGGACGTAACTCAAGCATACGAAAAGCAGTAAGAATTGCTTTTGATCGTGCTATGAATCACCTGAGTAGAGTCCATGGAGAACCAGTCAGTGACTTCAGTGATATTGACTAACAGAGATTCTACCAAGGCATGAAAAATAAATACCACACAGACTTGAACTCTACTAATGAACCTCTTTGTCTAAAAGAATGTATTGAAGATACAACCCCTTAATTGTTGATTCAGTGGCTGAGTTCTGCAAACTTGAAATAGTGAGCAATTCTTCTAAATCACCATTGCCATATTGATTGATTTTATCGTGTTGTAGTTTGGAGGATTTTCCACTAAATCTGTTAAAATGTCTTGTTCATAGTGTTCATAATTGTACATAAATGTATATTCAACACTTAACTTATTCTGATTTTAGCAGTAGCTCTTTAATTCCTTTTATAATTTTGCTGGGGAGGGAGTTGGTTTTTGTTTCCATGCTTTTTTTTCTTTCTTTCTGAGGTTGTTACCTAAGCACCATCTTCCAGCTTCAGGTGTTTAGTAGATCTTAAAGCCTAACATCAAAATGGCATCAAATACATGTTTGCCTAAATCATATACAATATGGTGCTGCTTGTATCATTTCTTCCTTGGTCTGTAGCTTCTGAAAAAGACTTCTGAATGTTTGTGTAAATCGTTGCTCTTTGCACAAAGTACCACATATTTAAGATTGATGTAAATTTACAATTACAAATATGTATTTTAAGAAAGGAAGTTGCATTATTTTGGAGGGTACTTTGTGAGAAAGACATCAAGAAAAAAATTATACTATGTACATCACTTGCAAATCACCAAAAACACTCCACTGTTGCCCAAAATAACTTAAGATTGTTTTTGTTTTAAACAAACCTGGCTTAAAGCCTGCAAGCACATTATTTCTTTCAAAACCATATCCCATTATTCTCCCATTGGTTTAACTTTGTTGATATGTGTGCCTCCCTGTGTTTTATTTATTGTAGAAAATGTATTAATTTGCTTTATAATGAAAAATAAAATTGACATATATTGATATGCATTTTTATACAGGCACATGAGAAGACAACTTGCTTTGGGAGAAAAGTGTATTGGAAATTGTATAAAATAACTTGATGGTTTGTGTGTAATTTGATTTTTTTGTAACTTGTAATCTTTTGTTTCCAATGAGGGGATTTATGTAACTTTTAATTTAGAACCCTTTGGTAGCAATAGAAACTTTGGATACATTTTTGTATGGTACATGTGATGTATATAGAATTAGTACTTTATTTTTATTTTTAAGAAGTAAAGCATTATGTTTGGGCAGGGGGAAGAAGGAGGGTGGGTTTCCAGAACTGCATTTTTATATTAAAGAGAAAAAAATAAAGTCAAGATATTGATTGTTGTAGCTACTTTATTCCTACCTTCACTGAGATATTGAATTTGTAACA
>VYZX01005123.1:4246-25146 GCA_013401335.1 Brachypteracias leptosomus
ACTTCAAAGCTTGGCCGCCTTGTAAGCATGGCTGTTGGACCAGGCAGCCTCCAGAGACCCCTTCTAGGATGAGTTATTCCCTGACTCTAGAAGAGAGCTGCTGCAAGGCTGCTCTCTTAGAAAAGCATATCACAACAAACAGGGTCTAATCTTAACAGACAACAAATAAAGGGTCACCTTTTAGATGTTTGTTTCTGGGCTTCATATGCCAGTGGGGTATTAAGAAGCACTATTGGATTCAAGACTTGGCCCAGAATTTGTTATTTATGTTGCCAATGTACAAAAACTTTCTTCAGATTTACTGTCTCAAATGGGAGTTATTCCTTCATGGGATGCTACTTCAGAGGAGGAAACACTTTACAGGAAACAGAACATGTAGGTCTTGGGTTTTTTTCCTTGTACTTGTATCACAAAGACTCCCTCTTTATGCTTGCACTGGAATAGAATAGCTCTGAGCTGGGTTCAGGATTTTTGTTTGCTTTTAACATCCCTAAAAGCTTACTAGTGTTAGGAGTAAAAACAAGCAAACAAACAGAAAACCCAAACAGGACTTGAGATTCATGTAACATTTGCATCCAACATCTGCAACCTGACCTCAACAAAACAGAGAATTTATACAGAATTAGTTTGGATTCTAAACAATCAAGTGAAGAGTTGGAAGATACTCTCAAAGCACATACAAATAATACATTGAATAGGCACTGCACTTGAAGATCTTGCTCTAATACCAAGTTCTGCATGAATACCCTGAAGGCTCTTGGTCAAGACATTTTGGGTTTCTTTGCCTCACTTCTCCATAAAAAGGAAGTTGATGCCACCTTTTCGCCATTCTACCTTTTTAAATACACAGGACTGAAAATCCCACGGGAAAGAGTTCTGTCCTATTACAGCATGAACCACAACACAGCCAAGTTATCAAAAACCTGAAAGTATACCTAACACAATGAACAGGAACAGAAACAGAAAGAAAGAAAAAGATCAAGTCATCCCTTCCAAATATATCCCTGATTTTGCTTAATTGAAAAGCTGGCAACTTGTGGACAGCCAAGGCTTTTCTCACATCCTTATGCAGCATTGTCTCTCAGTTAGTTGTGCCATTCAGACTGCCTCCATGAGCACACAAAGATCTCCTTCCTTCAGAGTAGCTTCTTCTACAAGAAACAACAATTCCCACCTCTCACTGAGAGCTAGATCTAGAAGCACAAACCCATAGTATCTGTGTGAGGAACCTGATGGAATCCATGCTGGTGGTATTAAGAGCAGAAAAGTGACGTATGAGGATAGTTCATGGCCTTTTGTGGAGCTACATCATCAGTTTGTCCCATTACAGTTTGCATAGATCTGCAGAGCTGGCTTTAGATTATTATGTCGCAAGATATCACACCCAGGTAACATCTTGCAGAGTGTAAATGTAGGCATTTAAATAAACATGAAGGATAGAGCAGGCATATTATGGAAGGGAAGTTTTCTTGATTCTGGTTTGGTTTCTAGCTTTGTTCTTGAGAACATTCATACTCAGGCCTTCAGGTGAAGAGGTTCCCCCATCTCCCCTCAAAGCAAGTCTTCTCCTTGCCTTTGTCTGTACCTTCCTAGACATTTTATAATCCAAACTCTGACACACACTATCTGGGAGCATTTGCCACAGAAAAGGCCTGCCTGCCAATGTGTCCTAACCTAAGAGGACAAATCCTCCATTGTTGCTCAAGCACCATATGTCCATACAATAAAATCAGTCTTCTGTACTCAAGGTTACATTTGTTTATGATTACAATGTTTATTTCTTGCTCTAAGACTACAACTGTACATGCTCTTTCTTCAGTTAAAATAGATTTTTCCACCCCCACCCTGTTAATTCTTTTCCTGTCCCCCACCCACTTCTCAGCATGTAGCCAGAGGAGGAAAATTCTTGTGCATATGTAAAATAATATCATGTTTCTTTTTTAGAAGTATTAATAATTGGGTTATAACAGCATGCCTGTGGTGACATCTAAATACAAAAATGTATTTTTAAGTACTTGTTTTACTTTAAGTAAAGCCAATGTGAACAGCTGTATAATTTTTGTTAGGCTGGGATGCTACTGAAAGCACCAAAAAGATCAGGAGAGACTTAGGCTTCATCCGAGTTTCTCCCACTTGCCCCATAATTCTGCAGCAAATCTCTTTTCCTGCTTATGGCTTCCAACCTAAGACAGAAAATACCATGGGGTACTTTTTCCAAAGTGCTCTGAATCACAAGGATGGATTAAATTAAATATGTTATCAACGCAGATTAAGATGTCTATAGTACTCCGAAGTTTGCAGCCTGCTGGCCTTTCCACTTAAAGACCTCTGTATGGGAGAACAACACTGCTTTCAAGTTGCCATCACGGAAGAGTCTTTTTACAATTTGGTGGCACCCACCACAGCCCTGCAGACAGGCACACCAGGAGAAGCTGCAGAAATCTTCCTCCATGGGCTACTCTGCCCAGTGCTCAGACCTGCTCCTCTCCTTGGGCTCACTCTCCACCGAGAGAATGTGGCTGCAATCTCACTGCTTACTACCCATCTTTTCCCCTTATATACACAATGCTGTAATACAAAAGGAGGTAAATCACCCCCCTCAGTGCTTGTAACAGTTAATCCTGTGAGAAGTGCTCTTTAGCGCCATCAGCTGCTCTAGAAAGGATGCAGGATGCAGTACTGTCAACACCTGTACAAGTGAAAATCTACCCTCCATTAGGCTCTTGCCAGAGCACCAATAAAATGTTTTCTGCAGTTTCCCATGGGAGTGATAAGTCTCACCCCCCTGGAGTGGTTTTTGATAAAAGTTTCACTGGGGTTGGGATGAATGAAGGTAGCCACCAGGTTCCACCCACTCTCACGATATATACTTTGTCTAGTGTGCCATAGAGCAATACAACGTACCTAAAATAAATATTTGGCTAGTTAAGTAATTATGCTGAAAGGTTCCCGTATCTTTATTATACCAGAAAGAAATGCATAGATCACCCAATGCTGTATCTCTGAAGAAATTTCCTCTAACCAGGGCACTGGGAAATGATTTTCAATTTGCAAGTTTGAGTAAAGGGGAGGAAGGAAAGGTGGTAAAGTATAGTGGTCTCTTTTTAAAAAAAAAAAAGAAAAACACATGACAAGACTAAAAAAACCCCACAAAAAACCCCCCAAAACCAAGCTGATGCTACAAAGATCTCTAACAAGTCAAATGCAGCTGCATATAAAAAGGCAGGTGCACTGCAGCTCTGAGGAAGATTTTAATAAAGATAATATCTTTACTAGAAAGGAACAAAGTTCATCATTTCCTGTAAAAGATGCCCATACAACACCAGTTCAATTTAAATAATCGTAGATAAATATTGACTATTTGTGGAACAGCCTTCATTCCTGAACTCTGCACATGATGTACTCATGTAACACAAGACTGTGCCACACCAGCAGTCAGACACAAGTCTTTATGTAGAAGCAGGATAAAATTGAGTCCTCATCTGCCTTGGCTTTTTCTGCCTCCATTTATAAGGAAAAGTTGAATCAGTTTAAAAGAAAGACACTACTCTGTGGTTAATTTGCTTAGTTATAGGTAAGAAAATACTCAGCAGCTACCTTTCTATTTTTCCTGCCTATCTCTTGATATAAAACTTATTGATTAATGAGGTAGGGCAGGCAGAAACAAAAGACAACACAGAAACACTGAAGACTGATCCAAAGAACTCAAATACTTTGTGAGTAATAAAATATCCAACGTTTGCTTTTAGAAATATTAATATCCTGAGTGGCTAAAGAACTGTGACTTACACAGATGTCATTAATTCGCACCACCCTGTCTGATGACTTTGCATGATCATGCAGTTAAATTCATATCTAGAAAGACAAGAACCTAGAGACATAAGAAGGAATATGAATCTAGACTTACAATAGGTTGCAATATGAAACCTTTCTGCACTAGGAAATAAAACAAGCATGGCACACTAAGCATGGCTTGTCTAGTTCCTAGTCACCAACAACATGACCTATACTTGATGTTGTCTCATTCCTATATCTTAATTCTCCAGCCTAGGTTTCTTATTTTTAGATGTCATTGCCTTCCCTGTTGTCTCCTGTTCTGATTTTCAAAACTATCTTTGAAATTAGTGCTTCTCTAAGATTGATTTTCATTAGTCATTTATTATCTAAATATAGGCTACTTCTGCTGCTTTTTTTCTTCTACACTGTCATTTATTTACCATCTCATGAGCAGTCTTAAGCCATCTTATCCTTTATGCCCTGTTGTTTTCCTTGTACAGGATCACAGTTTCCATACTGGATCATTCTGCCTTGTGTTATTTTTCATGATGAGGCAAACTGACAGTCAAAAATTTAGCTAGTTTTGAGTTAGTCAAATTTAATCTTCTCTTTGCATTTCTAAGGGTTGTTTTTTTATTTTTTAATTCAATACACTTTTGGGCTCCAGCACTATACAAATCATTTAAATAACTGTATAATACACATTTATTAATCTAATAACTGAAGAAACCCTGCTTCTAGAGGAAACTATGTCAGAGCTACATACAGGATTTCTGTCAGGATTTGTTCTGTTGCAGAGATCCGGAGATTACATGACTTGGTCAAAGAACATGAATACTAGCCTCTAATTTTTCAGGTCAATGCTGGGCAAAGTTAACTATAAGGAAGCAGTATTCTAACACACTCTTTTGAACCACCAGATATTTGGGCAATAGTCCATGTTGTTAGTATTGTGTCTGGTCAGAAGTGTAAAAAGAACATGATTTTGTAGCTACTAGTGAAAGAGTGAAAAGAGCAAACTGCAGTCTTGCTTATACTTTATTTTAAAATAGAGAGCTTCAATGGAATTAGTGCAACAGAATGGTAAATAAAGTGACCAAATGCACACAAACTAAGAACAGGCATACAGGTAGCAGGAAATATCAATTCAAGCATCAAGTCAGAGCACATAAGCAGAGAAGTGGGGTCAGAGGTATTTTGCAGTCCATTTATTCATTAACTGCACTGTCCTTAAATGATAGAAATATAGGGAAAAGATGGGTACAAATAATTGGAGATGAAAAGCATGGCTTTGTTTTGAATAGAACTGAGATTCTCTTCCTCTGCTGAATTTCGAATCATTCATACAACCATATTCAGATTCATGGTTAAACAGCTAGGACCATGACGAGATCTATTGACCACTGTTCCCAAAACATAGCCTTTTTGTAAGTATGTGCAGTACATCAAAGTTGTGGACAGGAAAATGGTGCCATTGAAGAGGACTTCAACATAAAGATTGTTCTTATATAAAACCAGGGAATAATTAGTTTGAAAAGCTAGATGAAAAAAGTCCTTTAGTTTTCTAACATGATCTAAGGGGCACCCTCCAACCCTCATTAGACCACACTCAGGGGCATGTAACTGCAGGCCATTTACAAAATCACTGAGTCAGGAGTTTCATTAGAAAAGAAACAACATTGAAACTGAAAATAATTAGTTTATGGAATTAATTCAAAATTTTCCAACTTTCTTTACTGTGGAAAAAAATTGTATGAGAATGCATTAACGTGAATATGAGATTCCTCACCTTGTCTTTTCTGTGCAGATAATACACAATTTTTGTTTTACAATTTGGAAAGACTCGGATCATTTACATGCAGTACACTGTCAGGAGGAGCTGAGGATGCCCTTAAGATGGAAGTTTCTTGGCACAAAGTAAGAGTCCTTGTCTTAGTTTATACCACTCCAGCCAAGAACTGAAGTAAACATCTCAAGATACTAAATATCTAATGTTCCTAATAACAGCATTAAGAATCCGGAACTATGAGTAAACAGTCTGATTACTGGCGATTTTGCTGAGATTAAAAAAAAAAACAAAAAAAAAAGACATTTGAAGTTTCATATTAAGATATCTCAAATCACACAGTAGTCAGTTGCTCTACTTACCTTCCTGTTATAATTAATAAATTCAGAACTATTTTGAGGTTTCAGAACATTCAACAGTTTTCATTACTAACACAGCTAGTAATTACGAAACAATTACAAAAGCACATAACAGCATAAAAAAGAAAAAGTAACTATTCCTGGCAGTTTCAGAGCCACAATTTTAATGTTTACACTCTGTTCCTTGAACACTCGCATATTTGATATGTCTTTTTGGGAATTTATCGAGCTGATAGATTGTTACTTTCTGATGTTGAAACAAATGATTATTTTCTACATATTGATGTACTGTTGCCACATAGGTCTTGCTAACATCTTAAACAACATAGTACATATTAAAACAGCATTTGCAGTGTTAGTTAATTAAAATGACTTTCTGAAGTTCAGAGAACTGCAAAAAGACTGATCTATGGTAATGATTTCCACAAAATTGTCTTGTGCATAACAGAAAGGAGAAATCAGTAGATACTAAATGGAAGAACAGCCAAGCTGAGCTCACTGTAAATCAGTCCTCTGACTTCAGGCCAACTATTTCAGATCTGTACTCCACACAGCTGAGTACCTGGGAATGATAAAATACAGGAACTAAGCAAATCTTGCCTGAAGGACTTGCTCTTAATTTGAAAACGTGTATTTTAGCACATACAGGTATGACTAGCTTAGATTACTTCCTCTCACAGAATAAAATACACCTTTCACTCATGTACCCATCATATTTTTTCAGATACCAAGAAGAGAAGAGTTGAGAGGAGATCAGTCCAGCTGTTACAAATAATTATGGAACAGTGCACTCCCAAAGTTCAAAACCCTTGGATTAAATTTCAAAGGTAGGTACTGAAACTATTTGCAATATATATTCATAAATGGATGAAAAAATGAAAGTTTTCCTTTCACTTGTCAACATCCTTGTGCTTCAGAGATGTAACCTCAGTCCACACATTTGAGACAACATTAGAGGTCCTATGTGGGTACTAAACAGAGGAAAAAAGTAATTGCTTACTTAATTTCACTGATATTAACAGTAACTCTCAAAGGATAAACTGAGCCTCCATTTCAACTATATTCCATCCAGATGGGAAATAAACCAAACTCTTCTTACTGTTTAAATAGCCTTTTCTATGGAATACATTACACGCAATTCATGCATCTGCATGAGCCAAAACAGGTGTTTCTGGTAGAACACAGGAGAGCTCCTACCATTGGCAATTCAAGCGCAGATGTAAATGATCAAATAAAAATTTGATCAATCTATTCTAAAGGTGTTAATATTTTTCTCAAATAGGACATTTTTTTCCTTCTTTCTGCTTCAGTATAAGCAGGCTCAATATAATTTTTTACATCTTAGTAGAAATTCTAACTATGCTTTCTCCAACCTCCTAAGCTATCAAACACATTGGGCCTGTTTCAGTTAACTACTCGCCTAGTAATTTTATGTCCCCATATTGCAAAAACAGGTTTGCTTTGCAAAAATTTAATCATAGCAGAGTTGCCCACAAAACTACACCCACCATGCTCTACTCCATATTCCCACGCTTTTTAATATTTGTCATATTTAATCTTTTAATGCAGTCCTAATGAGAGCATATTGAAACACCACAGAACCAGGCTCGTAAGAATGTGGTCTTGAAATAAAATGTGGAACAGAAGGAGCATTGTATTACAGCCTCTGTTAATGTTTTAATGGTTGAGAGACTTCCAACATGTTGGCAGTGTCAGGACAAACCAATTTAATAAATTATTAACACTAATCAAACATTTTTATGATGGTAGTCAAAACTTCCTTGGCTGTTAAGGTTAATTCTGTTGAAGTTTGACAAAGATGTTACTGTTTGATGGAAGACACGTTTAAAACTACAGCCTCCTTCAAATCAAAACCTCGCACTGTGCTGAGAAGAAATGGTTAAGTGACATGTTTCAAAGTACATAAAGAAACAGTGAAGGCAGGGCTACAGCCTCCATCTGCAGTGCAAGAGCTGATGAATGGCAGTGAAACGTAAATTGATTACAGCATATATAATATGCCTGCCACTACTTGGGAAAGGATAGAGAGAGACTGTTATTGGGAAGAGATAAAGCTCAGGCTGTAGAGGGGAGAGCGCTAAATCAATATACAAAGAAAATCCAGGAATTCCAGGCACTTGACAAGAGGAATAGAGAAGAAAATAAAGAATCCTGCCAGTTTTGATGCATTAAACGTTGGAGAAAAGGTATTTTAAGACATCCTTTCATTCAAAAGGCACCTAACAATAACACCACCAGACAACGCCACATTCTCCCTCCAACTCCTCTAGCCCTGCCAGATAGTTGAAATCCAGCACAGCAGAAGCTAATGAGGGGTATGGATTAACAATACAAAGTTTCTCAGGCCTTTCTGAGGCCTCCCCTGGGGCACTCACAGTCCATACATCATCAATCTACTGCAAATTGATGTAGTCAGCCTGTGACAAGGGTCAGGTTTCCAGGACCAGCTACAAGGCATGATCTAGTCATTTTGAGTTATCAAGACAAAGCTCTGTTCTGCTGAGCTCTGGCCATATAAAATCCACAGTTCCCCAGGCTTTCAGTGAGCTGAAACCAAACCATAGAGCCCCCTCTGTTCTCCTCTACACCCACTGAGAAACCAGCTCACCTTTCTGAAGCGACACTGTTATTATTTTGCACTTTCTTACAGATGTTGCCATATCAGAAACTTAAGGTTCAGAAATAAGAATAATATTTACTAACCCATCAGTTCACTATTAGTAATAATTAATATTCTTATTTGTTGTATGTTGTTTCAATCACATGAAAATAGTAACAAGAAAAAATATACATATTTTTAGTATGTAAGAGCAATGAAGAAGTGAAAGAAGTGCTTGCCGATGCAGGTTTCTAAATAAGAAGCAAGTTTTATTGGAATAGCAAAACCTTTCATTTGCCCACAATATTTTTCCTGAATAATCACCTGAGATTCTGCATTTATCCAACAACTCATGTACCACAGCTTTTCTAAATAGTCTGTGGATTAGCTTGATACATGAATGTTTGTGCTGATGTCCCCTTAGCTTAGTTGAAATCTACGAATTTGCACACCAGCTTGGTGGCAAGCGTGCCTTGGCTCACAGCACTGCAGCCTTGCCAGCTGCACCAAAATGAATCCATTCAGATGGGAAGAGACACAAGGAACCGAGTATACAACACATTGCAAAAAAGAAGCAAGATGCTCTATCAATAAGAGATGTGCAGTCCAAACAAAAGTAAATTTAAATCACTAGAAAGGCCTCAATTAGTTTCAATGGTATCGGTGACATCCACACTTCTGCAGAAACTGCAGGAGGTAAGATTTAGATAATATCTATAGGTTTATTCCCACCTAAACTTACAAGTAATAGTTCTTCCTGAAGGTAACTTTATCTGCTCAGAAGGATGAAAAAATCTCAAACTGCCATTTAGAAAAAATATTGGACTATTGGATTCCAGTTACCTAAAATATGGCAAATTTCTGAGGAATCCATTATACTCAAGTTGGCTTTAGATATTCACAACTACCTGTGGTCCAACACAGGTGTGAACTAAAGGTATAAACCAGGCTTTTTTATTCATGAAGAAACTTAAAAGAAATTCAGTGTATTTGTTACTTACAACATTTCTATGACCATATCCAATTAACGTATTTTAGAATGTGTATGGCCAAAAAAGTATCCTTGCAAACATTACTTAGGCATTTAGTAACAAAATGCAAATTCTCAATTTCATTTTGTGTTTTGTCCACTCCAAACGGACAACAAGCTTTGAAAAGCAGGCAAGAGAACTGAGAAGCCACTTCTGGTATGAACATCTGATGAACATTTGCTCATATTTATTCATGCAAGCATTCTGGAATTTCTCTGTCATGGACGATCTTCCAAACACGTCATGCATATGAATGTGCACAAAAAGCAAATTAAAAGATGCACTAGTACCTTTGAAGTAACTTTGTGGCTTTTATCTGATGGATGCTTGCAAACACTTTATTTCATTATTCAGTCAAGTTTTTTACAGCATGGGGGGAGGAGGGGGAGGAAATCTCTAAATTGCCAGGCAACCTCAGTTCTCATTTTCCACTAGCCCCTTTGGGGCAATGATGTGCCTTGAATAAGTTTCTAAAGCATATCTACATGTATGCTTTCAAAAATTAGGTTTGTACTCAAGAAGTTTCCGTGATCTCTCACGATGAGTTTCTGCCACTGGACTAGCCAGTGATGCCATGTTCTTCTCTTTATTACGCTAATGAACTCTTACATCGCTTGGGATGTAACAAAGACTGTGATACTTTTGCAAAAGTTTGCAAGGGACTGTAAGGGAATACTTGGGAGAACTGTATCCTACCATTACATACACCTTTTTCAAAAACCAATACTTAAGGCTTTTGAGGTTCCCTAAGAGGCATGCTCTTTAACCTACATTTATTTATTTAATTTTTTTACATATGTTTGTCTGGGTGGGCATGTGCATGTTCACCTTTAAGTGCCTATGTAGCACTTTAGGCACATATTCCATCAGTTAAAAGCAAAGACTCAATTCAAGCTGATATGAATGGAAGTTCAGACAGAAAATGATTGCAGCTGTCTAAGTATATGGCCACTTGTAAGTGCTTTTACCTAACAATTTTGCACATGAATTCATATTATTATAGCTGACTACTATTAGTGATATTATATGGAGCAGATGTTTTTAGAACAGCTGATAATAAAAAAATGAACATATATTTTGGAAGCAAGCATCAGCATTTTGTAGAAATATAGGTTCGCCTGAAGTGATCTGTAAGTTTGAGTTCTATGTATTTTTCAGTTGTTAAAAACCAGGAGGAGGAACAAGCTTTCCCTTCAGTGGAAGTATATGCAAAGATATGCTTGTGATTAAAAAAAGAGACCCTTTAGAAATTGCTTACTGAAATCATGCTAGTTATCCATCTAAGTACTTGACTACGTGTATCATTAAGATACACCAGGGGAAAGAAGCACGCAGGTGCATTTCAGTTTTGAGTGCAACCAATGGCCTGTTCACTTCTGCCTGTACACCAAAGCCCACGGAAAATACGTCCCCTGAATGAGCTCTGCACTGCTGACCTCCATTTAAAATCTCCGCCACCACTGCTGAGTGTGCTTGCTAGCTTTGATCAGTAGTGAAGGATTGAGGCTAAAATCCTGATTCACAGCTGGAGGAAATTTAAATCATTATCCAGACATGAAATTTTACCTAATATTTTACCTCACCTAGATTATTTGCCTCCACTCCTCCCGTCAACCACAGCAACCCCTCCTACACTACTATGCCCTACAAGGGTGGGAAATCTTTCAGTGGCTATTCCCTTTGAGGAAAACTGCTAAAAATCCAGCCTCCAACCCAAAACTAGGTTGCTCTCATGCAGGCCAAAGGCTGGCTCTGATCTGACTTTCTACATCTACAGAATTGTTACTGCTCTTTTCTTCCTATGCTAAAACCTAAAACCAAATGCTGCTCAGTGTAAGTCAGCTTTTTGAGCAATCAGAGTGGTTTGCCCATGCAGCACACTGGAGAGAAGCTTCTAACACTGTTGAAAGTTCACCATTCTTCTCAGAGAACAATACTGCTCCTCTTCCCACTTTAAAGGCTCCTGTCCTTCTTCCCTTCTCTTCCCACGTATCTTTATTTGGCTCCTTTTCCAAGGGCAGACAAGATCTCCATGTAATTCTCTGAAACTCTTGCTTTCAGAGAACAAAATATACTTTTCACCATCTAAGATAACTGATGCACTCTGCTGGCTTCAAACCTTAAAAATACCTCTCTGCTGAAGCAGCTGTTGAATAATTTATGTTTCTTAGAACTGAGCTGAGTATATGTACATTTTTGCGTTGATATATACAGTATAGGTTTTTTTCTTCCTTTCCATTGCCACCTTGTTTTTCACTTAAAATTTCAATGTAGGAAACTCTGAAGACTTCAGAGTCTGGGAAAATTACTTGGGCTTGGGGAGTTGAGAGAGAAAGGGCATGCAATTTGTTTGTGAGTTGTTTTTTTAATGAAAGGAAAAAATCCTGAACAGCTTGCAATTAGCAGCTCCAAAAAGTTATAGTTTCTTCAATGGCACATAGCATGCCAAGTGAACCTACAAGAGATTCCTGAGCTTAACATGTCTGGAGCTGGATACAGTCCCTCTAAATCAAAGCACAGCTCACATTAACAGTTGCAGCATGTTAGTGGCTGGATGGTTGCTTTATGAAGAATTATAAAGTGACACAGCAGTCTGGTTGAAAAAAACCACACACCACACTTTGATGTTTTTAACCACTAACTTCAAGAGGACCAACAGAGACCTTCTTGTTTTTATTGCAGCCTCTCTATCGTCCCTCCCCCTGCTCCCTCCCTCCTCTCCCACTGTTAGATGGGGGGCTGTTATCTTTCAGTCACTTTGTAAGCTTGACTTGTTTACAGACTGAATGTCTCTGTTTATAGGCCTATATCAGAGAACAAACAGGGCAAGTGTGACTTCCTAGGATCTGAAATGTGATGCTTTTTCCTCTTGGGCAAGCAGGAGTGGCAAGGGAGTGGGGGGAGGAAGGAGAGAAGAGAAATTCTGTAATTGTCCTTCTCCTTGTCCCTCTTCTTCCCTCCAGGTTTAAACATACACACCTGTATGGTACGAAGGTATTTTAAATTAACCAGTTGCCTCAAGGTTAGCTTACCAAAACTCCATCAAAATACACAGCAATTGTCTCAGTGAAAACTACGTCCAATTCAGAATCTCATCCAGTAACAGTAAAAACAATGCTAAATAAAGATTTCTCTTAAATTATTTTTAAAGTTTTATATTACAAATCCATTTAGATGTTAATTTGGGGAACCTTAAAAGCTTATATCACATTTTACAGGGGACATTTAAAGGGTGTCAACAGGGTAATTATAAGCATCCACACTGTAACAATGAAATTTTAGAAACCATTAATGGCATGAGTTTGGACATTCCTTCTTATCTTGAATAATATTTTACCTCAGACATAACCCCAGTCCAGTGAATAAGAATAGTCCTTAATTAGGTACTCAAATTACATGAGAGACAGTTTGTTTACATTGTTAATGGCAGATTTCTTTCCAGTTCTCCATAACATTCAGGTTATAAACAGTCAGAGGAGGTATGGTTTTGTACTTACTACACTTGCTTTTACACTGGTATTTTTATTTTAATTGTAGGATTCATTTTTATAGGGTTCTGGTTTCAAAACACTTGCTTTTGCACAAGCACAGACTTGGGAGCACAAGGGGTTTTTAAGGAGGGTACAAAGAAGGCATATCACATTTGCTCTTTACAGTACTTTATAGTGAGACACTCAGACACAGCCCAGTTATGCTGATGATCAGCAGCAGTGCCCAGTCACCACTGAGTCCTCCCATCTACTGAGACTTGTTTGCTCCTTGTTCCTCACTGCTGTCTCTGAGACAGACCTGGCCAGGTCTGCATTGTGGCTCTCCAACCTGCTCAGCAGCACTCCAGCAGAACAGCAAGCTCCTGTTCTTCCACGGATAGCAGTGTATCTCCCTGATTCTTACAAACACATCATGTGACTCTGCAGACCACAGACAGAAACAAACGCTGCCTGCACACACCTCTGCTGTGCAAAGAGACAGCCAGCCACCCGGTAGGAGCTGTGGCAGTTCAAATGGCTGAACTTTTGAAATAAAAGTGAGAATTTGGTCTCTGTTGGAATTTGTGTGCAACTTAATTAAACACAGCACCCAAACCTGTTACCTAAATGTGCCCTGTTGCCATTCTGCTTGCTGCTAACAGCAAAGTTATTCCTAGCCCGAATGCATCGAAAGATACTGGCCTTTCAGTTTTCTCCCACAGCAGCAGATTTCTCCTGCAGAGAACCCCGTATCCTTCCACAGACAGCCAGACCCACCAATTTGCTGTGCCATCCTTCCACTTTCAGGCTCTGCCTCACAGGAGGCATGGGCTTGTGCCCTTGTCAGGCATTTCACACCGATGGGGCTTTCTCAGTGCAAACTGCAGAGCGCACTGTGTGAGATGTGGGCTTCTCCCTTTGCGGTCTCCTTACTTCTGAAGTGAGACCTGCAAGCTCAGTACACACTACTCCTGCCAAAAAGCAAGCAGCGAGGTAAGGAGACAAACCAACCCTTCACAGAGCGCCAAAGCCTCCCAGCACAGCTCATCATAAAGGGGAGGCAGAGATTTGTGGCTGTTCTGTTTTGTTTTAAACTAAACTGTTTGGGCCATCCATACGCCTTCTAGTTTTTGGTCTCATCTGAGGAAAACAGAGGAAATTAAACTATATGAGGAGAACGTGGGTTTTAATCATAACCACTTTTTCCCCTAGAGACCAAAAGCATATGCTTGAATTAATGGACTCTTTCCATTAATCATAAAGGGCCCAGGATGGATGCAAGAGAAGTTAGGTTTTCCTCATCGCGCATAAGCTTCCTCCAGCTCTCTTCAGCAGTTTCATGTGGGGATGATGAAGCCATTTAGCCTAACAAAAGACCTGGTTTGAATCCTGGACCTGAATTCACATGCACATTAATTTCTGTTTTGGCATTCAGATATGATTAACTCTTCTTCTGTCCATTTTTACATGCTTCTCCTTTAATACGGCTGAAAAAAACCCACTTTAATGCTCAGTTTTAAGTACAGAAGTGGGGCTAAATTTGAAACACATGCCTCTCTTCAACATGGCCTGCTGGGAGCTGTAGATGACTCTCTCCTCCCTATATCAATATTGTCAGATCCCACTCCTTCATGTATAACTCTGTCTGCACTAAAGGCACCAAATTTTATGTTATTGTGTCTAAGTGTTTTCTGCATAGTAGAATCAATGTGACAGGAGACTTAGCCCTTTTTGCAGCTCTGATCTTTACCATGGAAGTCTGTGGTAAATCAGACACTTAACATTTTTCTGCCATGTCATTTTTTTCTGCATGTGAAGCCTTCACAGCCCTGCATAGCTGTAAAAGAGATGGTCATGTGCTATTCCTTACAGGTATAAGTATAATCAAGATTCAACTTGAAGATATGAGATTTAGA
Source organism: Brachypteracias leptosomus (assembly GCA_013401335.1). Classification (NCBI taxonomy): domain Eukaryota; kingdom Metazoa; phylum Chordata; class Aves; order Coraciiformes; family Brachypteraciidae; genus Brachypteracias; species Brachypteracias leptosomus. The sequence continues at coordinate 19,206 of VYZX01005123.1, forward strand.
CACATTCAAAAAGTGCATGAAGATACCTATCTGATTTCAGAATTAAGAGAATGTGTATTTTAATTCCTCATCCTCAAAATAGGTGGTATTCAATCAGCATTAATCCTGTAGCTAATAGGAGCTCAAGGCATCTCACAGATGGATAAGAAAATTCATATTCAAACCTTCATCTTTTCCACTCAATCTGAAAAATTCTAGCTGGATTACCTTTCCACATGAATTATCACACCCTAGTCCCTGTGGGAATTATTGCCTCTCCAAAAGTACTAAGATGCAGATATAAGTATCAGTATCCACTGAAGAACAAGAGAAGTCTCAGAGCTGATAGATCTCACACAGGGTAAATGTGTATGACTTAGGGTTGTGTTTGAGCTGGGTGAGCAGGGTGACTGAACATGGGTTTCCTGAATTCTGCTCCTGTTAATACCATAAAATGTGAGGTTTTTCCCCCCCCTCTTCAGACCTACTTCTGTATGCCTGAGCGGTATGCACCACAAACTAGGACTTGTGGGCATTTATGTTTCTAGAGCATATAATTATGTCACAAAAAGTATATATTTTTAATTGTATGATTTCCTGAGCTACTTTGCCCTGTAAAATCCAGCACAAACAGAGAGAATCTAGGACTTGAGAGTTTTTTCCCCTGAGAGCTCAGGTGCCAGCTGTTATTTGTGTTCCTTTGTGTACATCTATGGTGATATTCAAGATCACAGAGAGAATCAATGCTTTAACTCCACCAGTGGGAAACAGCTGACATGGCATCAGGACTGCAGGTTCCTTCCCAAAGAATGCCACTTACCCTGTCCCAAGACCTTTATGGACGTACTATGCCTTGCAAGAATGATTTGTTCCGACATCTCATGGGCCGAAGCCATATGAGCTCTAGGAGAAGGACTCCCCTCCCCACCCAACTACAGCTCTGTACAGTGCCTGGGACTCCACGGCTCTATTACAATGCAAGCACTAATTAACAGCCCAGGCAGGCTTTGTGCAACGGTTGCCAAGCCAAGTTCTTTGCCTTGCGCTGAATCACTTGCCCTGCTTAGCTTTTTAAATTCATCATTTACTGCAATGGACTAAGTTATATCGTAGAAATTTTAGAGGTGTGATTCCTTTCCACAAGTCACTTTCTAACAATAACAAGTCATCATATGCTTGTTCCTGTGCTCTGATAAGCTTTGAATTTTAATAAATGATTAACCTTATTTAGAACTAACTTAACACTGCCTTAACTGCATCTTTCCATGAAGTGTCACTTTGACATCCTCTGTTGTGTACATTCACTGCAACTTTCACACGCTGTAAATTAAGAACATTTACACATGCAATTAGTGTTAAATAAATGCCTGAAGAACTCCTTGGGGATTAAGCAATTAGATGGCACCATGGAGTACCCTTTGTACTTAACTCTTATGAAGAAAATCATCTACCCGTTTTGCCCAAATTGTGTACAGTGGTAACCATTGTGCTAGGAGGAAATGCTCGGCCAAATTGTGAAATGCAGCCTTGAGTTCATACGCATTGTCTTCTCCTCAGCTCTCCCATCCCTCCCCCACTGACTTAAAAGAGAAATTAATATAGATAAATCTGTGACCAGGATACTATTTTATTAGTAAATTACTTCCTCCATAAAAATACCCATAGGATTTAAGAACTTCAATTTTTAATGTAATAGTTAAATTGTTTAAAAAATATCTGTCTAGAAAAAACCCATAACTATGTACATGCAGGCCATTTGCACAGCCACTGACAATAGAGACTTGACCCTTTCCTATCCTATACATATTCTATGGTGCATTAAAACTGTAGTCAGTATATGTGGCAAAGTATGCAAAAAGTCTTAGAAGGAGAAATACTTGGCGTACTAGAACACCTTGCAAGTGGGAGCATGTATTTCATGTATACAACATGCACACACACCTAAAGTATTCTGAAAATAACAGCAATCATTTGCCCTTCAATGTATATGGCTGGTACTCACCAAAGTGATCACTTAATCACCAAAATTAAGGTTGGGAGAGAAAAGGACAATGATTTTTTTTATGCCTTGAAGTTCAAGGTTGAAGTGAATCCAGTTCTCTCTCATTAACACCCATAATTCACAGCCAGGCTGGAGAAGAAGGGACATCTCACCTTGATAACATTGTACTTAACATATGGAATTAGACACAAACAAGAGCACAAAGGGCGCAAAAAGACACAAGGTGAGGTGTTCATGTCCACAAACAATGACACAAAAAGAAAGCCTCTTTGGAAGAGGAGTGAAGTTTGAAGTTACACCCCGAGCATTGAAGTCAGCAAAACTACAAACCCCCTGTGCTGACACCAGGATGGGGGTCCCCCCTCTGGGCACTGTGTCCTCCACCCTACCAAAACCAGGCCACTGCTCACAGAGGTCACCCTCAAAGCCACACATCCTCCTTACAAAGAAGCCCATTGTAATCAAAAGCTTCCCGAAGCTGGTCAGTGCTGGGATAAAATGAAGGTGGTGTAAGACATGAACTAGTTGAGGCTGCATTTCAGAGAGGAGAGGAGTCTGTTTGGAGGGGAGCAGTATTTCTAAGTACCAAGCATTTAAAAAAACCAAACAGAACAACAACAAAAAACCCACAACCCCCACACCAAATCCCAAATAACATAAAACAGCTGCAGGGAAGTTGGTTTTTTTTCTCCACTTGATTCAGCCTATAGGAATTGTTTAAAAGGTACCCCTGTGGATGCGGCGCCACCCGCGGCCAGAAACCCCAATCCCAGGCTGCCAGCGCCACCTTCTTGTCAACGAATTTAGTGGCAGGCTCCGAAAACAGCGAGCTGCTATGGCTAGCGTCAAAACCCGCACGGGTTTCTGGCTGGTGCCACAAAACACACCCGGTTTGCGGGTCCCGCAGCCTCCTGTCCCGGCCCGGCCAGGGGGGCGGCGGCCGGAGCCGCAGCATCTCCCAGGTCCGGGTCCGGGCCCCCTCAGCCGGGAGAGGCAAAACACACCTTTGCCAAGAGAACAGCTTAAAACTCTGTGAAGCCATTTAAAAGGAAATTTAATGCAGCTTCCTCCTAAGAGGTGTATTATTTTTTTTCTTGATGTTTTAAGACAGTCTTTGTAATGGAAACTTAGTACTGTTACTTTCTTTGATGTAAAAAAAAAGAAAAAAGCATTTTCCCAGAAACTTTGTTCAATCGGAAGCAAAATGTTTCTCTTGTAGAAGTTATTTTTCCATAGGTAAATATTCCTACAGCAACACTTAAAAAAAACCCCAAAAAACCCACAAACAAGATGTTAGTGGGTGTTCAAAATATATTAATCATATTTAAATCTGCCAGAATTACATTTTTGGGGAATATGAAATTTTGTAGTTTTCCATACTCAGAATCAGCGATTCAAGGCACTGTTAAATCAGTGAAGGAAAGACCAAAACAACCATCAGCATCCTCAAAGATCGGCCAAGCTTCTCACTAACCAACCTTTCTACCTACCCAAGGAGCATCACAGAGGAGAGCCCACTGGGAAACCCACCTCCTCCTCCTGTGTTGATAGACTCATGGCTGTGGTTGCTGATTTTGTCTGTGTGAAATGAACCAGCAGCATTAAAAAAAAAAAATAAATTACATCTCTTGAAGAATTTCAGAGTTATGAAGTGTGCCAAGCGGATGTCCTCAGAGCTCAAACACTCTGGTGAGTTACAGACACAGCACAGAGCTGGTGTCAGCAGAGGGGAAGATTCTATTTGTTGTCTCAAAGTACACTAAATATGATGTGAAAAGCCATGTAGTCCTCAGGGTGGGGGGAGGGCGAGAAAAACTGAGCCTCTACACTTTACTTCTCTGAAGCAACTGTCATCAAATAGTTCTTCTGATGCCATCTACAATTAAAGAAAAAAAAAATAAATCTAATTACCTGAACCATTTTGGGTATTCTGATAGTTTAGTCCATATGCTATCCATATAATTTCACTTCAGTCACCAGATACCACAAGTAATAGCCTACACGTTTTCACGCATTTCTTTTTTACAATTTCCACCTGGGATGGATGTGGAAACAACAAAGTCCCAAAGCAAAACACCAAATATTTCTGTTCTGAGTACAACTAATGAGGAAGCATACTCCAAAGAGATTTTCTTTTCCAATATGGTTTTGCATCAGATGATTCAGATAAATGTTTGGATACACATCAAAAAAAATAAGGCCCTGAATATTTCAAGACTTGCTCTCCCCTGCAGTCTTGAGGTTAGAAGTGGAATAGCAACAACTGCAAAAGGATGTGACCTTTTAATTGCATCCAGTAATCTGGAGCTTGCCTGTTCTTTACTGCATGGATGGAAGACATTTGATGGGCAAGGAGGAGAAGAAACAGAATCAAAAGGCAGCGCATGCTGAGGTTACACATCCATGCATATACTGGAAAAAATACAGATTTCCCAGGTTAAATAAAGAAGTTTGCATTGTACTTCATAGCAAAGTTGTCTGTATGTGGTGTTAAAAATCTGTCTCTCGCCTACATACTGAACATATACCATCCTCCTATGAATTTCAGGAACTTCAGCAAAGCTGTTAGAACTATCTACCTTCTGCTCTTAGAACCCATTGAGATTGCAGCCAGATTGACAATGTTAGATTTCTATATGTATAAATCTTGCACATACATACACGCAGCCTTGGAATTAGTTGTTAACTACAGAAATTAAAAATGCAAATGGAAAAATAAAAAGGCAATGATAGAGGATACTTGAAGAAACACAAAAACAACAGCTGAGAATTTGTTGAATTAAAAAGTATTTTCAACTTTTGAAAATTCTTGAACATGTTGATTATTGTTGTGAAATATGAGTGTATTTCACATCCCCCACACCTTAATCTCAGGAACATTCAGTCCTAATACATTTAACTGCTTGAGAAGAAATACCAGCTAAGCTCTACAGTGAGCATGCACACATGCCTTCCCTGGGACTCCTCAGCCACTGGTTGTGAAATGCATTTCCCTTGCATAACACGGACTAATAGTCGCCACAATGCGATGGCCAAGGTAAATACAACCTGAAACAGCACAGCTAGACCCAGTGTTACTTCAAAAACAGAGCAGCTTGGATGCTACTGAATGACTGGTGGGGTACAGAGAAAAAGTGCTGATCTTTCTCTCTCCTGGAGTTGCTCCTGCTCACCCTGAATATCACCCTCACCATCTCTGAGGGAGATGTCCTTGGAAGCAATTACACCCCTTGGGAGCTCTTTCTCCCTACCTGGAGGATTGCTCCCATGGCTAAGGCTGAAGCCTACCTCAACCCTGTTAATTTCCTGTTAAAAGCCTGTATAGATACAGATATATACATGTATATATATTTAATATCGATTACAGGGAAGACAGGGCAGTCTTTCAAACTTCCAATATGTCAACATGCTGTAGAAACAGGAAGTGGCACTGCAGCAGCAGGTCATTAAAAAGACTTCAGACCAACCAAGAATCGGGAAAGTCATCTGAAAAATGATGAGGGGGAGGGAGGAAATCAAGGCCTTTTCCACCACAGCTGGCATATCCTAAATCTTGCATAGTTTCATACCCTCACAGAAGAGGGATGTGTTTCAGGGAATACCTGAGTAAGCAGTATTATAAATAACGTATTTTCACACTGCCTTTTTCCAAAACACCCCCCTTGTCGCTTAATTGCCTCTGCTCTTTTGCTCTCTCCTCATTACACACAACACTCCTATGAAGGGTGGGGAGAGATGCTCAGAAAGTGGTTTTCTCTCCTTTGGTAGGGGCATTGCCATGGCAGAAGCACCCTGAAAGCAACAATTTGCTTTTCCCTATTTGCAGGCTTTAATCCCATCCCTTCCCTTTCCCTTCCTTCTTCCTTGAAATGACATTATAAGGAAAGTCACGACTGATTCATTTCTCAAGAAGCTGACATGGGATAGCTAAGATTGGCTGCCAGCTAGAGGGAATCCAGA
>VYZX01005127.1:6968-37362 GCA_013401335.1 Brachypteracias leptosomus
ATCCCAAGTGGCCATCCCCTCCTTCCATGATTTATAGACCTTCTTTTTCCTCTTGAGTTTGCCCAGCAGTTCCCTGTTTAACCATGCAGGTCTTTTGGCTCCCTTTCTTGACTTCCTACGTGATGGGATGCTCTGATCTTGCGCTTGGAAGAAGTGGTCCTTGAATTCTAACCAACTATCTTGGGCCCCTTTACCTTCTAGTACCCTTTCCCATGGGATTTCCCCTAGCAATTGCTTGAAAAGGTCAAAGTTGGTCCTACTGAAGTCCAGGGTTTTGATTCTGCTAGATATTCTGTTCCCACCACATGAGATCCTGAACTCCACCATCTCATGGTCGCTGCAACCAAGGCTGCCCTCAACCTTCACTGCCTCAACCAGACCCTCCTTATTTGTGAGAATAAGATCTAGCAGATTGGGAGAGAGGTGCTGCTATTTCCAGTAACTAGTTATTTTTCAGTGTTTGGAAGGACCCAGAGGACAAAGGGACTAATGGGAAGGAGAGGTGGAGCTTATTTTGTTTGTTTGTTACCACCCAGTAGTCCTGAACTCATCTTTTATGCATATTAACATCTGCTCTTCTCTCTTTAGAAAATGTTGATACTCTGGCACACATTGGAGTGATAAACTGAATATCTTTTCAAGTGTAAACATTGTGTTAAATAGCTTGAAAGGATTACTCTTCAAATGTTTTTGACTCTCTAATATTTGAAAATGCCACAGAATTGAAAAAAATATGTATATATACAGACACTGTAAGCATTTCACTGGGCAGTTTTTCAAAGTAATGCAGTTTAACTATTACATTAACTTAATGGCTATTTTCCCCTACTTTAACCATGTTAAATGTGCTGACAATAATGAGCTTCTAATGCTGTCTCTTTCAAGTCTCAGAGGCATCTTTAGAGCTCTGCTTATCTCCTGCATCATAAAGCTGCATAATTTAGTGTTCAAACAATTCATTTAAAACTGAAACACTTTGAATTACCGTAAAATTAATCAGAAAAAAGAAATCTTAACATGTCCATTCTGTTTATCTCCATTTAGCAAATTTGAAATGGTAAGATAAATAAAACTTCACAATATTCTGTTTTCTACTTATGAATCAGCTGCTATAAGAATAAATATATCTAAAACTATAAGGGATATTTTCTAAACATTTTGCAAGAAAGTTCCTCATGGTTAGTAAACTAAGATGATTATTTTGATGGGACAAACCTTTTAGATTTTTTCATACTATTAACTTAAATAGAAACACCTTTAAAATAAACTGACAATTTTAACTTATTTCCAGATTTGTAATGCACAGCCACATTAAGTGGATATATTCTAATTATTCTGCAACTCACAGCACCTTGTCATTTAACATCTTAAAATATTTCTGCACCTAAGTGTGTTTCTTTTTCTTTGTTCTGCTTTTAAGTGCATTTGTTTCTTGCAGGCTGGACTATTGCTGCTCAAGGAAGAAAATGACAAGAAGTCGGATTTCACTCTTGCCTGTATCAGTAGGGCCTGGATCTCATAAAAGCCTGAGATGCCTAATGTTGTGGAGTACCTTATTTGAGTACCCATATGTCAATTGTAAGCCCCATATTTAGGCATCTAGTGTCACCACAATTCCCAGAGGACAGCTAGTTACCTAAGTAACTTCTCTCATCTTACTTGAGATGTGTTCATCTGAGCTAGTGTGCATCTGTAATAGAGTTGTGGGATGAAACCCATCTAATCAATTTCAGGATGACTGCAGGTGTCAACGTGTGGTCAAGAGAATCTCTCCAGAAAGGTGGTGACTTACCAGGACCCATAGGGATATAAATGAAATCCAGTCCCTGTCCCTAGGGTAAGCCATGTTATCCATGGCAACAGCAACTCTGTCCATTCTGAATTTTCCATTTCTGACTATTTTTTTTTAAATAGAGTAGGGTTTCTGCTGGTTTGCTTTATTGCCTGTCAATTTTATCCATTGCATGTTTCATAAAACACAAGGAATCCAGATTCCCACTTTTCCAGCTGAGTGTCTTCCTAACACTAAATTGCAAAATCATGCCTTTTCTTTGTAACTTGCATGTGTGGTTCCTTCTGTCCCATGCATTCATTGCTGCGACTTTCACAGGCTAGGTTCCTAGGCTAAACTATCCTTCTGGAGAGAGCTGTGCACTGGAAACCCTTTTAGTTAGATGAGCATAGATTTTGGGTCTCCCATTTCATAGATGATTGTCCTAATTGTTAGGCAGCTATACAGTAGCAACATAATTCTCCTTTCTTTACCTTTTAAACCAAAAGCATATGTGTCACTAATACTGGTGATTTCTCTGAGAGCTTCTCTTCCAGATCCAGTACATGCAAGCACTTCCCCTGTGCTTCAGCTCTCAGACGGGCATAGGTAGGAACATGGTCTCTAGCTGCTCTGAGGTTGGCAGTTCTGGTGATAGACAGAAGCTGAATGTGGACACACACAAGAGATGTTTCTCTCTTGCTAAGAAACACAGAGGCAAGGATGCTTTTCTAGTTCTCAGGCCAAGTAGCAAAGACTTTTTGCATTCATCCTACATAAGAGTTAGCTCTGGTATCTCAGCAATACTGTTTTAACATATTTACTATTTCATATGAAAGATTTTTTTTAGTTCAAACCATATAAAATAATTTGAGGGCCATGTTGTAACAGACAATTGTTGTTTTAAACTGTGGACATTTATTACATGCCTTGCTGTGGTGTATGAAGATCCCCTTGAACTTTTTTCTATACATAGAAAGTAACTGGAGTTTTAAGATGCCAAACTGCTGTGGGACAGTGTTGGAAAACAGTGAAAGGTGGAGATATCCAAACTTACACTAGTCTTTTCTATACTGCCTGTTTGGAATAGTATCTGTTAGATATCAAGTCCAAGCATATATCATGTTCAGGCATTGTCTGGGAGACAGCTAATTGGCATGGTCCAGTGCCACAACCTGCATCATGAATCCAGTGAAATACTATGGGCAGTCTACTGGGTCAGTCTACAAAGTCCTGGTGTCAAGCTTAGCTGCTGGCTGTGTTTTACTTATCAGAGAAAATACAAGTATGGAAAACTTTATATTTTAAAAGCTGCACCTATTTAACTCCTGCAGATTTAGTTAACAACTGAGCAAACTTCTGGATTTCAATTTTTTGCTTTTTCAAGCAAATAATATTTATAGTATATTTTAGCCACATAAAATGTTGGTATCTTAGATAAGATAAACATCTGTTGTTCCTCTACCATCCTGTTTGTCTTAGTGCTACTGAGCTCCATGATCTCTTTCAAAAACAGTAATACCTAATTTAAAATCCATCATTTTAGAGCTCATGCTTACTAATCTTCCTAAAATTCCATCTTTTGAAAGTGCTAATTTTTGAACTCTTTAATTTCTCATAATGAAATTAAGCAGAACTATTTCATGACAGATTCCATCTGAAACATTATGATTTTCTGAAGCTCAGTGGTTTACATGAGCTGCTGGAGGGCTACTGTGGTATCTAGCTGCTCTCTCTGGATTAATATGTGTCACAATGATCCACTATGTATGTCCTCTACTCAAATTGCTGTTGTACATAAGTCTTAGGCTTGTTGTACATTGTTATAAATGAGATCATGAGCACATGGACTACTGCCATCAACTTGTAGGCATTTACATCTGACAGTCTGTGTTTAAACTAGTATTTTGGTGGAGAACAACGTTGAAGCTCTGAAGTTCATCTCTCTGTTCGCAGTTACTGCACATGGGTTTGGTTAGAGAAAGGTTTCAGTACACAAAAGGTAGACTCTTTCCAGAGGTCAGAGCTCTGTTCCATGTCTGCACAGATGTGCTCCAGCACCTTCTGGAAGTCTGCAGCGCTGTTTGGTTCTTTAGACAGCTTAAAAAAAAAAGGATGGTGGGAACATCTGTTATGGGGTGGACCTGATAAAATTCAGTCTACAGTAAAAAAAAAAAGTCTCCAGCCACATATGCTGTGGATGTGAGATCCTGAGTACCAACTGCTGTGATCTATTGATCTCTTCTTTCCGCATCAAATTACTTGCTTATACAGACATAGCCACAGGGAAGTCACAATAACAAATGAAAACCAAACATGATGTTTCAATTCAGTGTAACAATACAAACTGAAAGACTTCTATACTTTATAGGTTCTTACAGTGCCCCCACTGTTATCATGTGAGAACAGATTTCAGAAGTGCATTAAGCACTCTGACTAATTTCTGTCCTGTCTTATCCATTCTCTCTGTCATTTTCTCCTTAGGCAAAGAACTCTATACACAGTGATTTGTTTTGACTTCTTTTTTAGTTAGTTTATTTTAATTAATTGTCTATTTCACATTGTGTTTGTATTAGAGCGAGCAGGTCAAATAAATTACATTTTGGTTTTTGGAAAAGGAGGGTCCAATTTTTGATGGACTTTAGCTCCTACGGGAATTTTTGACACTTTTTTCTCTAATCAGAAGTATTTTTACTATTAAAAGCATGTATAAAAAAAAATCCATTTTGTGAGAACCTGAATGTATTTTGACTTTTATTCCTATCTGGGACAAAACAAAGGTAGAAATATTGGAATATATGATAGGGTTGAAATTCCAATTTGCATCCATCTTTAGAAAATATTCTTCATGTAATTCACTTGTTCTTTTCTGTTCAACACTAATATTCCTCAAGTCCTTTGCCTTAAGCTTATTTGTACGGATAGAAAGTTAGAGATAATGAGAAAACCATCCAAAAAAAAGTAAAAAATTGGTCATTTTATTGAAGTTAAGATTCAGAATATGGGTGAGAAGAAGGACAGGCAGCAGTTCACCCACAGCAGCCACTCAATTATGAATATATAACTTGTATGTAAAATAGGGAAACTTGTTTATTTTTTTGTCATGCAAACAGACAATTAAAATGAAGCTTTAAATTCAAACAATACATAAAAGGAAAGGTAATTAGAAACTGCAAGAGACAAAGTAAAAAAAATTTTAAAATTGAGTTTTTCTTGTGGTTTGTTGCATGTAAGTAATGCCAGTATGCTGAAGTTGATTGCAATGTCTGATTATGTAAAACTATGTGGTTCCTCTAAAATTGATGCTCTTAGCTGTTCTTCTAATTAAAAAAAGGATATGATTCAGCTTGAAACCAACAATCTTTACAATTAGTATTTAACTGTCCATAAAAAGCACTGATTCCCTTAATGAATCTGCTGCTACCATTGTTTATTACCTCGAATCTAAAGGGGAAAAAAGCCCCAATCAGCAAGCAAATCCCATGTTACTGTTTTTACCACCTCTATAGTTCCATTATCATTTCTAATTACATATAATTAATCAGTGCCAGTCTCTGAAAAAAAAAAAAAGGCTTATTGAATGTAACGAGATGAACAAGAGCAGGTTGCCCAGAGAGGTAGTAGAACCCCCATCCCTGGAAACATTCCAGGTCAAGTTGGATGGGGCTCTGAGCAACATTATCTAGTTAAAGGTGTCCCTGCTCACTGCAGGGGTGTTGGACTAGATGACCTTTAAAGGTTCCTTCCAACTCAAAGCATTCTATGATTCTACAAAATGGATAATACCTCCATGGTCAAACCATAACACAGATGTACTATAACTCCTCACAAAATGTTACATTATAAAGTTTACATTTAATTCAACCAAATGTCACATTATAGAATGTACAGACCATCAAAATATTTCTGATGAAGGTAATTAATCAGTTGTCCAGATATTCATGCTTGATTTAGAGTAACTAAAATATGGGATAGAAAAACAGTGAAAGAGGAATATCTGTTAAATGCATGGTCTTTTGAGAGCATGTTTAACATACATGATGACTAAACTACTTGCATTTCTCTATAGGAAGGTCTCTGTCACAGGTTTCACAGCTTTGATTTTTAGAAACATCAATCAAGTTCATCTCACAATTCCTACCAGGTAGCAGATGTAAACAGTCAAGTATGGCAAATGCAAAGTAACACATGAAAAACAGGTTCGGATCTGAAATTTCCCCCTCCCTTCCCCCCCAGTATCTTTTTTAATCAGTAAATGTTGACTGCTATGAGTCAAAAGTGTTTGCAGGAAAGTGTACATCATGACAAGTTCTCATTTCATTTTTTCAAACCTACACATTTCAAAATTGCCAACGTGTTCCACTTTGGCTCATTGTTGCCAGGATGTTGCAGTCATGAGATGCTCCTGCAGGGACGGAGGAGCTGGGAGCTGTAGGTGACAGCTGGGTGGCCAAGGCAGGTTCCTTACAAGTGCTGTCCTACCATACCCGAGCAGGGAAGGTCCAGGGACAGAAACCCAAGTCAGTTAGCAGGACAAGGATCACCAGTATCAGTGACAGTTTAGGATCAAGGTCAAGAAAGGATGTAAAGACAGGGTTAACTAAAACTGATGCACATGTATTTACGTAAGTTCTATCTTAGAAAGGAAGGACATGTTGTGGTGCAATATTTTGAACTCCATAATAATAATGTAGTCGTAGGATCATAGTAAAATTCAGGTTAGTAGGGACAGCAGAAAGTTACTAGTCCAGGCTCCAAGGACATAAATAACACCTTTTTTAGTCTGGTGGTAAAGTTCTTCAGGAGAAGTTGTCCTTATTTCCAGTGCTGCTAGGAATATGATCATGTAGGAAAAAACCTTGTAGTGTGACAAAAACTGGCATATGTCAATTAGCTTCTGAAACTGTTGTGTGTGATGCTACCAACATCAGGCACATTCTTCTGCCAGAATGATATTTCCCCTTTTACCTCTGCCACTTTTTTTTTTTTAAATGTTCTTCTCTCTACTTCTCCTCTATTTAAATAGTAATTGTGCCATAATCCTGCTGGAAAACTGTTATGATGAGAGCCTTGGCAGGTCTGAGAAATTGATATCAGCATTCTTCAGCAACTAACTAAAATGCTTACAAAGTAATCCAGAAATGCTCAATTATCTGCTCTATGTGATAAACCATGTTAAGCAGAATGTGTAGACCTCTTTGTACACTTAACATGAAATAGTTAGAAGAGAAACTCAAGTTATATTTTCAATATGGGACATTTAAGCATTAAAAAAAAAGTGTGTGTTGAGTAGAATAACATATGTGCTCATAAAGTTCTTCATATTTTATTGTTTTGGCCCTTTAATTCCTGGTAATTTATGCACAAGTGTTTATAAATAAATATTTATACATATATTTGCATGTGTGTACACACCTGTAAATGCATGATGGCAGAACTTCAAGAGTGTTGGGAAATGTTAAGATGGATATTAGGAATGCTTTAAAAGAGAACAAAAACTGTCATCTGATAACATTGCTCGCTTAGTGGTAAAACGCTGGTTAGCTTTCTCCTTGCCAAGGGACCTTCAAGCATTTACTGAGAATGATATGGAAGTGCTGGATCCAATGTGAGAGTAACAAAGCTGTATGTGGATGTTAAGGCCACTGTCTATCCATGAAACACCAATATAGTTGCACTTGAGCAGTAGTTGTAGGGACATTCTTCTGTCTTGAACAAGGAAAGAGGACAGCTAGGTCAGTGTCCCCTAAAGCAGGAGGCATCCTCCAAAACAAGTGTGTTTGGGAGGAGACTACCCGAACACCCGGTCTGCACTATAGGTATTCCCATTTCTGATCACTTATCTTTTAGGTGACTATTCTCAAAAACTGTGCCACAAGTTTAACTTAAATGCCTTAACTGCTCCAATGAAGATGGTGAAAAATCAAACTAAAATAAATTTCCTGCAGAGTTGAGATATATGTGGCAAAAGAAATGCCAGCTCCATTCATTCCTTATTCTGCTATGAAATGACTTCATCATGACAGTAATTTGAGGATGAAAACTGTGTGGTCACTAACTCTTCTGCAGTCTAATTTGGTTTGATGGAAACCTGGCAGGGGTTCACCCGGATTATCCAGTAGCACCCTGGGCTTGGTGATCAGAGAATCTCGTTGCAGCGATTGTCAGTTCTGCAGGGAACAATTATCTTGCAGTACAGATACAACTCTTGAAGCTTAGGCTCAATAAAGTGTCTTTTCAGAGTTACAAAAGTCTTCTTAGAAAAGTGGACTTCAAAGCCTAAGTCATCTAGAAGATTCTAAAAATGACACCATGGATTTAGGAAAATGCTAGTAACACTCTTCTGTGTCTTATTGCTTCTCCTCTAAAGTAGAATATTCAAAATTCCCTTGTAATTTTGTCAGTATTTTTTAAAATATTCTTCTGAATTTAGAATTTTGAATATTATTCTGAATAAGTAAAAGATCAATATGAACCATAATAATAATCAATTTTCTTATATAAGGAAAATATATGCATTTATTATGCCATTAGAACATGTGTAAACTTCTTTGTTAGTAAAGAAAATCAGACATATTTTATGTCCTATCCAGTATGAAAGGATATATTGTGAGAAATATTGTATTATAAAACTGGAGATTAATTGTCACTACAGCTTGCAGATGTTTACTTACATTACATCTACTGTCCTTACAGCATGGTAACGCACTGAGGTCTCATTTAGTTCTCTTTCCCTCTCAGAACATGGCATAACTTTTCACCAGTGAGTTTTTGGTGAGGTGGACACTCTAATGGTGACTTCTGTTTTAATAAAGATTGGGATTCTATTTTTAAACTCATGCTCTAATACCATAATCTACATTCCCTATAGGTGGAAATAAATAAATATTGTAATGAATATAGCTATCAAAGTCTATTAGCTTCAGTATGAGTTTCTTCTTATTGAAAGGTGATGAGATACTTTTATATCTAGATCAATAAATAAAAATGAAAGGAAATCACTTTATCTTGCTTTAGGATTCATTTTAATATGTTGTTGGTAACCTGTAATAGCAACATAGTAAAGAGCAAATATCTCCAATTTTGTTTTAGGACAAGTATTAAAAGACTCAAAGCACAAGGTGCTAAATTTGCTGGTTTTGTAACTCCTCTGACTTCAGTGTTTTACCTCATTGCTGAATTTGGTCGATTTGGAAAGCTGTGTGATTTGTTACTGTAGAGCTGAATCTCCCTTTTTAAACATTCTCCTACAGCCGACATGCATGCTAAGTAATACAGCTGCAGCCATCTGTAAAAGCTTGGAATTAATTTTCCCCTTTATTGCTGCAGCTTATTTCATTCTGCCTTTCCCTTTATATTTATAATACAGAAAATTTTCTCATTCCTTGAGAAAGCATTGCAGTTCATTTCCTTCCTTTTTATATTACTTGTCAGTAAAGTGATCAATGCAACTGTTATCATTGGTATACATGCTAACTACAGTATGAACATTGTCAGAAAAAATTTACTGAAATGGTAAATTAAATCAAGACATAAACCAAATCTTTTCTCTTATGCTGATGAAAACCTGAGCCTAGAAAATAAAAATGAAACAGGCAGAACTTTATAGATGAACATGTGGAGTAAAGGGATGAATATGTAAAATGAGTTAAGGAAAAATGAAAGTTACTCCACAGCATAAGCAGAAGTCCTTGGTAACAAAAATGCATCTTTTTTTTGTTATCCAGCTATGTTTTAAAATGCATGTGTAACTACTGGGCAAAACTCATCTTTTCAAAGGAAAAAGCCACAGAGGGCAAACAGTTATGTTAAAGAAAGTTATGAAAAAATGAGGATAATGTAAGGGGTTTTGTTTTGTTTTGTTTTTTTAAAATCCTGATGTAGGATTAAAATGCCCATACTGAAAATATCACTTCCTTCAGGCTTCAGAATAAAAATATGCCTAAAACGGGAAAGGGGCTTAGGTTTACAGTTAAAAGCTTTTTTCTGAATCAAGCGTTACCCTTTCTGTACACAGATGAAAGAAGGTGTTTTCTGTAACACAGTGTAATCCTTATTAGATTTAAGATTCATAATAGCTTAGTATTAAATATTTAAACTTAGATCTGTTGGAATAAGGAAGTGTTTCCTTGGGGCGGAGTTTCAAAATTATGGCTAAACTGTTCTTCCTTTCTATGTTATGTGAAGCACTATTCTCATTTAATTCTCCAATTAATGTTTTTACACAACCAGGACTGAATGAATTACTGGTGACTACATTTTCCAGAGCAAATACATCTGCTGCTTGATGCAGCATTATAAATAATGAATCTCTTGAACACATTTACACCTTGCCCTTCAAAGGAAGATGAAAATCTTCTCTAGATATTAACCCTGAAATACCTCAGAGTGCTTCCAGTGAGAAAGCCAGCCATTTTTTTTTTCACTTAATACAACCAGCTTACAAATTAAATCTATCCAAGTGCTAAGATATTTGAAATTAAATATTTCTTCATTAACATTATCATTGCTATATATATATCACTGCACATGCTGTACCCACAGTGGTACAGTAGGACTGTTTGAGGAGGCAGGTGAAAATGCCATGAATAAGATCAGTAAGTTGGACCAGGACAAGAGTGAATCAGCTTGATGAACAGGGCTATATAACACAGTTCTCCAACTGGTGTCCTCATATCATGAAATCCCATCCAGTTCAGTGTGCTGCTCACAGATAGTGGTTGGCACGAGTGAAATGCTGAGGTTTGGGCCTCAGACACTTCTCCCCAAAGATTATATATCAGTCTACTCCACAGCTCCATGCTAGGCTTTTCTGTGTTGGTTGATGCCTTTAACAGTGCCTTCCATTGTTTTAGCTAGCACAAAACTAAAAGGTATTTAATTCCCTCATTATCTAACTGAAGTAAAAAGTAGCACTTGAAACTCCCAGTTCAAGCTGATAATTACCCCCTCTCTCCATTTCTGCTTGTCCCATGGGGGTAAGCAACCCTATCATCTCCCCTTTGCTGACCTGCCCATCTGCTTTTCTCATGCCCATCACATTTTTTTCTCAAATTATCTGACTGTGTAGTGAATAATCAAGTGAAACTCAGAGCACTTCTCTGCAGCAAGAATTTAGCCTAAGGTTGCTATGTCTGTTCCAGATCTGGAGCAGGGCTTGTAAGCCTGCAAGCTTATTTATTTCCTACCAGCTGTATCAGTTGGTCTGGTAAAGATTATTACAGTTCCCTACAAATAGTTTCATTTATAGAGTTAGACAGCCTTGGCAACAGCGTAGCCACTTGTCAATAAGTATATACATAAATATGTGGAAAATTCAATGATTCACAAAAACATGTGCATACGTATCTAAAACATTTTTAACAATGAAACAAGCTAAAAAAAGATCATTAATTTAGAGTTCAAATTATTTGATTCATTTTCTGACTGAATGAAATTTATTTAAAATATTATTTTAATTTACTTTTGATTGGTTTTACACCTTCAAAATAAAACTAGTCTACAAAAAATTTAACTGCTTTGAGGTAAAAAGTATCAATGTTTCATAACGAAATATGTCAGACCTTCCTGAGTGCTCTGTGCTGCAAGCTAGCTGATGAACGTTATCCAAATTAGTTTATTTGGACTAGGGTTTTTGAAGGAAACAAAACCTAGTTGGAGTCTAACAAAGAGTTTTGGCATACTTGCTGATGCTAAGAGAAAACTCAGAACTTCTGCTGATGTGTGTATAAAAGATGTTATAAAAAGGTAGGGAAACTGCAAAACATCATCAAAACAATATCTGGTTTGTAAGATGGGATTTTCCTGCTTCAGTACCCACCAGCTGAGCTTGAATTAAAGCTTTTTTTTAAGGAAATAGGTATCGTTTTACATTTTGTCAACACTGAGGGTGATTTTCTGCCATTGGATTATAGCTGGAATTTGTCATCTTATTTTGTAACTTCATTCTAAAATAATCAGTAATCAAATAAGTCAATGGTAACTTCTGATGGCTTTTTGTACAGGTGCTACAAAAAGCTATGTTCTTCAGTCCCGAGTACAAAACATTAGCTATCGATGTTGTCATCTGCATTAATAAAAGTCACATACATGACCACAACAAAATGCATTTAAGAAGTATTTGAGCTGGAGAAAAACTGAATTGCTGAGATCAGAGAAATCTGTCATTAGACTGAGGTTGTAGTAATGAGGATTTATCAGTGAGGAGTACTGACATTTGGCACAAATTTTTTCAAGGAAAAGACTTCTTTTTTAGCAAGATTTTAGTCAGACTCTCAATTACAAATCTTTGTCCTCGTTAAGTAGCAGATGTGAATGACAGCCAGTTCCCAAGACATACAAGAAATATTCAGCAAGTTCTGCCACTGTGTTCATTCATGCCTGTTTTTCTGACCGAACAAGCTTATAATACTTATACAACCCTCAATCATTATACCTAATTTACTACAGTGAGCTTGGTAATGGAGCAAACAAACAAACATGAAAACAATAGATAATAGATGTATCTAACAGCTTTGAACTCTTAGGAAGTTAGAAAAAAAAAGATTCATACTGTCTTTTGTTCCTTGCTCAAGAAGCTATGAACAAAAAAGTGACTGGATATTTGCCACTCAAAAGAAAGCAAGTAGCAATACAAAGAATAATATATGTATTCAAATATTTGTATTACATTGTGTTCTGTCACATTTTGGGGATCTCACGAAGTTAGGGATGTCCGTGTGGCTGTTCAAAATCACAAAGAATTTATGACAATAGAATCCATGAAGTCCTCCATACAAAACACCACAATATCAATCTAATAATTATTAGAAATGTCTTTGAGTGAAATAAGATACTCAACAACAGCAAACAAGAGATAGCTGAGTAAGGTGCTTCGCTTTTGGCACTGGACTCATCCTAGCAAGCTTGCCTGCCCCATCCAGCTCTCAGCCCATCCTGATGCACATTAGGCAAGAATGAGCAAGCAAAGATCAGCAAGTGAGACCTTTCTAAAGTGGTATTTCTGCCAAACCCAATGCACCACGCTGTGTCCTTATGTACTCACTGGGAGCATGGGTGCAAAACTGGCAGCTTACACCCCAAAGTTAGTTCTCAGCATCTTCCCAAGAACAAAGCTCTTAGTTACTCGGTTTTGGTTGTGAATACAGAACTGAGAGCTTAAAGTCTTAGTTGCCTAATTACCATGTCTTCAGTTGGAAGGAACCCACAATGATCACCTAGTCCAACTGCCTGACCAATTCAGGGCTGACCAAAACTGGAAGCATGTATTAAAAGCTTTGTCCAAACACCTTTTAAACACTGACAGGCTTGAAACATCGACCATCTCTCTAGGGACACTGTTGCAGTGTTTGGCCACCCTCTTGGTAAAAAAAAGCTTCCAAATGTCCAGTCTGAACTTCCCTGAGCACAACTTTGAACCATTTCCACACATGCTATCACTGGATCCCAGGAAGAAGAGATCAGCACATCCCTCTCCACTTCCCCTCCTCAGGAAACTGTAGATAATAAAGAGGTCACCCCTCAGCCTCCTTTTCTCCACATCAGACAAGCCCCAAAACCTTACTTACTTCTCATAGGACATTCCTTCCAGTCTTTTCACCAGCTTTGTGGCCTCCTCTGGATGCATTGGAGTATCTGAACATCCTTCTTAAATTATGGAGCCCTGAACTGAACACAGTACTCCATCCAGGTGAGGCTGCACCAATACTGGATTTGATGCACCCCAGGATGTGGTTTGCCCTCTCGGCTGCCAAGGCACATGGCTGACTTGTATTGAGCCTGCTATGACCAGCACCCCCAGTCCCTTTCCACAGGGCTGCTCTCCAGGTGCTTCTCTTCCAATTTATACTTCTGCCTGGTGTTATTCCATCTTAGGCGCAGAATCTGGCATTTGGTTTTGTTAAATGTAATGCCTTTGGTGCAATTGGTTGATGCATTGCTTTGTTTGGTTGCATTGATGCATTTCTTTGTTTGGATGCAAAGCACCTCAGTAATGTAAAGGCTAAATGTTTAGACAGAATATTTGTGGCTAGTTTGCTGATCACTGTCCTAGCTGCAAGTGTTATGTGTTGCGTATTGCACATTCAAACCAGCAACCTTGACCGGTACTGCATAAAATGCCCAGAGAGGCCAGTCGGAACAAAGTGTTAGACCTCTGCAAACAATGTCTGCCAAGCCTGATGCCAAATGAATACGTAACGATGTGGCCCAATATGGGCCCAAAATAAACATGCCATCTGACACTGAATCTCCAGTTCCGCAGTCAGCCTCAGGCTTGCAGCACGTGTAGGTCTGACTGACTGCAGAAGCTGTTACCCAGCCCTCCACTCAGACTGTGACTGACACTACTCATTCCACTGGGAGTTGCAAGAGTGCTGTAAGAGAGGCTGGTCTTTCTCTTTGGTTGGCAATTTTTTCATGGGAGTGCTGTTACAGGGTGAGTACCTAGATGTACTTTTGAAAGGATCTAAGGTGACAAATTAAAAAGCAGAATGAAGTTTGATGACTTGACATTAATTATCTAAGCATTTGAATATGCAGACCATGGTACAAAGTTAGAAAACTTCCCAGGAAATATCATTCACAGTTTTCTTTGTTGTGTGTGTTGCAGTTAGACTGTTTATTTAGCTTTAAAGAAAATGTTAAACTAAATTGAAAATCCTGACCTTACTCTTGAGAAAAAAAAAAAATAAATACAATTATACTAATCTTTTAAGGCCAAGAATGTACATTGTACATATTAAAGGTGATTGTTTTGTATTACAGAAAATGTCAGTCTTACCTTCTAAAAGCATCAACTGCCTTTCTCTTTCATTAATATAAAATATCTTTGTTTCCTTCAAAAATGTAAGATCAAAATCTGTCTTCTAAACCTCATCAGGATTTTGGGCAGGTGCTTGTGCCCCAGACATACTTTTAGCAAGATCATACTGGATTGTTAAGGAAAGCAAGAGATACACTTTTAAACCACATGAAGAGAAATGGGATTTGGAAGGGAATACTTCAAAATATCACTGTCTTGCTGTAAAATTTTTTTCAGTCTATGACAGCATGCCATAAAGGAACTAGTGTTTAAAGAACAGTGTCTCCTTTTTGTTGCATATGCGGCTTCTACATTGCCATATTATACTCACCAATTTTTAGCTGGATCCTTGAGCTGCCTGCAAAAAAGGTATACAGCAGATACTTTGCTCTTTGAAAACCTAAGGATGAAGATGTTTTCACTGTGGATATTGTCCTTTCTGGAATATTATGGGACAAGGGAGCATCAAGTTGCCATCCAGAAACAGTTAATCCATGCTCCCTTGATGTCTGCAGCCCTATCCTGATCCCCTGGTTACTGAACACAGAGTTGAGGCATGATGGGGGCTGTTGGTAGGCTTGGCTTGCTGTGCGCAGTCTCCACATGTGATAGCACTGTTGCTGCCTCTGCCTTGTAACTTTTGACATCATATAAAAGACAGAGGATTGCACAGCCTCTTAAGTATTGCATAGGAGTGACATNACTGGAAGCATGTATTAAAAGCTTTGTCCAAACACCTTTTAAACACTGACAGGCTTGAAACATCGACCATCTCTCTAGGGACACTGTTGCAGTGTTTGGCCACCCTCTTGGTAAAAAAAAGCTTCCAAATGTCCAGTCTGAACTTCCCTGAGCACAACTTTGAACCATTTCCACACATGCTATCACTGGATCCCAGGAAGAAGAGATCAGCACATCCCTCTCCACTTCCCCTCCTCAGGAAACTGTAGATAATAAAGAGGTCACCCCTCAGCCTCCTTTTCTCCACATCAGACAAGCCCCAAAACCTTACTTACTTCTCATAGGACATTCCTTCCAGTCTTTTCACCAGCTTTGTGGCCTCCTCTGGATGCATTGGAGTATCTGAACATCCTTCTTAAATTATGGAGCCCTGAACTGAACACAGTACTCCATCCAGGTGAGGCTGCACCAATACTGGATTTGATGCACCCCAGGATGTGGTTTGCCCTCTCGGCTGCCAAGGCACATGGCTGACTTGTATTGAGCCTGCTATGACCAGCACCCCCAGTCCCTTTCCACAGGGCTGCTCTCCAGGTGCTTCTCTTCCAATTTATACTTCTGCCTGGTGTTATTCCATCTTAGGCGCAGAATCTGGCATTTGGTTTTGTTAAATGTAATGCCTTTGGTGCAATTGGTTGATGCATTGCTTTGTTTGGTTGCATTGATGCATTTCTTTGTTTGGATGCAAAGCACCTCAGTAATGTAAAGGCTAAATGTTTAGACAGAATATTTGTGGCTAGTTTGCTGATCACTGTCCTAGCTGCAAGTGTTATGTGTTGCGTATTGCACATTCAAACCAGCAACCTTGACCGGTACTGCATAAAATGCCCAGAGAGGCCAGTCGGAACAAAGTGTTAGACCTCTGCAAACAATGTCTGCCAAGCCTGATGCCAAATGAATACGTAACGATGTGGCCCAATATGGGCCCAAAATAAACATGCCATCTGACACTGAATCTCCAGTTCCGCAGTCAGCCTCAGGCTTGCAGCACGTGTAGGTCTGACTGACTGCAGAAGCTGTTACCCAGCCCTCCACTCAGACTGTGACTGACACTACTCATTCCACTGGGAGTTGCAAGAGTGCTGTAAGAGAGGCTGGTCTTTCTCTTTGGTTGGCAATTTTTTCATGGGAGTGCTGTTACAGGGTGAGTACCTAGATGTACTTTTGAAAGGATCTAAGGTGACAAATTAAAAAGCAGAATGAAGTTTGATGACTTGACATTAATTATCTAAGCATTTGAATATGCAGACCATGGTACAAAGTTAGAAAACTTCCCAGGAAATATCATTCACAGTTTTCTTTGTTGTGTGTGTTGCAGTTAGACTGTTTATTTAGCTTTAAAGAAAATGTTAAACTAAATTGAAAATCCTGACCTTACTCTTGAGAAAAAAAAAAAATAAATACAATTATACTAATCTTTTAAGGCCAAGAATGTACATTGTACATATTAAAGGTGATTGTTTTGTATTACAGAAAATGTCAGTCTTACCTTCTAAAAGCATCAACTGCCTTTCTCTTTCATTAATATAAAATATCTTTGTTTCCTTCAAAAATGTAAGATCAAAATCTGTCTTCTAAACCTCATCAGGATTTTGGGCAGGTGCTTGTGCCCCAGACATACTTTTAGCAAGATCATACTGGATTGTTAAGGAAAGCAAGAGATACACTTTTAAACCACATGAAGAGAAATGGGATTTGGAAGGGAATACTTCAAAATATCACTGTCTTGCTGTAAAATTTTTTTCAGTCTATGACAGCATGCCATAAAGGAACTAGTGTTTAAAGAACAGTGTCTCCTTTTTGTTGCATATGCGGCTTCTACATTGCCATATTATACTCACCAATTTTTAGCTGGATCCTTGAGCTGCCTGCAAAAAAGGTATACAGCAGATACTTTGCTCTTTGAAAACCTAAGGATGAAGATGTTTTCACTGTGGATATTGTCCTTTCTGGAATATTATGGGACAAGGGAGCATCAAGTTGCCATCCAGAAACAGTTAATCCATGCTCCCTTGATGTCTGCAGCCCTATCCTGATCCCCTGGTTACTGAACACAGAGTTGAGGCATGATGGGGGCTGTTGGTAGGCTTGGCTTGCTGTGCGCAGTCTCCACATGTGATAGCACTGTTGCTGCCTCTGCCTTGTAACTTTTGACATCATATAAAAGACAGAGGATTGCACAGCCTCTTAAGTATTGCATAGGAGTGACATATTTTACTTTATAATGAGGATCACTGTATGATATGAATGTTATGGTCCAAATCATTGAAATTACTCATGGAAGTGGAAGAAGTAATGGGTGCTATAAGAGCCAGTTGATCCCCAAATTTCCTCTTCTCATGGTATTCTCAAGGCTAGGAACTGGCCTTTCCAGTATAGGAGATGCTATAGCAGTAGATAGTATCCACTCAGTTCCACCTTCTCCTGCAGGAAATGTTGGTTCTTCCATAAGCAGCATGAAATATGATAGTGCAGGCTAATTACACTGCCTTTTTTACATGAGCCCTGCTGTCCTAGAGAAGAATTTTGTGCTTTTCATTTGTAACAAATGCAACAGAGCTGCAGCAGATCACTCTGGGTAGAAGTGTCATTAGCTGTAGAAGGTATAAATATTCAGGTTATTCTTCTTTTAAATCAAGAATGCCCATACACTGATTCAGAATTTCTTTCTCTGAAATACAGATTCATTATCACTAAAAAGTAGCTGAAATAGTCATAGTGAAACACCAGTGATTTTTCTTCATTTTAAAATGTTTTTCTTTTTCAGAATATTTTTTGGTTTTAACACTTTAAGATACCATGTTTTTTTCTGATTCAGGACAAATATATTTCACTTTAAGAAAAATATGAGGGGACAAAAAATGTTTCCTGTCCTCCTGCAGTTTTGATGGTCTTCTGGTACAGCATTTTATTCACCACTGCATACCTAGAGCTACCATGGATATGCCTGAATTCAAATTTATGGAATTGCACAGGTATAAAACTGAATCACTCCAGTGATTAATTAAACCCACTGAATTACAATGAAAACTAAATCTAGGACTGTGGAAAGGACTTTTGTTCAGGAATGCTGGCAGAAACACATTTAAAGTAAAGGTAAGTTTCATTTTCTAAGTGCATTATTTGAACTGATTGTGTAACACTCACAGAGCAGAAAGCACTTTACATTTCAAGTTATCAGTGGCAATGCTCATAAGTTAAAGAATGGTGCACATGGACTAAAATATACTTCCATCCCTATTCACTCATATATGCTGTTCCTTGTGACATGTTATATGACAATGCTCTGAATATTACACTCAGTTCTGCCAAGTTAGAAATAAATTTACCCAAGTTGTTAATCTCTGTTATAAGTCCTGGACAGCTTTTTGTTGGTGGGGTTTTCTTTTCTATTTTTTTTTTTTTACAAAGCTCTGCAATATTCTTAATTTCTTTCTGCTACCAACAAGAGATAATTACCTTCTAGCACTGCTATTTTATTCACTGAAAACTGACACTTCCTTCTGTTTTAGCATCAGTTCATTGTGCAAAATTCTTTGTAGTGCTTTAATTAACCTGGCATGATGATCTCAGTACAGCCCCAAATAAAATTAACATCAAACGCTCATATGGAATTATTCTATGAGATAGTTTGGGTGATGAACATATACCATATGGTAATCTTTAAAAATAAAACCTGCCAAGTAGCATATTTAATGTGACTATCCTGGCATACCCATAAGGATTGTAAAAATCAAAAATAATTCTGAGCACTGCTCACTTCAAAGAATCGCAAAATATTTTATACAAACTATCTTTCTAAAATCAGCTCACCTACCACTTAAAGCAGCCACTTCTGCAGGGAAATGTAGCAGCTATTGCAGTAAAGCACAGCAAATTGGAACATCAATTTTAGGGCAAGTAATGAAGACAAATGGTGTATCTTGTTTAAATTGCAGGGGCAGAAGGTAATTACCCAAATTTGAAGGTGGTTGAGATACCAGACCTAACACCTCTCTTGCAGAAAAGTGTCAGATATGATTTTATAGCTGGGTAACATTAAACAGAGCATGAGCGAAGCCTGGCATTTAACACTGATCAGGTAAACAAGTTGGATTCTGGAGGAGAAGAGTTCCTGCTCACATTTATGTGTGCAATAAAATGTCTTTACTGTACCCCATTGCTGGTTAGATGAGAATTTAGAATTGCTTTTATGGGTATGATCTAAAGTCCACTGAAATCAGTAGAAAAACATTGACTGGCTTTGGATCAAGTCTTCTGTCAGCTCTAGTTTGTTGGAGAGGAGAATTGTGCTCTGGTTCATCACCTCATAACAGTGTGTTGTATATTGAAATATGGGAATGGTAGATTTGCAAGAGCAGCACATCCAATCAAGGCAGGAGCTTTTTCTTTAATGATAGTCATCACACTTTTCTAGCGTCTTGCTGTGCCAGCTGCTTGGCTGGACTACTCCAAGTGTTTTTGTGACTGCTCCTGGCTAATGCACATGGCTCTCTGCAACACATGTACTATTGGGCTGAGGATCCAACTTACAAGTTTTCACTCTTTTAAACATTAGTAAAGAGAGAGAAAAGTGGTTCATCCTATGTAGAGTCTGAATTACCCTTTGGAGCCACCATTGCCCACTGTCCTAAATCAGCTGCTCAGTTAACTGCTCGATATTACATTGGGTAGATATAGTCCTCAGGTCTTTCAGCAGTAAAAAAGATCATTCACTTCACCTTACTTCACAATGTAAGAAACTTATATTATCTCACTTATCACTCTTGCTTGCATTGTCATGACACAGTAGTAGCATTACAGCTACTTTTGGCAGTTTATCCCTGAATGTTTCACACATTTCTTCTATTCAGATTTGTGGTGGGTTGACCCTGGCTGGACTGCAGGTGCCCACTAAAGCTGCTCTGTCACTCCCTCTCCTCAGCTGGACAGAGGAGAAAAAAATATAACAAAAAGCTCATGGGTCGAGATAAGGACAGAGAGAACACTCACCAATTGCCATCATGGGAAAAACAGACTCAACTTGGGGAAAAATTAATTTAATTTATTACCAATCAAATCAGAGTAGAATAGTGAGAAATAAAACCAAATCTTAAAAACAACTCCCCCCTACCCCTCCCTTCTTCCCAGGCTTAACTTTACTCCTGATTTTCTCTACCTCCTCCCCACACTGCAGTGCAGGGAGTGGAGAATGGAGGTTGTGATCTGTTCATCACATGCTGTCTCTGCTGGTCCTTCCTCCTCTGCACCTCCATGGGCAGCAGGTGCACAGCCTGCCTCACCATGGTCTTTATCATGGGCTGCAGGGGAATCTCTGCTTCAGCACCTGGAGCACCTCCTCCCCTTCCTTCTTCTCTGACCTTGCTGTCTGCAGAGTCATTTCTCACACGTATTTTCACACCTCTCTCTGGCTACAGTTGCTGCCATGCAACAACTTTTCCCCCCCTTCTTAAATACATTATCACAGAGGCACTACCTTGCTACCAAAACCTGGCCACACAAACCCAACACATGATTCAAAAATGAGCACATTGACCTTCTTCCTTTCTGAAAATATACTCTCCTTTTCAGCTTTTTAATATAAGCTAATATCCAGGAAAAAAAAATTGCTTAGCCATTACGGAACTAGCTTTTGTAGCATAGTATAGTCCACTTTATAGAGAATCATTTTTATTTTACTGTTACATATCATTGGAGTCACCTGCCTTAGCATCTTTCCATTTACTGGAACCAACTATGATATTTCAGCATATTTTTTAACAAAATGTTGTAACTGGTGCAGCCAACTTTCTGACTGGCTTTGAATAACCAAGGCAGGAGCAAAATTTAATGGCAATTTATGAATATTTTACATCTTAATGCACCTCTAATTATAACTGGAGGAAAAAATGATAGTAAAAAATAATCTCAACAAATTACCTTAACAATTACAATTGTCCTATTAAAGCAGAATACCCACTCAGTGGGGGAAAAAACCCCTTTGTGTTCCCTGAGGTTAGCCTCCTTAAAGTTACTTTCCTGATTATTCAAGTTTTCTGTAAGTACTTTCAACTTGTTTAAACATTTGAAGATCCCTGTAGCTGTCAAGAATCTGAAAGCTTTATTGATGCTCACCCCCATGGAGAACTTAACTGTTTTCCTTCTTTTCAAATTCAAATGATATTTCATAGCCAGACAGGATTCACCTTTAGTTATTCCCTTCTTTTATTTTAAAATCCAAGATACATAGACTGACATATGCATCTTCACAGAGCCTCACTAAACACATGGGGCTGTGCTGATGTGGAGCTTCACTTGCAAGGAATTGGATCGGAACTGATCCATTGATGGCTTTAGCTGCTCTCATTTATATGCCATAGGTGGTGCCAGAGCCCATAATATCTTTCCCACCCCTCCATGTTCTAAATGCCATCTATTTAAGCCTGATTGCACTGACATATTCTGGTCTAGTTCTGACTCTAACATGAACATAAGTATAATGCAAAGATGACTAGCCCTCTGAGAATTGTATCTGGCTTTTACATTAATTAGGGCAGCTGACATCAGTGTTAATTCATTCCATAATTATTTTAGCAAAGCATTTAGTCATTTAAACACACACACATATTTTCAAAGTGTAGGGCAAGTAGGATCATCTGTCAAGAAGATACCAGTGACAATGAACATCACATCAATTTGCAAAAAACCATAATGTTTTGGGGTTTAGCTTGGTTTTGTTTTATTTTAAGTTAATGACTCTACTTTCAAACCTTGATAATTTCCAGGATGGGGAACTGTCAACCTCTAATTTATATTTGTGGTCACGTTCTAAGGAAACAGGAAAGAACACCCCAAATTTTAGAGGTTGTCCAAACTTTACCACTTCTGAGCAGTATGGCTAAAAGTTTGGATCTCAGTCTCAGCCATACAGAAGCTTGAAAGTGGATAGATTTTACTTGTAACAAAGAGGACTGAAATGAAAGCCTATTTCATAGTTCCTATAGGAGCTAGGATCCATTAGGTAGGCCTCTTCCCAGGTCTGAAATTAAGCATGTCCATAGTCTTTGCCAAGTGGACTTTAACTTCAGCCTCTTTTGTAGAATAGAAAGAATGTTTCTATTAAGCAGTAACTTTCTTTTTGTGTAAATTTGGGAACTTAAATGTTTAGTGTTTGTGAAATACTTGAAATGTACTTTTTCAGTATTTAGTGGTAGAATAAGGATCAGGTTTAGTGAGGATGCTCAGGGATTGCATCTCTCTTATTAATGTCATCTAACTGATGCGTATTCCAGATAACATGATATGGGCTGTGTTGTTTTCCTTTGAGATTCCTCAAATAAGGAAGCATATGCATTGGATCCTGTAGGAATCTATTCAACATCCATTCCCCACTGCCTGTTGCTCTTGACCTAAGCAGCAGACCCATGGGGCAATCCAGGGCTTGTCAACATTTGGCTGAAATTAATAGGTCAGATGTTTGAACTTTGAACCTGCTACAGCTTTTCAGCTTTGAACCTGCTACAGCTTTTTAGCTTCATATCTTTACCATGCATTCTTATATCAGTAAATGTAAATATTCCACTCCCATGTTTTCTTGTATTTCTGTAGTAGATAAAAGAAGAGGGAAAAAAAGCACAAATATATGGTGGCAAAGAACAGGCAGTGTTAGCTAAGCAGGCTTGCTAAAGAAAAATGTGAAACAAAGCCTGAACTACAAACACAGCCTGTATCTGAGCAGGAAAGGGACAGATATAGTCATAAAGAAAACAAAATAAAATTTTTTTTATCCTGGTTCTTTACCTAACTATATCTAATGATGCTTTGGTTTGTTTTACAGAATGATAAATTAATTCCATATTATTTCTAACGCAGGATCTTTGCCATTTTTACACTTATTTCATGAGAACTTAACATCTATGACTAGAAATATAGTTACCTAGTGGGGGGTTATTTTTAACTTGATTTTGAGTGATAATGAATATGCTAACATAGTCTAAGAATCTAGGTTTGATTTACAGCCTTAACATATGTATAACCAGAAAAAAACACATGGAGCTGCTTACATTTCATTGTAACTGATGTAATCCGCATAGGATTTACATCTGGCATAATAAAAGGTAAAACCTGGGGCAAGATAGTTGATGGTTTTCAGGTCAGTATATGCTAATCTAAATAAGGACTGATATGGTCCAACTCTGCCATTTATCAATTGGTCATCTGGTTCAAGCTCTTGAAGTCATACATTCAGCTGGCTGAGGCAGTAGATCTGGCTAAACACGGTCCTGCTGACACTGTTTTACCATCTGTGGAATTGCCAGGCGAAGTGGATCTTCAAAAGAATATCCTCTGAGAAGTGCAATGTTCAAATAATGGTCAAAAAAAGCTTCTGGCAGACCTTTCTTGGCCATCAGGTGTGTTTGACATATCTTCACCTCACACAGCCCAGCTGCCAGAGCTGAAAGCTAAAGTGTGGCTTTTTTGGGAGTTTTCCAAGGGTGGCTTCCTAGTAAGGAAGACACTGGAGCTCCAAGCACTGATCTCTCCTCCCAGGTCTGCCTTTGAACACAGCAGTAAGTGGCACTGGAAAATGAAGTTACCAATGGCCTGCTCCTGTGTGGAGGGTTTATGAGCTCTCATATAAAATCAGTCCAACAAAAGCTGTCATCCTTGGAGAACTGCAGCAGCCTGGTCATGGGTGGTTTTTGCACCATAGAAGAACTATGTTATGCATTGCAAATACCTTTTAAACTGGGTAAACATTAACAAGCCCTATATCTGTCTTTGGGGATTTTTAACAACTAAATGGTTTTTTAATGCTTGAGGTTTTTCTGACTTATAATATCAACTATTTAAAATGGTTGAAGACATTTTTTTGCATGTTTTCTTTTTAACATAGTTAATATTCATCTAAAGAAGGCAGACAGAAAAAAAAAACCTCCCTTCCTTTTTATGAGGTTTCAGAAAATTATATCCCAGTTTCTAAAAGACCAATGGTCTCCAATTCTCTCAGAGGAAGTCCAAATTGCAGGTGCAGCTGCATAAATACATAATATACATATTAATTATACTAATATAAAAAATAATGTGTATTTGCACATTTTACATATTATGATGTTTATATGTATGGAAATAAACATATATATTTTATGTATGTTATATATTATGTATTTACACATAAATTAGACATCACATTAATTATTATTAATAATATCTAGTATTAATATTAAATAAATAATATGAGGATATTCCCTGTACAAAGCAGGCAATTAGAAATCTCTCTACTCTTTTTTACCTCTTACCACAAGCACTAAGCCTTGGGACCTGGTTAGAAAACCAGATTTTTTTTTTCCATAAAAAAATATTTGAATTAAGAAAAGTTCAAGACAAGGAGATGAGCCCACAGGGAGCAGAGATGAAACACAGCCAAAATACAACTCCAGTGACAAACAGCATCAGCCCATCTGAATTGAAACATTTTAATTTTCTAACCAAACATTTTATTTAGAGAATTTTTTTACCAACTCGCTATCTCCACCCACACACTGATTTCTGAGATAAATAGGAAATTGTTACAAAAAGTCATTTAACAGCATGCCAAACTTTTCTCTGAAAATTACATTAAATGACAAATTGCAGTGTTCTTAATGTATTAGGTGTTAGGGAGGAGCACAGGCTAGTGCAGGCCTATTGAGAGGGAATGAGTCTGTGTTCTTGGTCTTCCGTTCTGCAACCAGTCACAGAAAACCCAGAGATCAGGAAAAGGAGAAGAGCTTATCGTGCTGGGCTGGGCTTCTGAAAAGTGTCTCGAGGAATATTGGTTGTGTTATGAAATGGGTCTTACTTTTTTCAGCCTGGACAAGCAAGAGTTTTTAAAAGCTCCAACTAAGTGTGAGAACTGAGAGAAAAGTTGGGTTAAATATCTCTTCTTTAAACTGACAGTAATTAAACATCATCGATGACAAAAAAGTAAGAGACCTTTATCCTAACCAAACAGAAGTGTAAGGACTGTGTTCTTTAAATAAAAAGAATATGAAAACATAAGGGCTGTTCCTCATCTGCTCGATAAAACTTCACATGCCTTTACATGTCAGAACATCACATAGTGAGTAAAAAATCACTCCCATCACATATGCCTCTAAATGCATTGTCAACATCGAAAAATGAAGACAAAACAACTGACAAAAATCATTGCAAAGTTGAAATTGCCATGTAACATTCTCAGTTTCACTTATAAGTAAACAAAATACAAAATTTACCCTAGTGACATGTATATACCCTAATTTAGAGAAAGCTTTTGTGAAACTGTTTAATAAATTTCCGGTCAATGAAATATTGAATACAGATGGAGATTGGTGATGTATTTATATATCAACTTCCTTTGCAGCACAACAGAAAATAAAACAAAAATGCTGAAAGAGAAAAGGACTGCCAAAGAATTTATTTAAATGTCAGTCTACAGGAGAGCAAAGGCTCTAACTAAACAAAAGTTTACTTTTTACATAGTCATCTGTTTACAAGATGGCTGTGGTTAAATGGACTGTAAGTAAACTGCAAAGAAAATAATAATGCAGTACTTACATTTAACCTGAATGAAAATAAAATATTCTACTGAAAAATCTTTGAATGAAGAAAATGTGTTGAAACTTTATTGTGTGCCTGACAGCTCCTGAAGAATGTGTTACACACTCACTGTTATCTGGTAGCTCCAAGCTGTTATGCTGATTGTTTATACAGCAAGTCACCACACAGTGCCTGCTCACTGAATGCCCTCAGTACCCTTTGAGGGTTAAGGGCACACTGGGGGCAGTGAGGATTTCTGGCTGTGTGGCAGGTACTGGTGAAAGGTTTGATACTTCTGCAGGAGGAGCACAAAAATATGAAGTGGTGCTGGAATCACTATCTGAACAGACTTTCTGTGTGGGACCTGTCAGAAACAAAAGAGAAGTGCAGTAGCCTTATATCTGAAAGGCTTTTTATATAGTTCCAGTGTTTCTTGGCAGCAAGGTTCTTAGAAAATATTTTCCCATCTTTTTTAATGCCTTTTTCATATGGAATGCATTACTGGGCCCCAAGTGTGATCTTTAAATCTGCCAGTTCATAATCTTGATAATTCAGAATAACAGCTTATCACAAGTTATGAAAGAATTAAACCTAAAAATTCTGCTGCTATTACAGCAACTTGTCACAGCAAATGGAATGATTGATTTCAGTGCACTTCCTTGATAGAAACTTGAATATATAAAATTGGTATCAATTATTTCTGTTTGACACCATCATATTAATCTTCTTACTTACTACTGAAATAGGCCATCCTAGACAAGTTATACCTTTGTATTCCTTTCAAGTACACACATTGTGCAAGAGCTTTCATTAACATTATCGTGCCCCTTCAGCCCACTTCTCAATAACTCAATACTACCCAATTACTGACATAAAAGTCTGTCACTTTATTTACAACTCAGGAGACTCTGGAAAGGCACTATTAGTTGTGCATAATGGAAACAATCTCAGGTCTAAATTAATAGGAATGTTGAACTGACCTTGCGGATATACAGTTCTCTCAAACTATTCATATATCGGTACTTCACCACTAAAGACTCTAATTGCTCCTTTCTTTTTTTCCCTTTTTGAGACATAAAAAATCCCTGCTCACGGAGTATAAAAAGTAACACTTATCGTTCACAGGCCTAACAATGTTCTTCGTAAAGGTTTCTCTGCCATTGTATTAATTTGAGCAGATCTGCCCCATTTCCTTTGAAATGTCAGAGGAAAATTAAATGAAAAGCCCTGCAAGTTCCCATTTACAAGATGTCCACTTCATAGTTTGGCTATAACATGCACTTGTTTGATCTCTTGTAAGTCTCTCAGGTAGCACAAGCATTAGAATAAATTGAATCTTTATCCATTTTGAAATCAGTAAGTAATGTTTGGATTGAATAAGCCAATGCTGTAATATAACCATGAAGCTACCTAGAAAGGAAAAAAAAATGTAAATTAAATGGCAGTTGTGTCTCTGGATGGTTCAGATGGAACAACAGGTAACACGGATAAATGTGGAGCATATGTTAAAAAAGAAATTATGAATTAAGACAGAAATTTGGTAGAGTTCTCTTTTAAAGGTAAAAATATTCCAGCAATACTCAGGACACTGTCAGATTTGATTATCAGTTGCTGAAAACTCTGTATAGAAAGACAATATTTCAGCTCTGATCTGAAAGGCCTCTATTTATCCAAGAGAACTGTTTCCTCCATAGTCACTTGTTCCATTTCTCTCTTAACTCCAGTAAAAACTATTAAACTTCCTTTGTCTTCACCCACATCCTGACACCTCCAGTTCTTACTGTAACTTGTTGGCAAAAAGAACTGATATTTTGCATGATGTAATGAGTAAACAGGCTGTAAGCTTGGGGTTGCTGGTGTATTAGCTTTCTTCTTCCCTCCCCAGGGTCATACTTCTTGTTGAAGCCAAAGATAGAAAAGTTACATGAACTCAACCATTCTGTCTGAGCCCAAGGCGTGCTTAGTTCCTCTTTGCTTATCACTGTATCTAACAGCATCTCATTTCTATTTTGAGTCTTACTGGTTTATAACCCATTTTATCTTCTGATTGTTTGAACACTTGGCTGAACACGCTCTGTTGTGTACACCATCCAGTGATCATGCATTTCTTACCCATTCCAAATAGATTTTCCTAACTTTTTCCTTCTTTTTGTGCTAACGCATGTGAAAGCCTTGATATATCATTTCAGGTGGTCTTCCTTATTCAAATCACAACTAAGAAACATTCTTTTTTCTTTCCTCTGCTGCTTGATCACCATAGGGAACTGTGTCCTCCAGCCTGGCTACTGCAATCAGATCCTGATTTCTTATCAATTTGGTATTTGTAAAACTCACTAAATCTTTGGGTTTGATCCAAACCTCAGTAAAGCCTCCCATTCTTCTTTCTTCTGAATGAGGAAAGGAAGAAAATTGGTCTTAAGTAATGGATTAATTCATCTGCTTGATAATTTGCAACTCAGAATATATAGGATGTGTAGTCTACATATCTAATTAAAACCTTCATGTACCTAGGCAAAAGATTGTGTTTCCTTTTCAACTCTCTCTCTCTCTTTTTTTTTTTTTTTTCCCTCTCATCTGATTTTGTGTTCTTTATGCTTTATCAGCTCTACAGTTAAGTTGCTAGTAATAGGCATCTTCCCTTTAAATAGTGTACTAAACCATTCAGGCATTTGCAATAACAATAAAAAAACAATGAATCAAAAAGAATCACCCTGAAAAAAAGCAGCTAGAGTGAGGTCACTGTGCAAGCAGGTTCTGAGGTGGCTAAAATGAATGAAGATTGTAGACTCAAAGCATCTCCTACAGTCTGTATCAGGAAAGGCAGTTGTAATTCCCAGTGATTAACTATAGGATACTGGTCTGTATTCAGAAGGGACTCCTGTATTTACAGCTCTGCTCAATTCATATTTTCACGACACACCCTCCTTTCACTCTTTTCTTAATGCGCCAGGTAGTTAATACAGGCCAGTCAGACCCTGGAGCCCTCTCAAAGCTCCTCTGCAACACAGGTCAGCTGAATTTTGCTAGACCACTCTCACCCTGGACGGGAACTGAAGGTTTCGTTTCCATCACAGAACAGGAAAAGAGAGAGGAATAATCCGAAGATAGGTGATAGGGCCAGGCCAAGAGCTTCTCTTGATTATGGGGAAGGTGAGGTTCATAGCTGAGTCTGGAAGAGGCTCTCTCCACCCTCTAGGACTAGCCACTATATATCTCAAGCTCTTGTTTGGCAGTAAAGAAAGCTGGGGCTCTTGTGTACAGGGGAGCAGAGATAGCCTTCTTGTCTTTCCTCCTCAGTATGCGGTAGACTTAAATGACTGCCTTGCTGTGGCCCACATGACCCGTGTGGGAATGCAGGTGATGTGGTCACTCTCTGAGTCTATAACCTTGCTCCACAGACCATGCAAGAATATGCATCTCCTTAAGTTTATAGCAAAACCATGGTATAGCACATAAGAACTGTTGGGCACAGTGTAGTGATGTGTAGGGGAAATGTGATGTCCTGTGATGTTGTTCAGATAAATGATCTAAGAGTCCTTTTGGCCTTAGCCTCAATGAGTCTATTATATCACACACTTCACCATCATAGACGTAAAATATATGAGCATCCTACCATTGATAGATGTACTGAATGTTTTTATAACCTTGCACAAAGCATTTTGATTGCAGACAATTTGTGATTTTATTTCCTCTTAGTTCTGTTTCCATCAAATCGACTTTGGTTTGACAAAATAGCTCTATTTATCTTGAAGGTCACCCCTTCATAAGCGGTGATTAGTGGAATCTTTTTTACAGTTAATCCTTCAAAGGCTTTTATTTACTATTTTCTTGACTTTGTATCTTCAAAACTATTTATGAATTTCATCATTTAAAAGCTCAGAACCAAATCCTGCTGTCTTTAATCCAGAAAAGCTGTCTTTTAAAAAACTGAGCTCTTTTAGAACCTCAGAATTCGGTACTTGGAATTCTTCTGTCTCAGTAACCATTAAATCTGTAAATGTTTGGGTTTTTTTGTCAAATGATAACCTGCATAGAAAAAAAAAAATCACAAAATTGTTTTGATTGCAAGAGACCTTTAAGATTATCAAGTCCAACCATTAACCCAGCACTGCTAGGTCACCACTAAACCATGTCTTTAAGCACCACATGTACACATCTTTTAAATACATCCAGGGATTATGACTCCATCACCTTCCTGGGCATCCTCTTCCAGGGCTTTCCAACCCTTTAGGTGAATAAATTTTTCCTAATATCCAATCTAAACCTCCCCTGGCACAACTTGAGGCCATTTTCTCTTGTCCTAATACTTGTTAGAAAAAACTGACACCCACCTCGGTACAATCTCTTTTCAGATAATTGTAGAGAACAATGAGGTCAGCCCTGGAACTCCTTTTCTACAGATTAAGCAACCCCAGTTCTTCAGCCAGTCCTTTTAAGACTTGTTCTCTAGACCCTTCACCAACTTTGTTGTCCTTCTTTGGACATGTTCCAACACCTCTATATTCTCCTCGTAGTAAAGGGCCCAAAACTGAAAGCAGTAT